>JAKOGI010001745.1:22500-186432 GCA_029747015.1 Carnegiea gigantea | reverse complement strand
TATTCGAGCTGATTTTCTTGTGGGTCTGTTTGTGGGTTTGGCCGAAGAGGGGATTTGTGGTTTTGGTTTGACAAGGGGTTCACTTTTTGAGGGCTCTTCAGTCTGGCCGCTTTTAGCCCTTGATGGTGGTCGTGTTCTTGGCATTCTAGTACGCCTAGCTACAATTTTGTACCGTTTGCGTTTCTCACCGGTTGGTGGTACCGGTGTGGCTTGTTCAGTTTTTGCAGGGGCCTCCTCCAGTTGACCACTACTTCCCCCTTCTTCTCTTGACAAATCCTCCCCTAGGTTCTCCTTAAAAACTTCAGGCCCTGTTTCTGACCCTGTCTCCTGCTCAGGAAACAGCCCAAACGAATTGATGTCATCTAACCCATGGTCCAACAGAAAAAGTTCATCTAAAGCCCCAATTTCTCTTTCAGATGCTCCAACAAGTTCTTGGGGTTGACATGCGCCCGTTTCACTAAACAAAATCAATTCCCACCCAAATTTGTACGGGATGTCTTCCAATTTCAAATTCACTGTTCTAAGGTCGATACTTTTCAAAAACCTAAAAGGTTTATAGGCAATGGACCGAGGAGGTTCAGTATTTTTACCTTCCATGAGGGCCGTCAGAAATTGTGTAGGTGCAAACAGGGCTGTGGCTGTTTGCAAGGCTGTGCCTTGTGTCTGGTTGCCCTGGGTCAAGGTCGAGGAGCTCTCGAAGCTAATGGGGAACGCCATTTTTCAGAGGAAGGAGAGAGATTAGGATTTCTTGAACAGAGTTTCAAAGCAAGAGAGTTTCGGTGGAGGTGAGAGATTGAGCAAGAGCTTTAAAGGGAGAGAGAGACGTGCGAAATCTTTAAAAGATTTTGCCCGTTTTTGCAATGGACTTTAGCATTTATTGCGCACGCCTCGGGAAGAGATTAGCAGTTTTCAATTTGTTGCACACATTTGACAAACAAGAGGCGTACCTGTTCCTGATGCTTGTTCTTGAGGTTACTTGCTCTGTAACATTGGACAATAAGGGCAATCTCATTAGACCTCAACGATTGTCAGCAAGTTGCAAACCTCACATATGCTAAACATAGCACACAAGTTGATTGCAAACAAAAATTTAACATGTTGTACCCGTCACTTTTAAATTTTGCAAACAGAGAGAGAGAACAGGTTGGTCAGGTTGTTCTAATTAAGCCTAGTTCGAGTCTATTCCTTTCAAATTGTTCTCTACTCAATGCCTTTGTGAATATATCAGCAATTTGAATTTCAGTGGCACAAAAATTCATTGAGATCACTCCCTTTTCAACATTGTCTCTCAAGAAATGATGACGAATGTCAATATGTTTTGTTCTTTTGTGTTGACATGGATTTTTGGCTATGTTAATTGCACTTGTATTGTCACAATAAATAGGAATGCATCCTATGTCAACACAAAAGTTCTTGAGTTGTTGTCTTATCCATAATAACTGAGCACAACAAGATGCAGCTGCCACATACTCAGCTTCTGCTGTGGACAAGGCAACAGAGAGTTGTTTCTTGGTTGCCCAAGATACCAAACAAGGTCCAAGAAAGTGAGCCATACCTGAGGTGCTTTTCCTATATCAACCAAGAAACCTGCGTAATCAGCATCAGCATACCCAACAAGATCAAAGTTGCAACCTTTAGAATACCATAAGGCTAGATTAGGTGTATGTCTTAAGTACCTAAAATTCCTTTTAACAGCCTTTAGATGAGTTTCTTTAGGGTTTGACTGAAAACGTGCACATAGACCAACACTAAAAACAATGTCAGGTCTACTAGCAGTTAGATATAAGAGAGACCCTATCATGCCCCTATAGGATTTCTCCTCAACTGAGGGACTACCATCATCCATTACCAACCTAGTTGAAGGAGAGATGGGAGTATCAATGGGCTTGGTTGACTCCATCCCAAAATGCTTAAGTATTTCCTTAATATACTTTTGTTGATAGATCATGGTGCCGTTTGAAGTTTGCTTGATTTGCAAGCCTAAAAAGAAATTAAGCTCACCCATCATGCTCATTTCAAACTCACTCCTCATCATTTTTGAAAATTTATTGCACAATTCACGATGAGTTGCACCAAATATGATGTCATCGACATATACTTGGACAATCAACAAATGTTCCCCCTTAGATTTTAGAAACAAGGTATTGTTTACCTTGCCTCTTGTAAAGTCATTTTCCAATAAAAAACTTGACAACCGCTCATACCAAGCTCTAGGGGCTTGTTTCAAACCATAAAGTGCTTTATCAAGTTTGAAAACATGGTTAGGAAATTCATCACTTTCAAAACCGGGGGGTTGTTTGACATACACCTCCTCTTTAAGGTACCCATTTAGAAACGCACTTTTAACATCCATTTGATATAACTTGATCTCCATGTGGGCTGCAAAAGCTATCAAGATTCGAATGGCTTCCATCCTTGCAACAGGTGCAAAAATCTCTTCATAATCAATTCCCTCTTCTTGGTTGTAGCCTTGAACCACCAGCCGGGCCTTGTTCCTAGTGACTGTTCCGCACTCATCTAGCTTGTCACGGAACACCCACTTGGTTCCAATGATTGTTCTATCCTCTGGCCGTGGCACAAGGTGCCATACCTTGTTTCTTTCGAACTGATAGAGTTCTTCTTGCATGGCTGTGACCCAATCTGAATCTGCAAGAGCTTCATTAATATTCTTAGGCTCAATTTTTGAGAGAAAAGCATAGAAAGCACAGAAATTTTTAAGCCTAGATATAGTTTGAACTCCTGCATTAATATCAGACAAAATTTGATCAAGAGGATGTGAACTTTGGTATTTCCATGATCGTGGTGAAAGTGGGTTCACAGATATGCTCTCCATCCTAGCTGGAATACTTGGCAAAACAAGTTTAGGTCCTGTTCCCAAGCCTGTTTGGGAGCCTGTTCCTGAAATTATCTCAGAAGGGTTCGGCTGATGTTGTCCCGAACAGGGTTCCACCCTGTTTCCCCCTGTTTGGTTCACACCCTGCCTACCTTCCTAAAGAACAGCTTCAGGCCTTGATCTCTCAGGTTGATCCTTACCTGGTTCATCTTGAAGCAACATGTCTTTTTTTACAAGACCTAGTTCGAGGTCTTCCTCCTGTGCATCATTCTCACTTAGAGAGTTAGTTTCATCAAAAAACACATGCACACTTTCTTCAACACACAAGGTTCTCTTATTAAACACTTTGTATGCCTTACTATGTGAGGAGTAGCCGAGGAATATTGCTCGTCACTCCTTGGATCAAATTTCCCTAAGGCATCCTTTCCATTATTATGCACAAAACATTTACACCCAAAAACTCTCAAATGCAAAATATTTGGTTTTCTTCCTTTGAGGATCTCATAAGGAGTTTTGTTAAGAACAGGTCTAATCATGTATCTATTTATAATGTAACATGATGTGTTTAAAGCTTCAGCCCAAAAATTTCTAGGAAGACCACTAGCAACAAGCATTGTTCTAGTAATGTCCTCTAGAGTACGATTTTTGCGCTCTACCACCCCGTTCTGTTGGGGTGTTCTTGGAGCTGAAAAATTGTGATCAACACCATGCTCATTACAATAGTCAATAAAGCTCGAATTTTCAAATTCTATACCATGGTCAGACCTTATGCATACCGAAGAGTGTCCTACCCTCTTTTCAGTCTTTTTAATGAAAGCAAGAAATTTTTCAAAAGTTTCATCTTTAGAAGCCAAAACCAAAGTCCAAGTGAAACGAGAGTAGTCATCCACTATCACAAGCACATACCTCTTGCCACCTTGGCTCATGATCCTCATTGGACCACATAGATCCATATGTATTAATTCAAGGGGTCGAGTAGTGCTTATACACTTTTTAGACTTAAATGAATTTTGACTTGTTTGCCTTTGGCACATGCATCACATACCTTGTCATCATTGAATTTGATAGAAGGTAAGAAAACTACTAAATCTTTGGTTACAAGTTTGTTCAAAAGAGAGTAGCTTGCATGACCTAGTCTTTTGTGCCAAAGCATAACATCATCTTTTAAGGCACTCAAATAAGTCAAATTATTTTGGGGAAGAGTAGAAATACACACTTTATAAACATTTTTGTGTCGCTTCCCCGTCAACACAACATCTCCTGTGTTCATGTTTACAACCAAGCAACGTGTTGGAGAGAACACTACTAGGTTGTCTTTGTCACACAGTTGGGACACGCTTAGCAAGTTGTATTTTAAACCATCCACAAAATAAACATTGTCAATTGAATGGGAGAGTGACTCACCTATCTTACCTATACCGACAATTGTCCCAGATTTGCCGTTTCCAAATGCTACACTCCCTCCTTCTGATGCTGTAAGTGAGAGAAAATTGGATTTTCACCAGTCATATGCCTCGAACACCCACTGTCAACATACCACAGTTGCCTGTTCCCTAGACTGTTTCCTGCACTGTTTGCTGGGTTGTTTGCTGGGTTGTTCTCTCTCACTTCAGCCTACAAAACAAATCAAGGGTTAGTTTGGGGAACCCAGATCCACTTGGGTCCCATTCCTTTAGACGTATAAATCTCATCTTTCCTAACCCACATTTGTTTTAGATGCACTGAGTTCTTTTTAATGGCATACTTTCTTATAGGACAAGCATATCGATA
The DNA here is from genome assembly GCA_029747015.1 of Carnegiea gigantea. Taxonomy (NCBI): domain Eukaryota; kingdom Viridiplantae; phylum Streptophyta; class Magnoliopsida; order Caryophyllales; family Cactaceae; genus Carnegiea; species Carnegiea gigantea. The sequence continues at coordinate 181,829 of JAKOGI010001745.1, read as the reverse complement.
ATGCCCCGTTTTACCCCAATGAAAACAAACAATATTTTCAGGTAATCCCACATATTTGTTATTCACTGGGTAGGTCATCTTAGGCACAAAACCTAGTCCTCTTTTATTTTGACTATGATGAGTGTTTAACCATTCCAACGCCCTTGAGGACCTGTTCCAGAGCTTGTTTGTGGCAAGGGCCGATTCTAAGTGTTTTATTTTTTCAAGCAAGTTTCTGTTTTCTTCCAGCAAAGACTCTACCTTACCTTTTAAGTCAAGAGATTCTTTTTCTAGCTCAGTCAGTTTAGTAGAACAAGTCTCTTCTTTCATGAGTAGAGTTTCTTTAAGCACATTGATGTTTTCATGCAAGGCAAGAGTCTCTTTGTCAACTTCAAGCTTTTCTAATTTAAGGGTTTCATTTTCAAGTTCTAAATCTTGAACATCCCCTTTTAATTCAGCACATATATCCATTGTATTGTACAATAATTTCTCAAGAGTTGATTTATTTAGACCACGTACCTTGTTCTTGAGTTGAGTCAGACTATCCGTTAATCAGTGTCACTCCTTGCCATGAGTGCTACATCAGCTTCCCCAGCTTCAGACCCTTCCTTATCCTCACTTGAATCTCCCCAGGCCGCGAGCATAGCTTTTGAGAATCTTTTCGCTGAGCTGCTTACACCCTATTTCCTCCCCTGTTTTCTGGGGTGTTCGGGTTCTTGTTCTTCCTTGTGCAGTAGGCAGTTTCTCACAATGTGGTCCAGCTTACCACACTTGAAACACCCAGTGAACTGTTCCCGAGGGGTGTTCCTGGCTTTGCCAAAGTCCTTCCTTTTGATGTTTTCTTTGACTTTCTTGAAGAACTTCTTAAATTTTTGAGTCATCATGGCAATCTCCTCCTCCTCAAAATCAGAATCATCTTCTAAGGCCTTTAGTGCAAGACCTCGTTCTCTCTTTGTCTCATCTTTCTGTTGAGAATATTTCCTAAGTTCATATGTTTGGAGGTTTCCAATCAGCTCATCTAGGTGATCTTGTTCATGTCCTTAGCTTCTTGGATGGCCGTTACTTTTGCTTCCCAAGAATGAGGTAAAATTCTTAGGATCTTCCTTACCAATTTTTCGGTGGTGAAGGATTTTCCCAAGGATTTCAACTCATTCGTTATGTGAGTGAAGCGAGTGTACATGTCCATCACACTTTCCCGATCACCCATCTCGAACAGCTCATACTTTCTTATAAGCAATTCAATCCGGGATCGCTTTACTTGATTGGTCCCTTCATGAGCTACTTGCAAAGCATCCCAGATTTTTTTAGCCGACTCACATTCAGATATGTGAGTATATTCATCAGGACCTAGACCAAAATATAGGAGTTTCTTGGCCTTGGCATTCTTCTCCATCATCTTGTAATCTTCAGCATTGAACTCCTTAGGCTCCCTGGGGATTGACTTTCCATCTTCAGTTGTTTTCTTAGGGATGAGTGGTCCATGCTTGATGAGCATCCACAACTCATAGTCCTCGGCTTGGATGGAGTTTTCCATCCTATTCTTCCACCAACTATAGTGTTGGCCATTAAAGTATGGTGGACGAGTTATGGATTAACCTTCAAGCATGCCTTGTGGAGTACTCATCTTCAAGGAACTCTCAAAGGTGTTAGCTTTTCAAAGGAGAACCTGCTCTGATACCACTTGTTGAATTAGAGAGTACACAACCACAAGAGGGGGGGTGAATTGTGGTGTTCGATTTTCGCAAGTTGCTGACAAACAGTCTTAGACCCTGTTCGCACAGGTTGTTTCTGAGATAAGCAGAAGCGAAAATCCAACAAAATTGAATGCAGAAATAATGGACATAGGATTTTTACGTGGAAAACACCTCTAGACCAACTGAGGTTAAAAACCACGACCTATCTCGTGTAGGATTTAAACACTTCACTAAACGGGCTAATCACGTTACAATAGTAACACACCTTGTTACAACTTGTAACACACGTAACCTGTCTTCCCTAAGCCAAGTTACCCCACGTCCAAAATCCCCTTGATTTGGACACACACTCTACTCACTCTTGTGAAAGAAGAATGTAAAGAAAAAAACACCCTATTACAATGCTTCTCAACTAAGCTAATATAGTGTACAATGAAGTCCTAGTATGCCAACTTTGAAAGCTCAATTAATTCACTCACAAGGCTCGGTTTTCTTTTTAAACGTTTTAGCTCATGAACTCAGATTTTTTTCTCTTTGACAACCGATGTGTCCAGGATTGTAAGAAGCCGCCTTTTATAGTGCTTGGAACACAATTCATCAAATTTTTGGAAACTAAAAAATCTGCAGAATATAGAATCCTTTACCTACAAGGGATGGAAAAACTATTTCTGAAATTTTTGGAAACTAAAATCCTAGAGAAAATAGAATCCTTTAGCTATAAGGGGTAAGGTGACATGAGCTGAAAAAACACTTCCTGAACCGCGTGCATAAGGCAGTGTTCTTTAGCAGCTAGCCCATGTTTTTCTCAACTACCTTATCCACTTGCCAAAAATTGGATATTCTTTTTATTCAAAAAGATTTTGCAAATCCCTTAAGATTTTTGATAACTGTTTTTTAGGGTAAAGAATAAGATACTCCATAGAAAATCTTTCTTACAAATCTTTAAATAAGCTGCTCAAAATCCTAAAGATAAAATTCGTGCAAAGCAGTTTTTCGCAGCTTATTCGGGAAACACCCTGATCGTCCTGTTCCCAGGGTTGTTCTGAAGGGTGATCTAAAATATTTTCCGAAAAGCAAAACCGTTTTCAGTGAGTGGTAAATTAAAACTTTCTAATTGGCATATTAACAAGAGTCTAAAAATATAAAACCAAATCAGATCAAGACATCTTGTTGTAACCACTAGTCATCTTGTAGAATGACTTTACTGCAAACACTTCACAGAACCTGTTTGTCATAGCTGCACTTATATCTTATGTTTCAAACACTTCACAGGATATGCTTCAAAACACCTTACAGAGCCTGTTCCTCATGGTTATTCTTACATCGCTGAGTTGAGTACCTGTTCTTGATAAACCATTAGTCAAGCAGTTTTAATATATTGAAGAACAACAGTAAGACCTTGTTGGTAAAGCCTGTTTGGAACAACAACAACTACTACAACACTTGGATTTGTTATCATCAAAACCTTATACATTCTAACAATATTGCCTAAATGCATGTGCGAAATGTGATCTTGAATGAGAATCAAAGCAAGTTCTAGAGAAACGACGTCAAGGAAGAGTCACACATGAAAGAAATATGAGACTAATAATGATAAACAGTCTCTGAAGGCTCAAAGTCTCATCGGACATCTACCAAAGACAAAGCTAGCTCACTAGTAAACATATGCCAACATCTTGTAAAGCTCATGAGGAAGATCGATTCACATCCAACATGTGGTCAAAACATGAAATTCATTTCGAAACTTCATTCACAAACATTTTTGCACAATTCGGGCGAATCAAAGGATCAAACTAAATGAAAGAAAGCTACCAAATCTAAAGAGATCATCATCAAAGGAATTTTTTTTTTTCTTTTATGCTTTTTTTTTAACAAACAATGTAAACTAAAATGCAAAAGAATCTAACAAAAGAAAGAAACTAAAATGCAACCTAGAAGAAAACTAAATGCATTACTAAAACAAAACTAAAACAGAAACTACAAAAATTACCATTAAAAATATATACAAAGCAAAAACAAACGCACCAAAGAAAAACAGGCATCAAATGCCAAATATCATAACTAAATCACACATTGCCCTTAATGTGGGCACATCATAATAAAAAGAGAAGGGAAGTAGCAGAAAACAAGATTAGAAAGGAGAAGGTGGAGGAGGTGGAGGAGGATGGGGTTGTTGTCCATAGGAGATATGCCAATCTCGCCAGGTCTCTAGACGAGCCCCACAGTCTTGGAAATATTGGGTCTGGGAAGCTCGCAACCCATGAAGCTCATTGTGATGCTCTTAGACAAAGTCCCGAAGAGCGATGCTCTCTGAAGCACAAACTCTCGGAGGGAAACTTGCTCCTCTTGAATGGGCCTAAGGGTGTTTTAGAGGTCAGAATTGTCAGGTGGGGGCGAATGAGAGGAAAAACTAGGTCTTGTTTGACTAGATCGAGGGGCTGGTTGGTGGGGTACAGGTCGAACAACCTCGTCATCACCAAGTACTCATTAAAGGTTAGCCCGGTGAAGCAGAGTAGTGTGATTGAGATTGGGAAGCGACAAAAGCCAGTCCCTAGGGCAAATCCAACACAAATGGCCAGCCTCAAATTTACATAAATTCAAAATCTGAGAAGCAGCTTGATCAAGCTGCTCAGACCCAGAAACTCTATCCTCAGGATTGGGCTCAACACCCACGAATTTAGCAATAGTAGTGATTATCCCACCAATGACTATCCTACCTTTAGTGCTAACAGCAACACCATGTAATTGCCTAGCTAAGAATGAACCTAGGTCATGTTGAACACCATCAAGTATACAGGATAGAAAGTAGAACTCAGACAATCTCGGGACATTCATACTATCATCCTGAGTAAACAAAGAACAAACAAGGATACGCTGAGCTATTCCAATGCAAGGGTTTCTGACATGTGTACATTTTGATGAACTGGTGCTGTACCTAACACTCCCCAAAAGTTCACCTCAAAATGCATTCGGGTTGAATTCGCGAGAGACTTGTCAATTCGGTAAATCCATGCTAGGTTAAAAATCAAACATCTTATTGAAAGTACCAAAGTTCAATTTATACAATTAACCCTGCAAATAAAATGATATATGTCTAACTTGACATTGAGGCCCTCCAGTGACCTCAACATGGAGTGTATTTAAAAATTCTAAGGTCAGGTCCTAGTACGTGTGCTCTTTGAGTTCTAAAACATGGCTTATACCACCACTTGCAAACAACCAATGGATATCATCCACCTTTCCCAATCAGGCTGACAAATCCTCATCATAGTATCTAGTTACTACTGCTACACGTTCAGTCAAACAATTATACCTAACAACATGATCGGGATGAGTCAGACCAAGAGGGAGAAGAATGTTACATCTAGCACACGCATTGGTTGATATTCTAGATGTCCTTTGAGGTCGGAGTGGTGCTTGACTTGATGAACCAACCTCCTTGACACTCCTTTGCCTTTTAGTTGGTGCCATGGCTACAAAACCTAACCAAAAACAAAACTAAAAACAAAAATAGGGACCAAAACCTAGAAAATTGAAGAAAATAAGTAAAATATGAAGAATTAGAGAGGGAAAAGGATAGGTATGGTGGATGAATGTGGGTGAGATGAATTTTAAAGAAGAAGAAGGAAAAAGATGAGATTTTGTGGAAGAAATGGGGAGATTAAGTGAAAGGAAGGAATTTGGTGTGAAAATGAAGAAAAATGGAGAAGATTTGAGGGAGATTGAAGGTGTTGGTTATGGAGGTTTTAGAGAGAGAGAAGGGAGGAAGTGATAGAAAGAGTCGAGTGAAGAAGATGAAGTGAGGGGAAAGGGAAAAGGCACCGTAGTCAAAAAGCTAGACCACGGCCAGCAGCAGACCACCACCGACAGTGGGATTCACCACGGTCCGTCCGTGGTGCCTGCTGGTACTCATTTTTTTTTATGTTTTTTTAAGAGTTGGCACCCCACGGTCGTATTTCTGGTTTTCTCAATTGTGTTGCCAACATTTTATTCATATATTTTTTCTGTTTCTTTCTTCTTCTTTTTTTTTCTTTTTTCTTTTTCGAAGATATAACTACAAAAAGTAATAAAAACTAAAGCTATAAAAAGGGAAAAAAAAAGAGAGCTTGGGTTGCCAAGAAGCGCTCTTTTAAGGTCAAGAGTCTGACCCTTGTTCTAGACTTGGTCCGGATTAGCCTTATCACGAACCACAAAGTCGAACATCTTCCATTGAAGGTACCACCACAGAAGCTCTGGCCGTAGGTCCTTCGTCTTTATAACTTGGTGCTATAATGCACTGTCTGTGTACAAAACGAATCACCCCTATGGCCTATCAGACAGACAATCATCATTAACTCATTCAACCCCTACATCAAAATCGACATTGAAACCTTCCAAATGGGGGATAGAGTGAACAACTTGTGCAAACCTGCAATATTCACTCATCGAAGAATTATTAGAAATGGGGGCCTCAACCTTTAGCTTGTTAGGTGGCATAGGAGCAGAAAGCTCCACCTTAATATACCCTTGGTCAGGGTCCTCATATGAAATCCATTTAGAATCAAGAGGATTTTCATCATTCAAGACAGCCTCTATGTCATACTCAGGTGAAAGGGGTAATGCATCTAATATAAAAGAATGAGGAGAAACCGCATCGTCCTTCCTATGAATAAACATAGCAAATCTCCTCTCTACCTTAAAAGAAATACGGCCCTCCCACACATCAATATGACAGCCAGCTGTCACTAAAATGGGCATACATAAGATAATTTAGATATCATCAGTTTCAGGCATATCGATTATAATGAAGTCTTCTAACACCTAAATATCTCTTATATTGAGAAGCACATCTTCCAACTTTCCTATGGGTTGTGTCACAGAACCATCAGCCAACTGTAGTGAAATGGGGGCGGCTAGTAACGGTCCTCGATGCAACTTATAAAATAAAGAGTAGGGCATTATGCTGACACTTGCACCTAAATCACATAGACCTCACTCAATTTGTACCTTTCCTACAATGTAGGGGATAGAAAAACTACCTGGGTTAGGGAGCTTAGGGGGGAAAATGGTGGGGATCTCAAAAGTGTTATTACCCTTGAAAGTGACAGTCTTGCCATCATTGTTGCTCTCCTTACTGCTAGCCATAGTTATCTCTCTACCTTCTTCCATTGGTACTTCCTCAGGGTCTGTTGAGTCTTCTTCATCCTCTTTCATGGTGACACAATTACAATGCTCTCAAGGGTTAGGTTCAGGTTTGCTAGGGAGTCTATCTGAGGGCGTGGATGAAAAAGTGGCTTTTTGGGCAATTTGGGCTTCTAACATCCTATTATGAGTTGTAAGCACATCAACCTTTGAGGCTAATTGCTTAATATACTCATCCTATTTTTGTTGTTCCACAAGTATGTTTTCCATAATTATTTCCAAGTTAGACTTTTGGGGCATCTAAGGAGGGAATGGGGGTCTTTGAAAACCAGGGGTGCTATAGCATTCGTAGGGGGCATGTTCATAGCATTTGAATACGACCTATAAGAAAGATTCAAATGATTATACCAACCCAGATTATAGGTGTTAAAGTAAGGGTCATTGGCTGGTTTTGGGTTGAAATTTTGAACATAATTAACTTCATCGGGGTCTTGGGAAAAAGGACTCCCAACTTGATAGTGCAAAGATATATGCTCAATTGAACCACAAATTTCACAAGGGGAAGGGGCACTTGAGTTCACAGCATTAACATTAATTTGGTCCAGTCTTTTAGTCATGGCATCTACTTTAGCAGAAAATAAAGTAAAAGCCTCAACTTTAAGCTTACCTCCAACCCGCCTAGGTTAGGGTCGTTCAGTTGACCATTGAAAGTTATTAAGCGTCATCTCTTTAATAAGGTTATAGGCTTCATCCTCAGTCTTGCTCATTAGAGTTCCTCATGCCGCTGCATCAATAGTGGACCGCACATCTTGAGTCACACCATTATAAATAGCCTGGATAATCATCCAGCGCTGAAGATCATGATGGGGCCACAAACGCAGCAGATCTTTAAAACGCTCCTAGGCTTCATAGAGTATCTCATCCTCTTTTTGTAAAAAGTTGGTGATTTGATTTCTTAGGCTCGTTGTCTTACTCGAAGGGAAGAATTTGGCGAGGAAAGCTCTTGTCAACTCGTCCTTAGTAGTTATACAACCATATGACAAAGAGTGCAACCATGCCCCCTCGCCTCATCCCTCGATGAGAAAGGGAATAAGCGTAGGCAAATCGCATCACTCGAGACTCCATTTAACTTTAACGTATCACACACCTCTAAAAAGACTGTGAGGTGTAGATTCATGTCTTCCAAAGAAGTTCCGCCGAACTGAAATGGCTGCACCATGGAAATAAGTGCTGCCTTGAGCTCAAAGTTATTGGCATCCATAGCAGGCCGAGCTATGCTTGAGGCGATCGTTTAGACTTTAGGAGTAACAAAATCTCGAAGGGTCCTTCTTTCTTCACCCACCATGTTTGAATTCCTTCTTGCCTCACGCCTTTCCTTTTCAATCCTTTGCGTTTTCATCCTTAAGCGAAAAGTCCTTTCAATCTCTGGATCGGGCTCGTACAAAATTAGACTTCGCATAAACTAGGAAAAATTCCTATAAGCACTTTCCTCAGCACTGCCACCACAATTAAACAAGAAAAGGAAAAATAATAAGAAAATAAAACAAAACAAAACAATAAAATGCTTATTTATGTTCATAAGACAATACTCAATAGTTAGCAATTTAGTCCCTGGCAACGGCACCAAAAACTTGACCACTTCTGCAAGCGCACGGGTAGTCATAGTATAGATAAAAATATCGATCCTCAGAGACACAAGTAATCTACCGAGCCTAGTATTGTCAGAAAATGCTAAGAAAAACTCTATTTCAAGTGGTTTCATTTAACTACGGCAAATGAACTTGTCTAAATCAATAAGAGAAAAACGTCTAGCAATTTTCGCTGTTATGGAAGAGAATTGGATCAAAATTAATAAACATATGCTATTCTCTAATAGATTAATTATGAGGAATTGTAATCTTTTCTAGAAACTTGATCTATTCTTTTGAAATCAATCAAATTTCCCTAAACTAGGTAAACGTCGTTCTTTCAAACTAATTTGACTTAATTCAAGTTCAAAGTCTTCGATTACTTACTAGCCCTCCTAACATATAAATCTCTCTTTCGAGACAAAGTTATGCTAAGTCGATTGTTTCGAGTGTGCAAGTAAATTTTGGCCAAAAATTAACTCACAACATATCAAACACTTGATATAATGAAATCAAACCAATCATGAAAATAACTACAATTGAATAAACTAAAACATGATCCAATGCACTTCCAAAAACTACTAAATTTCCTAGACTAAGAAAACTACTCAGACATGATAAAAGATAAACAAACTAACCAAACATCGACGAAATCTGAGCGGAAGGGGCTCGACTAAGATGGCCTTCACCAAGGGCTCTAGAACCGCTCAGGATCAAAACTCACACAAAAGAAACAAACAAAACTAAGCAAAGAACAAAATTTGAGAGAAAATAAACTAAACCAATCTTCACTAGGCTAACTCTAACTTGTTTTGCTTGTTAAGGATTGCTCTCCTTCACTACTGAATGTTGCTAGTTATAGAAAATTCAAGTTGATCTCAGCCACACAGCCGAGGAAAAACAAAGAGGCAGTAATTACAGGCATACCACGGTCCGTGGCATCCACCACTGCCATGGTCTATGCTGGAACCGGTTTCTTGCTTTTTTTCTTGCTCCACGGGCGTAGCAGCTCATAGATGACCGTGGGGGAGGTCAAAACACAGTCATTAAAGGGCAAATGCTGGGTGAAAAGGCTAAAAATCCTGTAAAACACATAAAACAACTGTACCCAAGCATAAATCGAGAATAGGAGAGTAAATATCATCATTGAGCACAAAACTTCTCCTAAAAACGAGGCAAAATAACCCTAAAAGGATGTACATATTAAGCACTTATCACTCTGGATCCTATTTCTCAAATAATTCAAGAAGATATTTTTTTCCTTTTTCTGATAAGAATTTTCCATCTCCAGCATCAAAGAGATAATCAAAGATATCTTCTGAAACTGCTTTGTCCACCTGCATGATTCTTTAAACTCATTGTCATTGGCGAAAGTAGTGTTTTTGCAATGCATTACTGTTTTTCCTTGTTCAATTAATGTCCAACTTTGATGATAGACGTTGTAAAAATCGATGGTTCTTGGTAAAGCAGGATCAGTAACTAATTCTCATCGATTTGGAAACCATTATTGTCGTTGATCATAGGGATCGTCGAAATCAACAATCTGAACAAGATAATCGACTGGTTTGGTTTTTCCATTTTCATACTCAATCAATGCATAATGTACATCCACATATGGGCATCTATTATTGTGGATTTTTATTGGACCATCAGGAGATTTAAGAATCTAATGGATCCTTTTGAACATGTATTGCTAAAATTTAGTTAGTCTTGAGAAAAATAACAACTTCGAATCTGAGATTTTCATAAAGTAAACTATCATCCCATATTGGCAGGCTTTAATAATAGAGTCATTTAGAGAGATTGAATTTATTAGAAAACTAACACTCCTAACTGCAAACTTATCAGGAAAATTGATTGTAGTACCCCAAGACTTCCAAATACCATAAAAATAATGATGATAATAGTCGATGTAGGCTGCATACCACTCATTGAACCATTTTTCCTAGACATAATAACTTATTTTTTCCTGGATATCATAAGGACAACGTAGGTAATAGCTTTTAATTCTAGAAGGAAAAATCTTTGAGCTATCAAGTAGGCAGAAGATAGTAGATCAAAGCATGATCTATTTTTTGTATGGAATTCTAAATTATCAATAAGAACTTTACTAGAAAGAGAAACCCGTTCTAGTATTAATAGCATTTCATTATGGATTTCCTCTTTTTCTGACAGAAATTCTGCTCTGATGATCACCGTTTGCAAGTTCTCAAGTTAAACTATTTACCAGAGAGTTCTTCAATCCCTTTATACGTTCAATAAAAAAGGAAAACTGGTTAAGCCATAATTACCAACGCAGGAGTCGCCCTTGCGCTTGCACATTTGATAAATACTTTTTCATAAAACCAAGTATTTCGTTGTAATTAGTTTGAATAAGAAAAGGTTTTGGGGCTAAAAATATTAAGAACTTTTCAATTCCCCTTATAATTGGAAGGATTTCTTTTTTCATCCTGGGATAACTGCATTCTGCCTTATTAAAACTTCCACTACAGTATTTGTAGAGTTTTTCTCTTTCTTTGATTTTGAGTACCATATTTTAGTGCTCATTGCTGGCATTTGTCTCAAGGAGTAAATCATCTCCTTCATTAGGCAAATTAAGAACAGGTTTTTACACTTTTTTTAAAGTTTTGAACAATCTTTGAATTATTAGGGGTCCACATCCAACTTATTTCTTTCTTGAATTTTTGCTGCAATAGCTTTCTCAGTTTAGCTAAATCTTTAATAAAATCTGAGGCATAGGTGAGGCATCTAGGAAACCTTTCTAATTGCTTTCTATCTTCAATCTTTTTAGGAAAATTTTCTATTTTTTCAAAAATATGCTTTGGCAGGATGATTTGTCCAACCTTTATCACTAGACCTAAAAACTCAATTTCTTGTTCAGTATAATGCACTTATTCTTGCCCAGTATAATGCTATGATCAACGCATCTTCTGTGACAACTAAGATATCATCTTTGTATTGCTCTATGGTTTTAGAAAAGACAAGGATTTGATCAATGTAACCTAAATAACAGTGATTAAGATCTTTGAAGATATTATCCATTCTTCTTTGAAATATTTGAGGTGCATTTTGAACACCAGTGGCATTACTATTCATTCATAATGTCTTTGTGGCGTAAATGCTGTTAAAGGAATGCTTTCTTAATCTATTTTTATCTATCAATATCTGCTTTTACAATCCATTTTTTAAAACCAAGAGCCTCCTTAAATTTTATTAAAAAGGACTATTTTGTTAAGAACGGAATAATCATCAAAGACAGTATTATCATTAAGCTTTTTGTAATTGATTACCATTCTTGCTTTTCCTCTCTTTTCTTCAGCATGAGTTCTTACCATGAAAGAGGGACCAGTGTGAGGACTCTTACTATTCCTAGTTAATCCTTTATTTAGAAGTTCTTTGATTTATTTATCAAATTCCTAGATATCCTAGCGTGTACACACCATTTGTTGGACTCAAATAATAGTGTTGGGATTTAATAAAGTGATTTTAGCAAATATTTTATCTTTATTCTAGAATTTTGGAGGATTATCAGAGTAGAGTTCTTTGCATAATTGCTCTTATTGTTTAGTAATTTATTCTTTAATAGATAACTCAAGCAATGAGATTGTAAGTGTTATCTCACATTGTGTAGGCGTTATCTACTCATCACGCTGGCTGTGTATAAACTCAATTCTCTGATGAGTGTAAGCCTTACTTAATTTTTCAATGGGAGCTGAGTGACCATTGATTATAAATATTGTTTGATTTATAGTCTGTGTGTATAGAGAATACAGTCCTTGAAAATTATTTCCAATAATCATATCATGAGAAGGTTGATTAGTAACCCATAAAACTGGTATAATGAATTAGACTCCTCCTAATTCTATAGATAACCCTTTTATTGCCTTATTATAGCTCATAATGCTATGATCAGCAATCCTTACTTGTAAAGAATTTTTGGCTTTTTTCCCCATAAATTCTAGAAACAATGATCTTTTTTCGAAGCACACAGAATAACCACTATCTATGTGGGCGCACAATTCATATTTATTATATCCCTCTGAACATACCTTTATCGACATATACATGCTATTATGATTTTTATTAGTAGCCTCATAGCATATCTCCATAGTCATGTTTTTAACTAATTCATCCTCATAAATTGGCTCACTAACAGTTCTTGTTTTATACCCAATGAGTTTTCTATCCCCACACATAGTTCTGTTTACACTGTGTCTTGTGCTCGGGTTTAAAACTCATTCTAGTCATTTCACTGGTCATGCTAATTGTATCATCTTCTTTAAGCTCTTCTTTAGCTGATGAAGATTCTTCTCTCCATTCTGATATTGCACTCGTGCTCCGTAATAATTGGGGTTTAGCGGTAATTTTACCATTCTCGTCAATTTTTATAGCATTTTTCATATTAATTTTTATAGACTTGGCAAAGCTAGATATCCATGAACAGTCAATCTTTATCTCTTGAGGATTGGATTTAATCCTCTGGATTTTTTGCATAGGGGTAGAAGTTTCAAATTTTTCTACCTCTATCATTGTTACCTTAGTCTTTGGATCTATAGTATTATCTAATTTGTATATAATTTTCCAAAATATCCTTAATGGATATCCTCTTATTTTCATGTCCATTCCAGCTGCTTTTATCTTAAGGGATAGGAAGTTTTTGGCAAATTCATCCTTTAGACTTACATAATATCCAAGTTGACAATTGAATCCTATTAATCCATTACATAAATTAGTTTTTATACCTGTGATAATTTAATTATTGAATTTGGTATGCTTAATATTACAGAGCAAAGCATAGAGATCAATATCTTTGTCATAATGTTGTAATGGAGTGATTTGAACTTAGACACTTCCAACATGGATATGCCTATACTTTCTATCTTTGTTATGCTTAAGGATATTTTCCCAATTAATGAGATTAACTTATCCCATATCATACTCACAATCTTTGCTTTCTAGATCTCCTTCCATCATCTCGTATACATACTTACTTTTTAATGAAAAGATGGATTTTTTATAGATCATATCTTTTTGAATTATGGGAATGAGCCAATCTCCTTTGACTTCCTTGTGATCATTGTCTACAACAAGCTCTTCTTCTTGAAAATCACCAAGACTAACCAAGCTATTTTCCATCATATGATTGGTTTTTTCATAATTACTTTCTTCATATTCATTGCCTAATATAATTTCAACGATCCCTTTGTTGCTAATTAGGGATAGATCTAATGCCTCATCTTCACTAAGCTCAACATGATATAGGCTACCCAAGGTTTCAATAAGCTTGTTATTCTTCCTATTTTGTATTCATTAGCATAATGTCTCGCTTCGTTACATGTCCAGCGTCTACAGTTGTTTTTCTTTGCAGGACAATAAGCAGCTTTTCTTTAAAAAAATTTCATTTTGTAGGATTTGGTTTGTTATAATATTTTCTTTTATATTTCTCCCCCCATTGCTTATTAAAGCTCTTTTTTTAATAAAATTTTCTCTTTCTTCTCCTTTTAGGTTCCTTTTCTCATTGGTGAGGTAAACCCTAACAACTTAGGAATTGTTTCTTAATTTTCTCTTGCTTTTACAAATCAAGACATTGATCACCGACCCATTTTCTTAAATAAGAGATTGTTGAACCAAGGATACCAATGACATCTACTCATTCAAGCCATGCAATGTATTTTTTGTTAATTAAAAAATTTATCAAGTATGGCAATTTGTCATAGAACAAACCAATATTGGTTTCGTTATGCCCAATTTTGTAATAATATTGACTAAATTCAGCAGTATAATTTTTCAAATATCTCATACCTCATAATTCTAATTTTTCTTTGCCATTCTCTTGCTTTTTCTTGAAAATTAAGTTTAGCTGTGATAAACTCAGTTACGATTTCCTTGCAGAAATTTTTGAACATTGCAGGTAGTATTTTCAGCATTTTTAATGTATTTTTACCATCTTCATTTAATGAATCATGCTAGTCAGTTACAATTCCATAAAAACTATGTTCAATGTAATTTAGAAAATTTACAGCAGTCCATATAGTGTTTAGGTTTAAGACACTATTATACCTCTTGTTCAATGTTCAAATATTTCTTCTCTATTACCACCTCCATCTATGTTTAAGATGCATCCCGTTGTGGAGTAAGACCAACTTCTTCAAAGGTTGTGGTTTTCCTTGGGATGAACCCGAAGAAAAAATTGATTGTACGTCCTATCGGAACATACCTAGATCTTATGAAATGAGTATTTCTTTTGGTAGGTTTACCAAATTCTTCAGGTTTAGGAACAACACTGTTAACCAAATTGGTCTCTATCTCACCTAAGTCGAGTTCTTCTCTAACTTCATTAATCTCATCTTTGACGGTCATTTTACTATATCTTTTATCCAATTTTCTTCTAATTTCTTCTAAAGGTAATACATTAAGATCTTGCAGTTTAATAAGGTTCATCTGCTGATATATTTCTTTTTCTAATTAGACATTATTAGTTTCTTCATTATCATCAGATTAACACATCATGTTTATCACTAATTGCTCTAATAATCTTGTTTAATTCTTTTGGATTTTGCTCTTTCTCGAATATATTCTGTAGTTCTTCAAGAGTATACTGCTTATAGTCCAGCATCTTCTTTGTTTTCTACTTTTTCAATTGATTTTTCACTTGATTTTTATCCTACCTCTTTTTGGATTTTTATATCATGCAAAGGAAATGGATTCTTGTTTTTTGGATTTTGGAAAGGATATTTATGCTCAACTGGAGTACTAGTACTGGAAGTAGATTTTCTGCTATGTCTAACTTCGTTAACTAGAGAAAGGTGAATTACAGATAATTACTTCTTAAACTCCTTGACTTCAGTCTTAATTTTAGCTAATTCTACTTTTAATTCTAAAACTATATCAATGATATAGCTTAATTGAAGTGCTACTGAAGAAATTCCTTCTAGTTAATGAACAATGTGTGAATAATTCAGACCAGGGCAAGCAGATGATGATTCAAGCATCAAAAAGAAAGATAAACCTAAGGAGTTGGTTTAAACAACCAATCCTCAAACTAGCTTCCCCCTTTAGATTCACCTATAGCTATTTTAATCAAAATTAAGTTGGATAGTAATAAAGAATAGGCATAATCTTGTAATTTTACATCTATATAGTTCACTATATATACAATGCCAGACTGTCAGGGTTAGGTGAGCTTTTCCTTCATTTAATTCTCACATGGTATCAAAATGGGTTCACTCTAAAAACCTAAAAACCCTACCCATCTCCACCTTTCTTCTTTCGTAAGTCTTCTTCCAAAACTGTAACCCTAGCTCCACCTACGTCACCGTGCTCATGACTGATTCAGCTTCTACGGCCACCATGACCACTATGCCCACACCTGCTTCCGACGTCCCGCCGTCACAACCCATCCCTACCACTGGTTCATCGCTACCCATCTCAGCCCCGGTGGCCCCTTCTCTTTCTAGTGAGTCCGGCAACTCCTTTTCCTCTCAATTTAACTTCCCGTCACCACTGCCGATACCATGCACTGATTAGCTCTTTTCTCGGGCTTACTTGGTCCCAAGTGCAACCCACCCTTCTGTTTGCGTTTCTATCATCCCCGTGGTCGCCCTATAGTATAACCATGCCATACGCGAGCCATCCCGATCCGCTGCATCACACCTTCTCCTCTTCGATCGTCCCAGTAGGCCAGTGCCTCAATAGCTCTTAGCTTCCCTTGGCGCTGCTCCTAAGCCATGGCAGCAAACTGCCTCCTCTCCCATCTCCTGTGGACCGTCAACATAACCACATATGTCGCCATGACTCTTGCTTCAGTTGGTGACTACTTGTCTTGGAAGACTCAGTTTACCTCCTTTGTTATTATGCGCTAACTTCAAGGGATGCTAGATGGATCAATTTTACAACCCCCCTCCATGGTTTTGGTGGCTAATGGCATCACTCAACTGAATTCGGCATACTCTTATTGGCTTTGGGTTGATCAGTTCATCTGGGCATACATTTTTGCAACTATTTCTAGGAATACATTATGTGAGGTACATAACATATCACATGCTTTATCAATCTGGCAACATCTTGCTAATCATTTTAATAGTGCTAGTTTGGCTTGAGCATTAGACCTTGAATGTATGCTTATTAATGAATCTAAGAGTCCTGATCAGCCAATGGAGGATTGTTTACGTCATATTAAAACCCTTGCTGATTCACTTGCTGCTATTCAGAGTCCTGTGTTTGACCTTGAGCTGATTTAATTTACTACTTTTGGATTTTTGCCTTATTATCATAGTTTTGTTAATACTTATTCTATAATGCCTGGTAGTCATAACTTTGATGATTTGACATCCAAATAGAGTTTTCTTATTAGCAACAGTTCAAGTTTTAATGCAATAGACAAATTCCCATTCATCACGGTCTAGTTAGTACTATTAGTTCTTGTAGTAATAATCAAGTGGGCGTTCGAACCACTATTAGTCTGGCTAGCAGCTATGCTTCCTACATATGCCACATTCAATCTTGTCGATGCTGGAGAACAAATTTGGTATCCTGACTTTACTATAGCTTCTCATATGACTCCTGATGATGGTAAGTTACTCACTAAATCTACTCCTCTGGGCCTACATTTGTTAAAGTTGGGAATGGCACCTTGTTGCCTATTAAGGATGTTAGCCATAATACTATTTCCACTCCTATAAAGCCATTTCATCTCCGTAGTATCCTTCATGATCCTCAATTGCATCACAACCTTCTGTCTATTAGGAAACATTGTAGTGGCAACAACTGTAGTGTGGTTTTAAAGTCTAATTATATTTGCTTTAAGGACAACACAACAGGTGATGTCCTTTGATGTTGGCAATATCTACCTAGTTTATCTTCCTGTTGAGAGCTCTTTAGTACCTACTAACCTGGCATTTAACACTTTATAAGACCACTAGCATTGTCACCTAAGGTACTGTGGAGCTCGTGTTCTAGCCATTTTAAAGAAAAACCATCTTTTCAATGTTTCTTCTTTTTTCATGATAATTGTAAGACTTGTCACTTAGCCAAGTCACGTGGAGTTCCTTTTGATTTCATTGAGCATTATACACTTTTTCTTCTTGAGTTGGTACATTCTGATGCATGGCAGCCTCTTATTTTATCTCATAGGGGTTTTTCTATGAAACATAAATCGGAAGTCTATATCATTTTTGGCAATTGCAAATCTTTTGTTTAAAACTTTTCAATTGTAAAATAAAGATGTTTCAAAGTGATAGCAGAAAAATTTATCAAACTAGTATGCATGACCTCTTTCTTAAATATGGTATTTATTTTCAAAAATTTTTCCCTGACATACAACAACAAAATGAAGTTGTTGAGCAAAAGCATAGGCATCTAATTGAAATGACTTACTCATTTCTTATTGATGTGTCACTTCCAGCATCTTTTTGGTTAGATGCTGCCTACACTACTATCTACACCATTAATCGTTTTCCTACTCCTGTTATTAATGATAAATCTCCATGAGGTTTTACTTGCAAAAGTTCCTGATTACAGTTTTTTTAAACCTTTTGGGTGTACTTGTTTTCCATACTTCACAGCCACTTTTGCAAATAAATTATCTCCATGGTCTGTTCAACGTGTGGGCTATGCCCCTCATTAGAAGGGCTATCGATATTTAGATCCTCTCACTAACTGTGTTTATATTAGTCGTCATGTTCGTTTTCATGAAACTGATTTTCCTTTTCCCCACCCTTGCCGCCGGAGCTTCCTCTTCTTACAAAGCTCCTTCTTCTAATCTTCATAACATATTGACGCTTACCCACACTACATCTCTTATTGCTACTTCACCTAAGCCCAGTTATCGACCCTTACCACTCCCTGAGTCCATCTCCCTCCCCCTCCCTCCTCCGTTGCTCATGAACCCGCTACTGGGTCATCCCTTACCTCCTTCCTGACACTTCACATACCTACCTCTCCTACCGTAGCTCCCTACCCAATTTGGCCTTCTAAGCCCTCTTACCTACAGTCCAGCCCTCACATATAGTACCAACCCACTGCTGTGTCTAGCCACTACCTCAACCATCCCCCGTGGTATCATCTGCTGGGCCTAAACACTTCCTGCCCACTGTCTAGTGCAACTGAGTCCTCTCAGCCCATTTCCCACTCTCTTACACTATCTCTTCCACCCAATAGCAATGTCCATAGTATGCAAACACAGTCCAAGTCTGGTATTTTTAAGCCTAAGCAAATTTTCTCCCTTTCTATGTCATTAGCTAAACTTGAACCCACTTTCTTCACCCAAGCATCTAAGTACCCCATTAGAAACAAGCAGTGACTAAGGGGTATAATGCATTAATGGCTAATGGCACTTGGGACTTGGTTCCACCTCATCCTAAGCAAAACTTAGTTGGAAGTAAATGAGTTTATCAAGTGAAATATCATTCTTATGGTTCTGTGGAACAACATAAAGTATGTTTTGTAGCCTAAGGGCTCTATCATCAGGTTGGGATTGATCACCATGAGACATTCTTTCCCATTGTCAAGCGCACCACTATTTGTCTCATTCTCTCTTTGGCCTTTTCATCTCACTGGTTCATTCAACAGTTAGATGTCAAAAATACCCTTTTGCATGGACATATGACTGAAGAAATTTACATGAAACATCCTAAAGGCTTCACTCACCCTAATTCTCCTCATTATGTTTGTAAGCTTAACAAGACTCTTTATGGCTTGAAGCAAGCTCCTCGAGCTTGGTTTCATCATTTTAGCAATTTTCTTCTATCTTATGGTTTTATCTATAGCACTATTGGTCCTTCCATGTTTGTTTTCCACACTAGCTCTCATGTCTTGATGTTACTCCTATATGTTGAAAATGTTATCCTAACTGGCAGCTCCACTTCTATTCTTCAGTACTTCATATATGTTCTCTCTAATTAGTTTACCATTAAAGATATTGGGGAGGTTTGTTATTTCCTTGGCATTCAGATGGTTCATTCTACTTCTGGCCTTTTTCTTTCTCAGCAGAAGTATGTTATTGATCCTCTCCATAAATTTCATCTCCACACTATCAAACCCATCAATACTCCCTTTGCTTCTAAAATAACCTTATACTTAACTGACGATAAAGTGCTTTCTAACCCCATTGAGTATCGTACTATAGTAGGTCTTTTACAATATTTAACTATGACTTGTCCTGACATTGCGTATGTAGTCCATGTAGTTTCCTAATGTCTGCATGCTCCCCACATTACTCACCTTCAAGTTGTCAAGCGTGTTTTCGGATACTTACAGGGTACACAAGATCATGGGTTGCTCCTTCGCTCATCGGCTTCCTCTTCTATGATCGTCACCTATTCAGATGCTAATTGGCTAGCTGTAAGGACTCTTGTCACTCTACCATTGGCTATGTTGTATATTTGGACCCAACCTCATTGCATGGAAATCCAAAAACCAACCCACAGTCTCTATGTCTTCCACTGAGGCTGAATATCGAGCTTGGTTATACAGTTGTTGAAACTATCCGGATTTGCAAGTTGTTCTTCGATCTGGGGATTGTTCTTCGTGATCCCGTTCATCCTGACTATGACAATGTCAATGCCACCTACATGCCTGCTAATCCAATTCAGCGTGATCGTAGCAAACACATTGTTGTGGACTACCATTTTATATGAGAGCAGGTTGTTGTTGGTGTTAGATATATCCCTACTAGTTTACACGTTGTTGATATGTTTACAAAAGGACTATCCTCTAAACAGTTCTTATTTCTAAAATCCAAACTCTCTGTGCGTCCCTCCGATCAGATTGAGGGGGCATAGTAGAGCTAAGCGTTAATCTTATAATTTTACATCTATATGGTTCACTATATATGCAGCACCAGGATCCCAGGGTTAGGTTAGCTTTTCCTTTCGTTAGTTCTCACAGATAGGAAGAAATATTACTTATGGAAACAGCCTGTAAGAATAACTTTAAAGGCTAAGAATGAACTTGGCTTTCTTGATGGAAAGATAAGTAAGCCCATGGTGGAGGAAGGATCGTACTTAGTAGAAGTCAATGCCACGAAGATGGTCAATTCTATGATCATACCATGAATAATGAAAGTGATTGGTCTAAAGCTTTAGGCAAGCATTACTAATGTTGATTATGCCCATGAGATGTAGGAAATTGCTACTCTATCTCTAATGTGCCAAGAATTCACCAGTTGAAAGCGGAAATAACATCATGCAAGCAAGGAAATCAAGAGGTTGTAGAATCTTTCTCAAAACTCATAGGATTATAAATGAACTTGGCAATTATGTGAAGATTCTCACCTGCAAGTGTGAAGCCTCAAACAAGATACTCAAGATGATACAGGAAGATAAGGTCCATTAGTTTTTCATAGGACTAGAGGACGATTTGTACTCCACTGTCTGAAGTCAAATTCTTACTCTCGATCCTCTATCGTCTTTAGATAAAAATTTTAATATGATGCAAGAAGTGAAAAATCATAAGAAGTGATGATGAAT
The DNA here is from genome assembly GCA_029747015.1 of Carnegiea gigantea. Classification (NCBI taxonomy): domain Eukaryota; kingdom Viridiplantae; phylum Streptophyta; class Magnoliopsida; order Caryophyllales; family Cactaceae; genus Carnegiea; species Carnegiea gigantea. The sequence continues at coordinate 160,940 of JAKOGI010001745.1, read as the reverse complement.
TAAGACAACAAGCATAAAACCATTGTTGCATTAATAGTTTCTCACCTCGCCAAACCCTCATTGACCTGTAAGCACTGCAGTGAATGCGAGAATGAAGAGTTAATTTCTTTGAGTTGATAGGGTATCCTGTTGGACAGAGTTCTCATGGTGGTCATGTTGGATGTAGTAGGGGATGTGATGGTTAAGGAGGAGGCTGATGAAATAACATAGGGAAAGAATTTATGCACGCTATTCAATTACATAATGAGAATAGCGAGTATTCTGTAAAAAAAGTAAAGTAGGCACTTATGTTTTCATGCCAGAGTAGGTACAAAGGATTCGAGTCTACTTGAGGTTTCAAAATCTACTCATAAAAAGCTCTCGGTCAAGGATGTTCTCCTAGGTAGTGGCTATTTAACCTAAAATTATGTCATTTTATACCCTTTTATTATCTAATATTTGCTCTTAATATATTTTTGTTTATTTTATAGGAGTTTGTGGAATCTGAGAGAATGAATAAATTTCTTAGAAAAAAGAACTTGAACCGTAAGGGGGAAAAACATACAAAAGAAGAGCCGGCCCAAGCAGTAACCCACATGCTTGACTAGCCCAACTCCCTCCATGTTATGTGTGAAGTGCGTGAACCATGACAATCTCTCCCCCTTACGCCTTTTTTCTTCGCTGGCCAAGCAGAACTCCTTCGGGCCAAATGCTCATGTGGCTCATTCCTCAACAAACTCGAACGCAATATGCTTCTCTGCCAACTTCTTCTGCCTCACTTGTTTGCCATCATGTAAATCTCACGTGACTCATGCTACCTATTTTTATTGACTTGTCTCTCTCTTCTCTTGTTCTGTGCTTCATCTTCAACTCACGATATAACCCCCTTGTCTCTTCTTCATCTCATCATCTTCTTCTTTACCCACTAATTACTATCATCAATCACCATCTATTACCGCTATTTCTCTGATCAAGTTGGGCATTGAATTGGAGTAATCACAAGATCAGTTACAAGCTTTAATTGAAGAATTAATGGTGGTGAACATGTTGTAGATTAGGACTACCACTTGGACGGCAAGGTTGAAGAGAAGGAGTATCGAGTAGCATTAGAATTTCTTTTTTGAGTTTTCAATTTTTGGTTCTTTCTATTTTGATTTTAGATCTAGAATTGAGTTTCACAAATTGATGTTATCAGATTTCAAATTGAAAAGTTGGCATAAAAATCACAATTTAGTTCACAGATTGGGTGCTTTTGGGGTTCAAGCTTCTGGTTCAATTACTTGGTTTTCTCCCCTATGTTGGTTCACATATTGAATCTAGTTGCCCTCCCTATATTAGGTTGCTGTGTTGTGACCCTGTTCGATCCCAATTCTAGATTTTGGGTCTTGTTACTTTTCAGTATTCATTATTAACAGAGCTTGATTCTGAGTCGTGAAATAGGTTTGGGTTCCTTTGATCGTCTCTTTGGAGTTACTGAAATTTGGGTGTCGCCCTTGCTGAACTATTTATAAGTTAAAGTATTCGGTTGCCTTTGTTGTGATTAATTTTAAATGTTAAACTTTGGGTTTGTTGGAATTTGTTAAATTTTGATTGAATAAAAGTAGCCGAAAATTAAGTTATTGCCTTTGTGTGCTAAGCTTAATAGCTTAAATGGTTGTCCAATTATGCTTATTTTATTTGCTGATCTAGTTACTAATTTTAGGATAGTAAAATGAGTTAATTTAAATCTTAGTTTCGTAGTCCTTAGTTTAATAAATTTTATCTTAGGTTTGACTCTACGCTAATTCAGGCTAATAGTAGCTTAACTTCATAACCCATCTTGGAGGATCGACACCCTCAAATATTACAATGATAAACCGTACACTGGCGGAGTACAAATCACAAGACGTTTTTGGTGCCATTGCCGATGATGGAGCTTGTGAAATGGGGTTGCGAGTTTTATTGAGTCGTGTTCTAGATTAGTAATTGAATCTTTGTTTTGATTTTTGTTTTTGTGTTAGAGTTAGTTTCGTTTTTTGTTTTAAAGTAGTTTAGAATTTTTTTTGTGTTCTTATTTTATGTTTTTAGAATCTATATTTTTCATTTTCTTTTGGTATGTTTTAGCGTTTATTAGTTTTATAGTTAATTTTATGTCACATTTTTTTAAAAAAAGTCAAAAATTGGGAATAGGTGCTGTGAATAGTAACTTCTGGCCTAAACTAAAATAGAAAAAAGAATCAATGTTTAGTTATTGTCAATTTTGGATTTCTGATGCGAATTTTCTATGCAAATTCAATGCTTACTTTGCTTTTTTGATCTTTTTACTAGGTTTTGAGGGATTTCTAGATTCTAGGTGAATTTTTGTGGAAGGTTTTTGGAATTTCTATAATTTTTTGTAATTTTTAGAAATAATTTTCTGTTTTGATTTTTGTGCATTATTCTAGGTTAGAAAAATCTAAAAAAAAATGTCTATATTCTCTTTGATTTCCTGAATTTTCCGTGCATATTATTTTGAATTTGGAGTTTTGATTTTTTGTTTAATTTTCTTTTTCGCATTTGCCTTTTAGGTTTTGATTTATTTACCATTTTTGTGTGTTAAAAAATCCCAAACAAAAAGAAAAGACCAAAAATACGTTAGAGAGTGTGGGCACTGTATGATTGGTTGGGCAAGAAGACTTGTTAAGATTGAATTTGAACCTAAACTTGGACATGAACCCAAGTTCAAACCTAAATTGAAAGAAGTGACACAAGAAATAACCTTAAGGGATGTTTTTTATCCTCTAAGGGCTACTTTACCATCATGCTTCAATGTCCATGACGTAGACATTTGAACTGAGATCTCATTACACTCAAATGCTTCCTAAATTCACTAGTTTAGAGGATGTATATTTGTTTTTTAGGGAATTTGAAGTAGTGTGATCCACGATGCATTTTCCTAATATATTTGCTAATGTGGTGAGAAAGAAATTAATTCCTTTTACTTTAAAAGATGCTGCTAAAAGACAAATGTATGGCTTGGCTACTAATTTTGTTTTTACTTAGGATGACTTTGTTAAGTTATTTTTTAAAAAATATTTGCCCAACACCAAGACTATAAAGCTAAGCAACGAAATCAATCAATTTGTTCAATTGAGAAAGGAATTATTTTAGAAATACTTATGTTCAAGAATTTGTTAGCTCAATCTCTTTATCATGTTTTAAAATAATCACGCACTTTTTAAATTGTTTATGAAGGACTTCACTAACAAACCAGAACTGTGTTATAGTCCATGTATCAAGGTGACTTTCTTTCCAAGAGCGTTGCTGCTGCTTGGGAACTTTTAGAGGACTTAGTTGAGAAGAACTATGCAGTGGGAAGCCATTATAGATGATTGTCCAAATTCTAGGTTGTGATGAATGTCCTATTTGTATAGGATTTTATAAGTGTTTGGAAGACATTTTAGGTTGTTAGTGTGTTTAATTGTATAATCAATGCCCTTATTTTTCCTATTATGCTTGGTTTCACTTTGTTTGAGAGTGTTTGAAGAATTTGTCCCTATGGGCCAAGTTGTGTGAGTAGAATAAAGATTTTGAAACCTTGTGGATCAAAGAAGATAGCAAAAGAGGCCCAAAGACACCCAATACGGTCAAACCGTAGTGAGAAGCATGGTCCAGGACGATCAAGGAAGAAACAACAGCAGGAGCACGTGAAAACCACCAAGGTAGTGGGCACCACGACATGTCTGTGGTGGGTCCCATGGATGGTGTTGGTCCCCACGGACTGACCATAGTGCCCCCTGTTTCCTTGGGTTTGCTAGATTTCATCGCGTTGGTTCATGTTCCAAGTGTTTGGACGATATTGCAGAGTTGATTTCATCAATAAAAGCCTTATTTTACTGCTTTTCTTTATGAATCCCATATCCATTCCATCATCTAGATTGGTCTTGGACTCCATTTTTAGAGTAAGGGAGATCAAGTTAAAGAAGAAGATTGGCAAGGAAGCAGGATTGGGTTTGCAATCAATAGATTCAAGCAAGCTTTTGGCTGAGCAAATTCTACTCTCTTCTCTTCTCTTTTCTTTTGTATTTATCATTTTATAGTAATTATATGTTAAATCACATCATGTTACGGTAGATTTTCAGATTAGGGATTTTCTAAACCAATTGATGCATTTGCTTTGAGTATTTCACTTCAATCTTTCGATTTATGTTGTTTTCATGTTTAATATGACTTTAGAGCTTTGATTTGCAAGCACGTTGATTGGCCATCTTCTTGCTTGATTTTGGATGTTGGCTGAAGTACTAAAAGATGAAACTTGGCATCTTCGAAAACTAAAATTGGACTTGTATGTGTGAATTCTTGAAAAAGATTTGCCATCTAAGAGGGCATGAGTGATAATCCTTTTCCTAACAAGTCTAAATTGATTGAAAACCATGAAAGTAGGGAATTGATTGATATTAAGCATTTCACTATAACTGGAAAGAGAGTAATGATACTTTGATTATCGTCCCTTAAACCGAGTGGACTTAGATTGATCGATGCACAACGTGCTTGAGTGATTTATCATGTGATGAAGTATATTCCTGAATGTTTAGTCTCATTCAAACTAGATCTAGATGTTTTCTTATCAAATTCCAGTTTTGATTTGCTTAGCCTGTCTACGGGATAAAGCCGAGTAGATCAAGCTAATCCTTGTGGGAGACAACCTTGATTTGCTACAACACCACTGTGCGCTTGTCACCCTTATTGAGTTTTTGGCACCGTTGCTAGTGACTAATGTCGAATATTGGGTTTTTCTCGATAGGTTTGACTAAGCATTTTACTTTTCTTTGGAAACAACTAAAAAAAAATTAAAAAGAAAAAAAAATTGAGACAAACAAATGATGGCCATTTTCTATTTTCCCCAATTTGAGCATGAATTATTTTGGAGGTAATTTAAGTTTTTGAATCACTTTCTTGCTCAATGTGGTTACTGTGTGGGCAAATGGCAAATTTTAGACATTATTGATAAGGGAATAAAAAGTGAAACTGGAGCTCTTTTAAAGTATAGGGGTTTTCTTGCTAAAAGTATGGATGAGGCATGGTATTTGCTTGAGTGGATTGCTTGAGATTCATTTGACTTTGAGAAGGCTAGTCTTGTTTCTAGATATTTATTTCCTAATCCTTGTGCATTCTTTGCTAGATCTTATTATGCCCCTTTTTGGTGTGCCTTATGTAATTCTTCTGACCATGTCCTTATTATGCATGCTATGCTCAACCTAACTTTGCATCACCCAGGGATCATACAAATGTTGTCTTGACCTTACATGATTCATCTTTCCCTTTAGCTTAGTGCACGGGCCTCGAGGTGGGTGAACCTTTTAGGGTAGTTACCAGGTTTAGTGTTGTTGATACATGTTTTAAATCAGAAGATATTTTTGATAAGGTGCATAATCTAGTTAAGACTCCTTTAGAGGGCTCCTGTGATGTGTTTATGCATGAGGAGTCTCCTCGCCTTGGTTTTGATGACAATGTTCGCCCTAATCTCCTTGATCATTCTCATGCTTTCCCTGTTTGCTCATGACATTGATGCGCCTATTGATAATCTTATGTTTTATGATGTTAATGTTAAGTTAGGCTATGAGGATAACGTGTTTGATATGCTTGGGGCGAATGTTGATGATTATGTGTCCCTAGGTTACTTTAGAGATTATGATCCCTAAATTGACCCCTATTGTGTATGCCTAGAGGACTTGCCTAGGAAAGCCATGTGGACTACATTCTTTAATCCATCCTATGATTTTTTTATGCCCTTTGATAAGGTGGAGAGGATACTTGTTGTCCTTGGGGTGATTTCGATTATTGCCTCTTACCCTGTGTTTTCTAAACTGTGGTCTTGGGAGTTTGATAAGCTCATGCGTGCTTTGATAGCATCTAATTATATGAGTCGTGACTTACAGTTCTGATGGGGTGGTTGATGCTTCATGTGCCCCATTTGTGAGGAGGCCTTAGCTTAGGTGCACTTGGCACTTAACCTGGTGAGATTGTTCTATTTTATTGCCTTTCCCTTCTCTTCCCTTCTTTTCTTCCAATGATAATGCTTTATGTAAGCATAGGGGAATGGCAGTTTCATGTTTTCCATTTTGATTTTTAGTTTGCATACTAGTTAGAGCTTATAGTTTTGAGTTTCCTTTCTTTTACAAAGGTGTGTTGCGTTTTATATTTTCGTATAGGATTGTATGTAGTGATAGCGTGGATTGGTTTGAGATAGCCTCCAGTGATGATTGTCTAGGCGGGGTTGAGTAACTTTTCGTGTGAAATCCCTTTTGGTGCAAAACATTTGCGAAGGTTTTGTAAATATTCTTATTTCGACCCTTGTCTTGATTAAGAACTTTGCTGCCGCTGGAGGCGTTGGCACTAATATTGTTACATGATAGTCATTCTATGAGCTAATGGAGACATTAGTAGATGTCCCATGAGATTTTGAGCTTTATTTTGACTAATTCATCATCTTCTTTCTCATGTTTCTTTCATGTGTGTGACTCTTCCATGTTGAATCTTTAGAACTTGCCTAGATTCTTATTCAAGGCCACATTAGCATGTGTATAGTTGATGATATGATAGAGGCATTCTTTGTTTTTGAACATTTTAGCCACATAGCCAAATAGCCTATCCTTTGTGTTACATGTTTATCCCCTTTGAGCTTATGTCCGTCTTTATTAGGCCTTGGCCACACACATAGTTCTACCTTTACACCAAGTCTGTGGAGCATCACTTCAGCTTTGTGATGGGTGGTTTGGGGGTAAATGAGTTTAAGGTAGCGATGGTATGTTCTTTTGTTGATAGATTGATGCTATTGAGTATTTGGATTCATTCCCCTCTTGTTCGGGCTGTCTGTGCATATATGAATTAGGTGATGAGTTGATAGTTATTGATCTTATGCATTTGAATAATTGATATTTTCATTTCATTTCCAAAAAAAGAAGGAAAAAAAAATCATGTTCAAGAGAAAGAAACCAAAAAAAGACAAACAAAAATAGAAAACAAATAAGAAACAAAAAAAGAGAATGAATAAGTTGATTGGCATTGGGTATGTAAATAGCTTGTGTTCTTTATTGGTTAACTCAATTCCCACTTGATTTATGGGGTATGTTCATTGAATTCTTTAGGTTTGGAGTGTTGGTGAACTTTATAGTTTCTTGGTGCTCTGTTCTTGCTCCGTAGTGATTTAGCTACATATCTCCACATTACCTAAATTCATTAGTTCATTTCTTTCCTTTAACTCTTTTATACCACATTACAACCCGTGTAAAGTCCTCTTAATAGTCATGTGCACATTGTATTCTTAGCGATAGAGAATTTGAGAGTTTTCGTAAGTATATGGTAGATTGCATCTCTAGAATAAGTCTTAAGTGAACCTATGCTATATTTTAAACACATGAGTGGGAGTGATTCACATTTCCTAAAAATGAGGTTCTATCATTCTATTTAGCTCTACTAAATCTCATGTACTTGCATGATGTGCTTTGTGATTTCTTGGGGGTGATCAAGTTTGATATTGAGCGTGTGGTCTCGTACTCTTACAAAAACCTTCTCCTCCTCCGAATTTTGAAATGTCTTGCACACCATTTAGGGTTGCCATTGATTGCTATTCTTGCTTATGATATGCTGTGACATGCTTACTTTAAGGAGGTTGTCATGTATTTGAGTCCTATATGCCTTTCGTTTGTTGGATTTATCTAGTGTTTGCTTGAGGACAAGCGAAGGTTTAAACATGAGGGGGTGATGAATGTCATATTTGCATATGATTTTATAAGTGTTTAGGAGTCATTTTAGGGCTTAATGTGCTTAATTGTATGATTTATGCTCTCATTTTCACTATTATGATTGGTTTTGCTTTGTTTGAGAGTATTTGCAGATTTTGTCACTGTGGGCTAAGCTGTGTGCATAGAATGAAGATTTTGAAGCATTATGGATCAAAGAAGACAACAAAACAGGCCCAAAGACACCTAATATAGTCAAACCGTGGCGAGAACCATGGTCCAAGACGATCAAGCGGTAGCAATAGAAGAAGCACGCGAGAACCACCAAGGCAGTGGGCTCCACAACCTGTCCATTGTGGTCCCATGGACTGGTCATGTTCCCCCTGTTTCCTCGAGTTTGCTAGATTTCATCACAGCTGTTCGTGTTCCAAGTGTTTGGATGATTTAGCAGACTTGATTTCATTCATAAAAGCCTTATTTTACTACTTTTCTTCATGAACTCCATATCCATGCCATCATCTAGATAGGTCTTAGACTCCATTTTTAGAGTGAGGGAAAGCAAGTTGAAGAAGATGATTGGTAAGGAAGCGGAACTGGGTTTGTAATCGACGGATTCAAGTACGCTTTTGCCTGAGCAAATTCTTCTCTCTTCTCTTCTCTTTTCTCTTAGATTTATCATTTTGCTGTAATTAGATGTTAAATTACATCATATTATAGTAGATTTTTAGATTTGGGATTTTGTGAACCAATTCATGCATTTGCTTTGAGCATTTGCACTTCACTCGTTTGATTTATATTGTTTTCCTGTTTAATTTGATTTTGGAGCTTTGATTTGCAAGCATGTTGATTGGCCATTTTTTTGCTTGAGTTGGGATGTTGGGTGAAGTATTGAAAGGTGAAAATTGGCATTGAAAAACTAAAATCGGAGTTGTATGTGTGAATTCTTGAGAAAGAATTGCCATTCGAGAAGGCATGAGTGATAATCCTTTTCATAATGAGTGTAGATTGATTGAAAACCGTGAAATTAGGAGATTGATTGATACTAAGGATTTCACTATAACTTGAAAGAGAGTAGCGATACTTTGATTATTGTACTTTAAACAGAGTAGGCTTAGATTGATCGATGCACAATGTGCTTAAGTAATATATCATGTGGCAAAGCATATTGCTAAATGTTTATCCTCATTCAAATTAGATCTAGATGTTTTCTTACCAATTCCTAGATTTGATTTGCTTAGCCTGTCTATGGGATAAAGCCTAGTAGATCAATCTAGTCCTTGTGGGAGACGACCTTGATTTTATGCAACACTATTGTGCGCTTGCGGCCCTTGTCACATTTTTGTCGCCGTTGACAGGGACTAGTGTCGAATATTAGGTTTTCAGTGACAACGTTGACTAAGCATTTCGTTTTTCTTTGAAACAGAACCCAAAAAAACCTTAAAAATAAAATAATAAAAAAAATGGAGACAAAAAAAATGATGGCCATTTTTATTTTCCCCAACTTGAGCATAAATTTTTTTGAAGGTATTTTAAACGTTTGATGTCTATCTTGCTCAATATGGTTATTCTATGGGTAAATAGGAAACTTTTGGCATTGCTGATGAGGGAATGAATAGTGAAACTCGAGCTCTTTCAAACTGTCGGGCTTTTTTTACTGAAAGTATTGATCAGGCATGGTATTTGCTTGAGTGGATTGCTTGGGAGTCATTTGAGTTTGGGAAAGCTAGTCGTGTTCCTAGATATTTATTCCCTAATCCTTGTGCATTCTTTGATAGATCTTATTATGCCCCTTTTTTCGTGTGCCTTGTGTAATTCTTCTAACCATTCTACAAATTTGTGTCCTTATTATGCATGCTATGCTCAACCTGAATTTGCATCACCTATGGATAATATCGATGTTGTCCTGACCTTATGTGATTCATCCTTCCCTTAGCGTAGTGCATGGGGCTCAAGGTGGGTGAACCTTTTGCGTTAGTTGTTAGGATTAGTGTTGTTGATACATGTTTTGAGTCAGAAGATATTTTTGATAATGTGCTTGATCTAGTTGAGACTCCTTTGGAGGGGTCCTGTCATGTGTTTATGCATGAGGAGTTTTGTAGCCTTGGTTTTGATAATAGTATTCTCCTTAATCCCCTTCATCATTCTCATGCTTCCCCTCTTTGTTCGTTACCATCACCTTCCCTCGAGTATTACGTTGATGCGCCCGTTGATAATCTTATGATTTATAACGTTAATGTTGCTTCGGGCGGTAAGGATAATTTGTTTGATATACTTAGTGGGAATGTTGACGATTATGTGTCCCTAGGGTACTTTAGAGGGTATGATCCCTTAATTAACCCTTATTGTGTATAGCTAAAGGACTTGACTAGGAAAGTTATGTGGAGTACATTCTTTAATCCTTCCTATGATTTTTCTATGGCCTTTGATAAGGTTAAGAGGATACTTGTTGTCTTTGGTGTGATTTTGGTTATTTCCTCTTATCCTATGTTTTCCAAATTGTGGTCCCAGGAGTTCTACAAGCTCTTGCGTGTTTTGACAGCATCGGATTTGATGGGTCGTGACTTGAAGTTGTTATGGAGTGGTTAATGCTCCATATGCCCCGTTTGCAAGGAGGCCTTAGCTTAGGTGCACTTGGCATATAACCTGATAAGATTGTTCTGTTTTGTTCCCTTTCTCTTCTTTTACTTTCTTTTCTTTGAATAATAATATTTTATCTAAGCATGAGGGAACAGTAGTTTCATGTTTTCCATTTTCATTTTTAGTTGACATACTAGTTAGAGCATCTAGTTTTAGATTTCCTTTCCTTAGCAAAGGTGTGTTGCATTTTAGATTTGCATATAGGATTCTATGGAGGGATGGTATGGATTGGTTTAAGATAACCTCTAATGATGATTGTCTATAGAACATCGCTTTCATGGGGTTGAGTAGGTTTTGGTGTGTAATCCCTTTTGGTGCTAAAATTTACGCAAGTTCTGTAAATATTCTTGTTTTGACCCTTATCTTCATTGAGAATTTTATTGCCCCTAGAGTCGTTGGCACTAATGTTGGTACATGATAGCCATTCTATGAGCGAATTGAGACTTTGATAGATGTCCCGTGAGATTTTGAGCCTTATTTTAACTAATTTATCATATTTTGTCTCATGTTTCTTTTATGTGTACGACTCTTCCATGTTGCATCTTTAGAACTTGCCTAGACTTCTGCTCAAGACCACATTAGCATGTGCATAGTTGATGATATGATGGAGGCATTTCTTTGTTTTTGAATATTTTAGCCACATAGCCAAATAGCCTTTCCTTTGTGTTACATGTTTATCCCCTTTGCTAGCCCCTTTGAACTTATATCTGTCTTTGTTGTGAACACTCCATATTAGCCCTTGGTCAAACACATAGTCCTGCCTTTACGCCAAGTCTATGGAGCATCACTTTATCTATGTAGTGGGTGGTTTGGGGGTAATTGAGTCTAAGGTAGCATTGGTATGTTGGTTTGTTGAGGGATTGACGTTATTGAGCATTTGTTTTCATTCCCTTCTTGTTCGAGTTGTGCAAATATGAATTAGGTTATGAGTTGATAGTTAGTGATCTTATGCCTTTCAATAATTGATATTTTCATTTCATTTCCCCAAAAAAAGAAGGAAAAAAGTCATGTTGAAGAGTGAGAAATTAAAAAAAAACAAAAAAAGAGAAAGCAAACAAAAAAAAAAGAGAATGAATAAGTTGATTGGCATTGGATATGTAGATAGCTTGCGTTCCTTGTTGGTCAACTCATTTCCCACTTGATTTGTGGGCTATGTTCATTGAATTCTTGAGGTTTGGAGTGTTGGTAAACTTCACGGTTTCTTGGTGCTTTGTTTGTTGCTTCCTAGTCATTTTGCTGCATAGCTCCACATTGTCCAAATTCATCAGTTCACTCCTCTCCTTTAAGCTTTTTAGCCCACATTACAACCCATGTAAAGGCCTTGTGATACTCATGTGCACATTGTATTCTTAGTTGGGAAGAATTTGCGAGTTTTCGCAAGCATATGGTACACTACATCTTTGGAATGAGTATTGAGTGAACCCATGCTATATTTCAAACACATGAGTGGGAACGGTTCACGTTTCCCAAAAGTGAGGTTCTACTAGCCTATTTAGCTCTACTAAATCTCATGTACTTGCATGATGTGCTTTGTGATTCCTTGGGGTGATCAAGTTTGATATCGAGCTTGTGCTCTTGTACTTTTTCGAAAACATTCTTCTCCTCCTCATTTTGAAACATCTTGCACGCTATTTGGGGTTGCCATTGATTGCTATTCTTACTTGTGATATGCTGTGACTTGCCTACTTTAAGGAGGTTGTCATGTATTTGAGTCCTAGATGCATTTCCCTTGTTGGATTTATCTAGTGTTTACTTGAGGACAGGCACAGGTTTAAGCATGAAGCGGTGATGGATGTCATATTTACATATGATTTTATAAGTGTTTGGGAGTCATTTAGGGCGTTAGTGTGCTTAATTGTATGATTTATGCTCTTATTTTTACTATTATTCGTAGTCTTGCTTGTTTGATAGTATTTACAGATTTTGTCTCTGTGGGCTAAGTTGCGTGCATAGAATGAAGATTTTAACACCTTGTGGATAAAAAAAAGACAGCAGAAGAGCGCCAAAGACACCCAATACGGTCAAAACGTGGCCAGAACCACAATCCAAGACACTCAAGGCAGAAGCACTAGAAGAAACACGTGGGCTCCACCAAGGTAGGGGCTTCATAGCTTGTCCGTGGTGGTCCCTACCGACTGGCTATGGTGCCCCCCGTTTACCCAAGTTTGCTAGATTTCATTGCAGCTATTCGTGTTCTATGTGTTTTAATGGTTTTATAAACTTAATTTCATCCATAAAAGCCATATTTTACTGCTCTTTTTCATGAGCCCCGTATCCATTCCATCATCTAGATAGGTCTTATACTCCATTTTTAGAGTGAGGGAGACCAAGTTGAAGAAGAAGATTAGCAAGGAAGCAGGACCAGGTTTGCAATTAACGGATTAAGTTGCAGTTTTGACTGAGAAAATTCTTCTCTCTTGTCTTCTCTTTTCTCTTAGATTTATCATTTTACAATAATTAGATGTTAAATTCGATTATGTTATAGTAGATTTTCAGATATGGGATTTTCTGAACCAATTGATGTATTTGCTTTGAGCATTCGCACTTTGATTTTTCGATTTGTGTTGCTTTCATGTTTAGTCTAGTTTTAGAGCTTTGATTTGCAAGCATGTTGATTGCTCATCTTCTTGCTTGATTTTGGATGTTGGTTGAAGTACCGAAAGTGAAAATTAGCATTGAAAAACTAAAATCGAATCTCTGTGTGTGAATTCTTAACAAAGATTCGCCATTCGAGAGGGCATGAGTGATAATCCTTTTCCTAATGAGTCTAAATTGATTAAAAACCACGAAAATAGGGGAATGATTGATACTAAGCATTTCACTATAACTTGAAAGAGAGTAGTGACACTTTGATTGTCGCCCTTTCAATAGAGTTGGCTTAGATCGATCGATGTACAACGTTCTTGGGCGATTTATCATGTGGTGAACCATATTCCTAAATGTTTATTCTCATTCAAAGTAGATCTAGATGTTTTCTTATCAATTCCTAGTTTTTATTTGCATAGCCTATCTAGGGGATAAAGCCTAGTAGATAAACCTGGTCCTTGTAGAAGACGACCTTGATTTGATACAACACCACCATGCGCTTACGGCCCTTGTCAAGTTTTTGGCGCCATTACCGGGGACTAGTATCGAATATTAGGTCTTTCTTGACAGGGTTGACTAAGCATTTCGTTTTTCTTTGAAACAAAGCCCCAAAAAAATTAGAAATTAAAAGATAAAAAAAATTGAGACAAAAAAAAATGATAGCCATTTTTTATTTTCTCCAACCTGAGCATGAATTTTTCTAAAGGTATTTTAAAAGTTTGATGCCTATCTTGCTCAATATCGTTATTTTGTGGGTAAATGGGAAATTTTAGACACTGTTGACGAGGGAGTGGATAGTGAAACCCGAGCTCTTTTAGAGTGTTGGGGTTTCTTACTGAAAGCATTAATGAGGTATGGTATTTGCTTGAGTGGATTGCTTGGAATTCAGTTGAGTTTGGGAAGGCAAGTTGTGTTTGTAGATATTTAATCCCTGATTCATGTGCCTTCTTTGTTAGATCTTTTTATGCCCCTTTTTGGTGTGCCTTTGGTAATTCTTCCGACCATGCAATAAATTTGGGTCCTTATTATGCATGCTATGCTCAACCTATGCATCACCCAGAGATGATACTAATGTTGTCCTAATCTTATATGATTCATCCTTCCCACTAGCCCAGCACGGGCTCGAGGTAGGTGAATCTTTTGTAGCAGTTGTTAGGTTTAGTGTTGTTGACACACACACAAACACACACGCACACACACAATATATATATATATATATATATATATATATATATATATATATATATATATATATATATATATATATATATACACATACACACACGCACACACACACTCACACACACATTTGTATGTATGCATGCTTATGTCTAAATGTAGATGTGTGTGTGTGCATCTGTATGTATATATATATATATATATATATATATATATATATATATATATTGTGTGTGTGCGTGTGTGTATGTGTGTGTGTCAACAACACTAAACCTAACAACTGCTACAAAAGATTCACCTACCTCGAGCCTCGTGTTGGGCTAGTGGGAAGGATGAATCATATAAGATTAGGACAACATTAGTATCATCTCTGGGTGATGCAAAGGTTGAGCATAGCATGCATAATAAGGACCCAAATTTATTGCATGGTCGGAAGAATTACGAAAGGCACACCAAAAAGGGGCATAAAAAGATCTAACAAAGAAGGCACATGAATCAGGGATTAAATATCTACAAACACAACTTGCCTTCCCAAACTTAACTGAATTCCAAGCAATCCACTCAAGCAAATACCATGCCTCATTAATGCTTTCAGTAAGAAAACCCCAACACTCTAAAAGAGCTCGGGTTTCACTATCCACTCCCTCGTCAACAGTGTCTAAAATTTCCCATTTACCCACAAAATAACGATATTGAGCAAGATAGGCATCAAACTTTTAAAATACCTTTAGAAAAATTCATGCTCAGGTTGGAGAAAATAAAAAATGGCTATCATTTTTTTTGTCTCAATTTTTTTTATCTTTTAATTTCTAATTTTTTTTGGGGCTTTGTTTCAAAGAAAAATGAAATGCTTAGTCAACCATGTCAAGAAAGACCCAATATTCGATGCTAGTCCCCGGTAATGGCGTCAAAAACTTGACAAGGGCCGTAAGCGCATGGTGGTGTTGTATCAAATCAAGGTCGTCTTCTACAAGGACCAGGTTTATCTACTAGGCTTTATCCCCTAGATAGGCTATGCAAATAAAAACTAGGAATTGATAAGAAAACATTTAGATCTACTTTGAATGAGAATAAACATTTAGGAATATGGTTCACCACATGATAAATCGCCCAAGAACGTTGTACATCGATCGATCTAAGCCTACTCTATTGAAAGGGCGACAATCAAAGTATCACTACTCTCTTTCAAGTTATAGTGAAATGCTTAATATCAATCATTCCCCTATTTTCGTGGTTTTTAATCAATTTAGACTCATTAGGAAAAGGATTATCACTCATGCCCTCTCGAATGGCGAATCTTTGTCAAGAATTCACACATAGAGATTCGATTTTAGTTTTTCAATGCTAATTTTCACTTTCGGTACTTCAACCAACATCCAAAATCAACCAAGAAGATGAGCAATCAACATGCTTGCAAATCAAAGCTCTAAAACCAGACTAAACATGAAAGCAACACAAATCGAAAAATCAAAGTGCAAATGCTCAAAGCAAATACATCAATTGGTTCAGAAAATCCCATATCTGAAAATCTACTATAACATAATCGAATTTAACATCTAATTATTGTAAAATGATAAATCTAAGAGAAAAGAGAAGACAAGAGAGAAGAATTTTCTCAGTCAAAACTGCAACTTAATCCGTTAATTGCAAACCTGGTCTTGCTTCCTTGCTAATCTTCTTCTTCAACTTGGTCTCCCTCACTCTAAAAATGGAGTATAAGACCTATCTAGATGATGGAATGGATACGGGGCTCATGAAAAAGAGCAGTAAAATATGGCTTTTATGGATGAAATTAAGTTTATAAAACCATTAAAACACATAGAACACGAACAGCTGCAATGAAATCTAGCAAACTTGGGCAAACGGGGGGCACCATAGCCAGTCGGTAGGGACCACCACGGACAAGCTATGGAGCCCCTACCTTGGTGGAGCCCACGTGTTTCTTCTAGTGCTTCTGCCTTGAGTGTCTTGGATTGTGGTTCTGGCCACGTTTTGACCGTATTGGGTGTCTTTGGCACTCTTCTGCTGTCTTTTTTTTATCCACAAGGTGTCAAAATCTTCATTCTATGCGCGCAACTTAGCCCACAGAGACAAAATCTGTAAATACTGTCAAACAAGCAAGACTAAGAATAATAGTAAAAATAAGAGCATAAATCATACAATTAAGCACACTAACGCCCTAAATGACTCCCAAACACTTATAAAATCATCTGTAAATATGACATCCATCACCGCTTCATGCTTAAACCTGTGCCTGTCCTCAAGTAAACACTAGATAAATCCAATAAGGGAAATGCATTTAGGACTCAAATACATGACAACCTCCTTAAAGTAGGCAAGTCACAACATATCACAAGCAAGAATAGCAATCAATGGCAACCCCAAATAGCGTGCAAGATGTTTCAAAATGAGGAGGAGAAGAATGTTTTCGAAAAAGTACAAGAGCACAAGCTCGATATCAAACTTGATCACCCCAAGGAATCACAAAGCACATCATGCAAGTACATGAGATTTAGTAGAGCTAAATAGACTAGTAGAACCTCACTTTTGGGAAACGTGAACCGTTCCCACTCATGTGTTTGAAATATAGCATGGGTTCACTCAATACTCATTCCGAACATGTAGTGTACCATATGCTTGCGAAAACTCGTAAATTCTTCCCAACTAAGAATACAATGTGCACATAAGTATCACAAAGCCTTTACATGGGTTGTAATGTGGGCTAAAAAGCTTAAAGGAGAGGAGTGGACTGATGAATTTGGACAATGTGGAGCTATGCAGCAAAATGACTAGGAAGCAACCAACAAAGCACCAAGAAACCGTGAAGTTTACCAACACTCCAAACCTTAAGAATTCAATGAACATAGCCCACAAATCAAGTGGGAATTGAGTTGACTAACAAGGAATGCAAGCTATCTACATATCCAATGCCAATCAACTTATTCATTCTCTTTTTTTTTTGTTTGCTTTCTCTTTTTTTGTTTTTGTTTTTTTTTGTTTCTCACTCTTCAACATGACTTTTTTCCTTCTTTTTTTTGGGAAATGAAATGAAAATATCAATTATTGAAAGGCATAAGATCACTAACTATCAACTCATAACCTAATTCATATTTGCACAACTCGAACAAGAAGGGAATGAAAACAAATGCTCAATAACGTCAATCCCTCAACAAACCAACATACCAATGCTACCTTAGACTCAATTACCCCCAAATCACCCACTACATAGATAAAGTGATGCTCCATAGACTTGGCGTAAAGGCAGGACTATGTGTTTGACCAAGGGCTAATATGGAGTGTTCACAACAAAGACAGATATAAGTTCAAAGGGGCTAGCAAAGGGGATAAACATGTAACATAAAGGAAAGGCTATTTGGCTATGTAGCTAAAATATTCAAAAACAAAGAAATGCCTCCATCATATCATCAACTATGCACCTGCTAATGTGGTCTTGAACAGAAGTCTAGGCGAGTTCTAAAGATGCAACATGGAAGAGTCGTACACATAAAAGAAACATGAGACAAAATATGATAAATTAGTTAAAATGAGGCTCAAAATCTCACGGGACATCTATCAAAGTCTCAATTCGCTCATAGAATGGCTATCATGTACCAACATTAGTGCCAACGACTCTAGCGACAATAAAGTTCTCAATCAAGATAAGGGTCAAAACAAGAATATTTACAGAACTTGCGTAAATTTTAGCACCAAAAGGGATTACACACCAAAACCTACTCAACCCCATGAAAGCGATGTTCTATAGACAATCATCATTAGAGGTTATCTCAAACCAATCCATACCATCCCTACATAGAATCCTATATGCAAATCTAAAATGCAACACACCTTTGCTAAGGAAAGGAAATCTAAAACTAGATGCTCTAACTAGTATGTCAACTAAAAATAAAAATGGAAAACATGAAACTACTGTTCCCTCATGCTTAGATAAAATATTATTATTCAAAGAAAAGAAAGTAAAAGAAGAGAAAGGGAACAAAACAGAACAATCTTATCAGGTTATATGCCAAGTGCACCTAAGCTAAGGCCTCCTTGCAAACGGGGCATATGGAGCATTAACCACTCCATAACAACTTCAAGTCACGACCCATCAAATCCGATGCTGTCAAAACACGCAAGAGCTTGTAGAACTCCTGGGACCACAATTTAGAAAACATAGGATAAAAGGAAATAACCAAAATCACACTAAAGACAACAAGTATCCTCTTAACCTTATCAAAGGCCATAGAAAAATCATAGGAAGGATTAAAGAATATACTCCACATAACTTTCCTAGCCAAGTCCTCTAGCTATACACAATAAGGGTCAATTAAGGGATCATACCCTCTAAAGTACCCTAGGGACACATAATCGTCAACATTCCCACTAACTATATCAAACAAATTATCCTTATCCCCCAAAGCAACATTAACGTCATAAATTATAAGATTATCAACGAGCGCATCAACGTAATACTCGAGGGAAGGAGATGGTAATGAACAAAGAGGGGAAGCATGAGAATGATGAAGGGGATTAAGGAGAATACTATTATCAAAACCAAGGCTACAAAACTCCTTATGCATAAACACATGACAGGACCCCTCCAAAGGAGTCTCAACTAGATCAAGCACATTATCAAAAATATCTTCTGACTCAAAACATGTATCAACAACACTAATCCTAGCAACTAACGCAAAAGGTTCACCCACCTCGAGGCCCATGCACTACGCTAAGGGAAGGATGAATCACATAAGGCCAGGACAACATCGATATTATCCATGGGTGATGCAAATTCAGGTTGAGCATAGCATGTATAATAAGGACACAAATTTATAGAATGGTTAGAAGAATTGCACAAGGCACACGAAAAAGGGGCATAATAAGATCTATCAAAGAATGCACAAGGATTAGGGAATAAATATCTAGGAATACGACTAGCTTCCCCAAACTCAAATGACTCCCAAACCATCCACTCAAGCAAATACCATGCCTCATCAATACTTTCAGCAAGAAAAGCCCAACAGTTTGAAAGAGCTCGAGTTTTACTATTCATTCTCTCATCAGCAATGTCAAAAGTTTCCCATTTACCCATAGAATAACCAGATTGAGCAAGATAGACATCAAACGTTTAAAATACCTTCAAAAAACTTTATGCTCAAGTTGGGGAAAATAAAAATGGCCATCATTTTTTTTGTCTCCATTTTTTTTATTTTTTTATTTTTAAGGTTTTTTTGGGTTCTCTTTCAAAGAAAAACGAAATTATTAGTCAACGTTGTCACTGAAAACCTAATATTCGACACTAGTCCCTGTCAACGGCGACAAAAATGTGACAAGGGCCGCAAGCGCACAATAGTGTTGTATAAAATCAAGGTCGTCTCGCACAAGGACTAGATTGATCTACTAGGCTTTATCCCATGGACAGGCTAAGCAAATCAAAACTAGGAATTGGTAAGAAAACATCTAGATCTAATTTGAATGAGGATAAACATTTAGCAATATGCTTTGCCACATGATAAATTACTTAAGCACATTGTGCATCGATCAATCTAAGCCTACTCTGTTTAAAGTACAATAATCAAAGTATCGCTACTCTCTTGCAAGTTATAGTGAAATCCTTAGTATCAATCAATCTCCTAATTTCACGGTTTTCAATCAATCAAAACTCATTATGCAAAAGGATTATCACTCATGCCTTCTCGAATGGCGATTCTTTCTCAAGAATTCACACATACTGATTTTAGTTTTTTAATGCCAATTTTCACCTTTCAATACTTCACCCAACATCCCAACTCAAGCAAAAAGATGGCCAATCAACATGCTTGCAAATCAAAGCTCCAAAATCAAATTAAACAGGAAAACAATATAAATCAAACGAGTGAAGTGCAAATGCTCAAAGCAAATGCATGAATTGGTTCACAAAATCCCAAATCTAAAAATCTACTATAATATGACGTAATTTAACATCTAATTACAGCAAAATGATAAATCTAAGAGAAAAGAGAAGAGAAGAGAGAAGAATTTGCTCAGGCAAAAGCGTACTTGAATCCGTCGATTACAAAACCAGTTCCGCTTCCTTACCAATCGTCTTCTTCAACTTGCTTGCCCTCACTCTAAAAATGGAGTCTAAGACCTATCTAGATGATGGCATGGATATGGAGTTCATGAAGAAAAGTAGTAAAATAAGGCTTTTATGAATGAAATCAAATCTGCTAAATCGTCCAAACACTTGGAACACGAACAGCTGCGATGAAATCTAGCAAACTCGAGGAAACAAGGGGAACACGACCAGTCCATGGGACCACAATGGACAGGTTGTGAAGCCTACTGCCTTGGTGGTTCTCACGTGCTTCTTCTATTGCTTCCGCTTGATCGTCTTGGACCATGGTTCTCGCCACGGTTTGACCATATTGGGTGTCTTTGGGCCTGTTTTGTTGTCTTCTTTGATCCGTAATGCTTCAAAATCTTCATTTTATGCACACAGCTTAGCCCACAGAGACAAAATCTGCAAATACTCTCAAACAAAGCAAAACCAAGCATAATAGTAAAAATGAGAGCATAAATCATACAATTAAGCACTTTAAGCCCTAAAATGACTCCTAAACACTTATAAAATCATATGCAAATATGACATTCATCACCCCCCTCACGCTTAAGCCTTTGCTTGTCCTCAAGCAAACACTAGATAAATCCAATAAAGGAAATGTTGATTTAGAGAGTACACAACCACAAGAGGGGGGTGAATTGTGGTGTCCGATTTTCGCAAGTTGTTGGCAAACAGTCTTAGACCCGGTTCGCACAGGCTGTTCCTGAGATAAGCAGAAGCGAAAATCCAACAAAATTGAATGCGGAAATAATGGACACAGGATTTTTACGTGGAAAACACCTCTAGCCCAACTGAGGTGAAAAACCACGACCTACCTCCTGTAGGATTTACACACTTCACTAAACGGGCTAAACACGTTACAATAGTAACATATCTTGTTACAACTTGTAACACACGTAACCGTCTTCCCTAAGACAAGTTACCCCACGTCCAAAATTCCCTTGATTTGGACACACACTCTACTCACTTTTGTGAAAGAAGAGTATAAAGAAAAAACACCCTATTACAATGCTTCTCAACTAAGCTAACATAGGGTACAGTGAAATCCTAGTATGCCAACTTAGAAAGCTCAAATAACTCACTTACTAGACACGGTTTTCTTTTGAAACTTTTAAGCTCATGAACACTGAATTTTTGCCTTTGAAAACCGATACTTCTAACGTTCTAAGAAGCGACTTTATATAGTGCTTGGAAAAACAATTCCTTAAATTTTTGGAAACTAAAATCCCTAAAGAATATAGAATTATTTAGCCACAAGGGATGAGGAAACATGAGCTGGAAACACTTCCTAAACCGTGTGCATAAGGCGGTGATTCTCAGCAACTAGCCCATGTTTTTCTCAACAACCTTATCCACTTGCCAAAAATTGGATATTCTTTTTATTCAAAAAGATTTTGCAAATCCCCTTAGATTTTAATAACCGTTTTTAGGGCAAGGGGTAAGATACTCCATAGAAAAATCTTTTTTGCAAATCTTGGAGAAGCTGCTCAAAATCCAAAAGATAAAAGCGTGAAAAATTGTTTTTTCGCAGCTTATTCTGGAAACACCCTGAGCGTTCTGTTTCCAGAATTGTTTTGAAGGGTGATCCGAAATATTTTCCACAAAAACAAAACCGTTTTAAGTAAGTGGTAAGTTAAGACTTTCTGATTGGCATATTAATAAGAGTCTAAAAATATAAAACCAAATTAAATCAAGACATCTTGTTGTAACTACTAGTCATCTTGTAGAAAGACGAATTTGCTGCAAACACTTCACAGAATCTGTTTCTCACGGCTGCACTTATATCCTGTGCTTCAAACACTTCGTAGGACCTGTTCTTCACGGTTGTTCTTGTATCGCTGACTTGAGTACCTGTTCTTGATAATCCATTAGTCAAGCAGTTTTAAGACTTGAGAACAGCAGTAAGAATCTATTTAGAAAGCCTATTTAGCGCAACAACAACACTTGGATTTGTTATCATCAAAACCTTATTCATTCTAACAAATTCCC
Organism: Carnegiea gigantea; assembly: GCA_029747015.1. Lineage (NCBI taxonomy): Eukaryota > Viridiplantae > Streptophyta > Magnoliopsida > Caryophyllales > Cactaceae > Carnegiea > Carnegiea gigantea. The sequence goes on along the minus strand of JAKOGI010001745.1, from coordinate 138,770 downwards.
CCTTTTTGATGATGACAAACTAAGTGACCATATTGACTTTCAAGGACAATTGAAGTGATTAGTGCCAATTATTTATAGGGCCGACAATTCACATGAAGTAGTTAGTATCGAAAAAGTGTAAGAAATTTAACTCATCCATGGCAAAACTAAAACAATATTGGTCAACCTATCTTCCCCCTTTTGGCATCATTAAAAAGTAGGGGCGAACAGTCAAACATAGGGTGTTTGCTATCACCACCACTTGCAGGTGAGAATCTTCACATAATTGCCAAGTTCATTTCATAATCCTATGAGTTTTGAGAAAGATTCTACAGCCTCTTGATTTCCTTGCTTGCATGATGTTATTTCCGCTTTTAACTGGTGAATTCTTGGCACATTAGAGATAGAGTAGTAGTTTCCTACATCTCATGGGCATAATCAACATTAGTAATGCCTGCCTGAAGCTTTAGACCAATCACTTTCATTATTCATGGTATGATCATAGAATTGGCCATCTTCGTGGCATTGACTTCTACTAAGTACGATCCTTCCTCCACCGTGGGCTTACTTATCTTTCCATCAAGAAAGCCAAGTTCGTTCTTAGCCTTTAAAGTTATTCTTACAGGCTGTTTCCATAAGTAATATTTCTTCCTATCTGTGAGAACTAACAGAAGGAAAAGCTGACCTAACCCTGGGATCCTGGCGCTGCATATATAGTGAACCATATAGATGTAAAATTATAAGATTAATGCTTAGTTCTACTATGCCCCCTCAATCTGATCGGAGGGACGCACAGAAAGTTTGGATTTTAGAAATAAGAACTGTTTAGAGGATAGTCCTTTTGTAAACATATCAACAACGTGTAAACTAGTAGGGATATGTCTAACACCAACAACAACCTGCTCTCATATAAAATGGTAGTCCACAGCAACGTGTTTGCTACGATCACGCTGAATTGGATTAGCAGGCATGTAGGTGGCATTGACATTGCCATAGTCAGGATGAACAGGATCATGAAGAACAATCTCCAGATCGAAGAACAACTTGCGAATCCAGATAGTTTCAACAACTGTATAACCAAGCTCGATATTCAGCCTCAGTGGAAGACATAGAGACTGTGGGTTGGTTTTTGGATCTCCATGCAATGAGGTTGGGTCCAAATACACAACATAGCCAATGGTAGATTGACAAGAGTCCTTACAGCTAGCCAATTAGCATCTGAATAGGCGACGATCATAGAAGAGGAAGCCGATGAGCGAAGGAGCAACCCATGATCTTGGGTACCCTGTAAGTATCTGAAAACACGCTTGACAACTTGAAGGTGAGTAATGTGGGGAGCATGCATACATTAGGAAACTACATGGACTACATACGCAATGTCAGGACAAGTCATAGTTAAATATTGTAAAAGACCTACTATACTACGGTACTCAATGGGTCATAAAGCACTTTATCGTCAGTCAAGTATAAGGTCATTTTAGAAGCAAAGGGAGTATTGATGGGTTTGATAGTGTGGAGATGAAATTTATGGAGAGGATCAATAACATACTTCTGCTGAGAAAGAAAAAGGCCAGAAGTAGAATGAACCATTTGAATGCCAAGGAAATAACAAAGCTCCCCAATATCTTTCATGGTAAACTGATTAGAGAGAACATATATGAAGTACTGAGGAATAGAAGTGGAGCTGCCAGTTAGGATAATATTTTCAACATATAGGAGTAACATCAAGACATGAGAGCCAGTGCGGAAAACAAATATGGAAGGATCAGTAGTGCTATAGATAAAACCAAGAGATAGAAGAAAATTGCTAAAATGATGAAACCAAGCTCAAGGAGCTTGCTTCAAGCCACAAAGAGTCTTGTTAAGCTTACAAACATAATGAGGTGAATCAGGGTGAGTGAAGCCTTTAGGATGTTTCATGTAAATTTCTTCAGTCAGATGTCCATGCAAAAGGGCATTTTTGACATCTAACTGTCGAATGGACCAGTGAGATGAAAAGGCCAAAGAGAGAATGAGACAAATAGTGGTGCGCTTGACAATGGGAAAGAGCGTCTCATGGTGATCAATCCCAACCTAATGATGGAGCCCTTAGGCTACAAAACATACTTTATGTTGTTCTACAGAACCATAAGAATGATATTTCACTTGATAAACTCATTTACTTCCAACTAGGTTTTGCTTAGGATGAGGTGGAACCAAGTCCCAAGTGCCATTAGCCATTAATGCATTATACTCCTTAGTCATTGCTTGTTTCTAATGGGGTACTTAGATGCTTGGGTGAAGAAAGTGGGTTCAAGTTCAGCTAATGACGTAGAAAGGGAGAAAAATTGCTTAGGCTTAAAAATACCAGACTTGCACCGCGTTTGCATACTATGGACATTGCTATTGGGTGGAAGAGATAGTGTAAGAGAGTGGGAAATGGGCTGAGAGGACTCAGTTGCACTAGACAGTGGGCAGGAAGTGTTTAGGCCCAGTAGATGATACCACGGGGGATGGGAGGCAGTGGCTAGACACAGCAGTGCGTTGGTGCTATATGTGAGGGCTGGACTGTAGGTAAGAGGGCCTAGAAGGCCTAATTGGGCAGGGAGCTAGGGTAGGAGAGGTAGGTATGTGAAGTGTCAGGAAGGAGGTAAGGGATGACCCAGTAGCGGGTTCATGAGCAACGGAGGAGGGAGGGGGAGGGAGATGGACTTAGGGAGTGGTAAGGGTCAATAACTGGGCTTAGGCAAAGAAGCAATAAGAGATGTAGTGTGGGTAAGCGTCAATATGTCATGAAGATTAGAAGAAGGAGCTTTGTGAGAAGAGAAAGCTCAAGCGGCAAGGGTGGGGAAAAGGAAAATCAGTTTCATGAAAACGAACATGACGACTAATATAAACACAGTTAGTGAGAGGATCTAAATATCGATAGCCCTTCTAATGAGGGGCATAGCCCACATGTTGAACAGACCATGGAGATAATTTATTTGCAAAAGTGGCTGTGAAGTATGGAAAACAAGTACACCTAAAAGGTTTAAAAAAACTATAATCAGAAACTTTTTCAAGTAAAACCTCATATGGAGATTTATCATTAATAACAGGAGTAGGAAGACGATTAATGGTGTAGATAGCAGTGTAGGCAGCATCTAACCAAAAAATGCTGGAAGTGACACATCAATAAGAAATGAGTGAGTCATTTCAATTAGATGCCTACACTTTTGCTTAACAACTTCATTTTGTTGTTGTATGTCAGGGAAAAATTTTTGAAAATAAATACCATATTTAAGAAAGAGGTCATGCATACTAGTTTGATAAATTTTTCCGCTATCACTTTGAAACATCTTTATTTTACAATTGAAAAGTTTTAAACAAAAGATTTGCAATTGCCAAAAATGATATAGCTTTCCAATTTATGTTTCATAGAAAAACCCCTATGAGATAAAATAAGAGGCTGCCATACATCAAAATGTACCAACTCAAGAAGAAAAAGTGTATAATGCTCAATGAAATCAAAAGGAACTCCACGTGACTTGGCTAAGTGACAAGTCTTACAATTATCATGAAAAAAGAAGAAACATTGAAAAGATGGTTTTTCTTTAAAATGGCTAGAACATGAGCTCCACAGTACCTTAGGTGACAATGCTAGTGGTCTTATAAAGTGTTGAATGCCAGGTTAGTAGGAACTAAAGAGCTCTCAATAGAAAGATAAACTAGGTAGATATTGCTAACATCAAAGGACATCACCTGTTGTGTTGTCCTTAAAGCAAATATAATTAGACTTGAAAACCACACTACAGTTGTTACCACTACAATGTTTCCTAATAGACAGAAGGTTGTGATGCAATTGAGGATCATGAAGGATACTACGGAGATGTAATGGCTTTATAGGAGTGGAAATAGTATTATGGCTAACATCCTTAATAGGCAACAAGGTGCCATTCCCAACTTTAACAAGAGTAGGCCCAGAGGAGTAGATTTAGTGAGTAACTTACCATCATCAGGAGTCATATGGGAAGCTATAGTAAAGTCAGGATACCAAATTTGTTCACCAGCATTGACAAGATTGAATGTGGCATATGTAGGAAGCATAGCTGCTAGCCAGACTAATAGTGGTTGGAACGCCCACTTGATTATTACTACAAGAACTAATAGCACTAACTAGATCGCGATGAATGGGAGTTTGTCTATTGGATTGAAACTTGAACTGTTGCTAATAAAAAACCTCCATTTGGATGTCAAATCATCAAAGTTATGACTACAGGCATCATAGAATAAGTATTAACAAAACTATGATAATAAGGCAAAAATCCAAAAGTGTAAATTGAATCAGCTCAAGGTCAAACACAGGACTCTGAATAGCAGCAAGGGTTTTAATATGACGTAAACAATCCTCCATTGGCTGATCAGGACTCTTAGATTCATTAATAAGCATACATTTAAGGTCTAATGCTCAAGCCAAACTAGCACTATTAAAATGATTAGCAAGATGTTGCCAGATTGATAAAGCATGTGATATGTTATGTACCTCACGTAACGTATTCCTGGAAATAGTTGCAAAAATGTATGCCCGGATGAACTGATCAACCCAAAGCCAATAAGAGTATGCCGGATTCAGTTGAGTGATGCCATTAGCCACCAAAACCATGGAGGGGGGTTGTAGAATTGATCCATCTAGCATCCCTTGAAGTTAGCACGTAATAACAAAGGAGGTAAACTGAGTCTTCCAAGACAAGTAGTCATCAACTGAAGCAAGAATCATGGCGACATATGTGGTTATGTTGACGGTCCACAGGAGATGGGAGAGAAGGCAGTCTGCAGCCGTGGCTTAGGAGCAGCGCCAAGGGAAGCTAAGAGCCATTGAGGCACCGGCCGACTGGGACGACCGAAGAGGAGAAGGTGTGATGCAGCGGATCGGGATGGCTCGTGTATGGCATGGTTATACTATAGGGCGACCACGGGGATGATAGAAACGCAAACAGAAGGGTAGGTTGCACTTGGGACCAAGTAAGCCCGAGAAAAGAGCCAATCGGCGCATGATGGGTGATCGACAGTGGTAAGGGGAAGTTAAATTGAGAGGAAAAGGAGTTGCCGGACTCACTAGAAAGAGAAGGGGCCACCGGGGCTGAGATGGGTAGCGATGAACTAGTGGTAGGGATGGGTTGTGATGGCGGGACGTCGGAAGCAGGTGTGGGCATAGTGGTCATGGTGGCCATAGAAGCTGAATCAGTCATGAGCACGGTGATGTAGGTGGAGCTAGGGTTACAGTTTTGGAAGAAGACTTACGAAAGAAGAAAGGTGGAGATGGGTAGGGTTTTTAGGTTTTTAGAGTGAACCCATTTTGATACCATGTAAGAATTAAATGAAGAAAAAGCTCACCTAACCCTGAGAGTCTGGCATTGTATATATAGTGAACTATATAAATGTAAAATTACAAGATTATGCCTATGCTTTATTACTATCCAACTTAATTTTGATTAAAATAGCTATAGGTGAATCTAAAGGGGGAAGCTAGTTTGAGGATTGGTTGTTTAAACCAACTCCTTAGGTTTGTCTTTCTTTTTGATGCTTGAATCATCATCTGCTTGCCCTGGTCCGAATTATTCACACATTGTTCATTAACTAGAAGGAATTTCTTCAGTAGCACTTCAATTAAACTATATCATTTGATATAGTTTTAGAATTAAAAGTAGAATTAGCTAAAATTAAGACTGAAGTTAAGGAGTTTAAGAAGTAATTATCTGTAATTCACCTTTCTCTAGTTAATGAAGTTAGACATAGCAGAAAATCTACTTCCAGTACTAGTAGTCCATTTGAGCATAAATATCCTTTCCAAAATCCAAAAAACAACAATCCATTTCCTTTGCATGATATAAAAATCCAAAAAGAGGTAGGATAAAAATCAAGTGAAAAATCGATTGAAAAAGTAGAAAATGAAGAAGATGCTGGAGTATAAGCAGTATACTCTTGAAGAACTACAGAATATATTCGAGAAAGAGCAAAATCCAAAAAAATTAAATAAGATTATTGGAGCAATTAGTGATAAACACGATGTTGTCTAATTAGAAAAAGAAATATATCAGCAGATGAACCTTACTAAACTACAAGATCTTAATGTATTACCTTTAGAAGAAATTAGAAGAAAATTGGATAAAAGATATAGTAAAATGACCGATGAAGATGAGATTAATAAAATCAGAGAAGAACTCGACTTAGGTGAGATAGAGACCAATTTGGTTAACAGTGTTGTTCCTAAACCTGAAGAATTTAGTAAACCTACCAAAAGAAATACTCATTTCATAAGATCTAGGTATGTTCCGATAGGACGTACAATCAATTTTTCCTTCGGGTTCATCCCGAGGAAACCACAACCTTTGAAGAAGTTGGTCTTACTCCACGACGGGATGCATCTTAAACATAGATGGAGGTGGTTATAGAGAAGAAATATTTAAACATTGAACAAGAGGTATAATAGTGTCTTAAACCTAAACACTATATGGACTGCTGTAAATTTTCTAAATTACATTGAACATAGTTTTTATGGAATTGTAACTAACTAGCATGATTCATTAAATGAAGATGGTAAAAATACATTAACAATGCTGAAAATACTACCTGCAATGTTCAAAAATTTCTGCAAGGAAATCGTAACTGAGTTTATCAGAGCTAACTTAATTCTGAAGAAAAAGCAAGAGAATGGCAAAGAAAAATTAGAATTATGGGGTATGAGATATTTGAAAAATTATACTGCTGAATTTAGTCAATATTATTACTAAATTGGGCATAACGAAATCAATATTGGTTTGTTCTATGACAAATTGCCATACCTGATAAATTTTTTAATTAATGAAAAATACATTGCATGGCTTGAATGAGCAGATGTCATTGGTACCCTTGGTTCAACAATCTCTTATTTAAGAAAATGGGTCGGTGATCAATGTCTTGATCAGTGAAAGTAAAAGAAAATTAAGAAACAATTCCTAACTTGTTAGGATTTACCTCACCAATGGGAAAAGGAACCTAAAAGGAGAAGAAAGAGAAAATTTTATTAAAAGAAGAGCTTTAATAAGCAATGGGGGGAGAAATATAAAAGAAAATATTATAACAAACCAAGTTCTAAAAAATGAAATTTTTTTTAAGAAAAGCTGCTTATTGTCCTGCAAAGAAAAACAACTGCAAATGCTGGACATGTAGTGAAGCAGGACATTATGCTAATGAATACAAAATAGGAAGAATAACAAGCTTATTAAAACCTTGGGTAGCCTATATCATGTTGAGCTTAGTGAAGGTGAGGCATTAGATCTAGCCCTCATTAGCAACAAAAGGATTGTTGAAATTATATTAGGCAATAAATATGAAGGAAGTAATTATGAAAAAACCAGTCATATGATGGAAAATAGCTTGGTTAGTCTTGGTGATTTTCAAGAAGAAGAGCTTGTTGTAGACAATGATCACAAGGAAGTCAAAGGAGATTGGCTCATTCCCATAATTCAGAAAGATATGATCTATAAAAAATCCATCTTTTCATTAAAAAGTAAGTATGTATACAAGATGATGGAAGGAGATCTAGAAAGCAAAGATTGTGAGTATGATATGGGATAAGTTAATCTCATTAATTGAGAAAATATCCTTAAGCATAACAAAGATACAAAGTATAGCCATATCCATTTTGGAAGTGTCTAAGTTCAAATCACTCCATTACAACATTATGACAAAGATATTGATCTCTATGCTTTGCTCGATAATATTAAGCATACTAAATTCAATAATTAAATTATCACAGGTATAAAAACTAATTTATGTAATGGATTAATGGGATTCAATTGTCAACTTGAATATTATGTAAGTCTAAAGGATGAATTTGCCAAAAACTTCCTATCTCTTAAGATAAAAGCAGTTGGAATGGACATGAAAATAGGAGGATATCCATTAAGGATATTTTGGAAAATTATATACAAATTAGATAATACTATAGATCCAAAGACTAAGGTAACAATGATAGAGGTAGAAAAATTTAAAACTTCTACCCTATGCAAAAAATCCAGAGGATTAAATCCAATCCTTAAGAGATAAAGATTGACTGTTCATGGATATCTAGCTTTGCCAACTCTATAAAAATTAATATGAAAAATGCTATAAAAATTGACGAGAATGGTAAAATTACCGCTAAACCCCAATTATTAAGGGGCACAAGTGCAATATCAGAATGGAGAGAAGGATCTTCATCAGCTAAAGAAGAGCTTAAAGAAGATGATACAATTAGCATGACCAGTGAAATGACTAGAATGAGTTTTGAACCCGAGCATAAGACACAGTGTAAACAGAACTATGTGTGTGGATAGAAAACTCATTGGGTATAAAACAAGAACTGTTAGTGAGCCAATTTATGAGGATGAATTAGTTAAAAACATGACTATCGAGATATGCTATGAGGCTACTAATAAAAATCATAATAGCATGTATATGCCGATAAAGGTGTGTTTAGAGGGATATAATAAATATGAATTGTGCGCCCACATAGATAGTGGTTATTCTGTGTGCTTCGAAAAAAGATCATTGTTTCTAGAATTTATGGGGAAAAAAGCCAAAAATTCTTTACAAGTAAAGATTGCTGATCATAGCATTATGTGCCATAATAAGGCAATAAAAGGGTTATCTATAGAATTAGGAGGAGTCTAATTCATTATACCAGTTTTATGGGCTACTAATCAACCTTCTCATGATATAATTATTGGAAATAATTTTCAAGGACTGTATTCTCTATGCACACAGACTATAAATCAAACAATATTTATAATCAATGGTCACTGAGTTCCTATTGAAAAATTAAGTAAGGTTTGCACTCATCAGAGAATTGAGTTTACACATAGCCAGCGTGATGACTAGATAACGCCTACACAATGTGAGATAACACTTACAATCTCATTGCTTAAGTTATCTATTAAAGAACAAATTACTGAATAATAAGAACAATTATGCAAAGAGCTCTACTCTGATAATCTTCTAAAATTCTGGAATAAAGATAAAACATTTGCTAAAATCACTTTACTAAATCCCAACACTATTATTTAAGTCCAACAAATGGTGTGTACACGCTAGGATATCTAGGAATTTGATAAATAAATCAAAAAACTTCTGGATAAAGGATTAACTAGGAATAGTAAGAGTCCTCACACTGGTCCCTTTTTCATGGTAAGAACTCATGCTGAAGAAAAGAGAGGAACAACAAGAATGGTAATCAATTACAAAAAGCTTAATGATAATACTGTCTTTGATGATTATTCCGTTCTTAACAAAATAGTCCTTTTTAATAAAATTCAAGGAGCCTCTTGGTTCTAAAAAATGGATTGTAAAAGCAGATATTGATAGATAAAAATAGATTAAGAAAGCATTCCTTTAACAGCATTTACGCCACAATGACATTATGAATGAATAGTAATGCCACTGGTCTTCAAAATGCACCTCAAATAGTCTAAAGAAGAATGGATAATATCTTCAAAGATCTTAATCACTATTATTTAGGTTACATTGATCAAATCCTTGTCTTTTCTAAAACCATAGAACAATACAAAGATGATGTCTTAGTTGTCACAGAAGATGCGTTGATCATAGCATTATACTGGGCAAGAATAAGTGCATTTATACTGAACAAGAAATTGAGTTTTTAGGTCTAGTGATAAAGGCTGGACAAATCATCCTGCCAAAGCATATTTTTGAAAAAATAGAAAATTTTCCTAAAAAATTGAAGATAGAAAGCAATTAGAAAGGTTTCCTAGATTCCTTACCTATGCCTCATATTTTATTAAAGATTTAGCTAAACTGAGAAAGCTATTGCAGCAGAAATTCAAGAAAGAAATAAGTTGGATGTGGACCCCTAATAATTCAAAGATTGTTCAAAACTTTAAAGAAGTGTAAAAATCTTCCTGTTCTTAATTTGCGTAATGAAGGAGATGATTTACTCCTTGAGACAGATGCCAGCAATGAGCACTAAAATGTGGTACTCAAAATCAAAGAAAGAGAAAAACTCTACAAATACTTTAGTGGAAGTTTTAATAAGGCAGAATGCAGCTATCCCAGGATGAAAAAAGAAATCCTTCTAGTTATAAGGGGAATTGAAAAGTTCTTAATATTTTTAGCCCCAAAACCTTTTCTTATTCAAACTAATTACAACGAAATACTTGGTTTTATCAAAAAGTATTTATCAAATGTGCAAGCGCAAGGGCGACTCCTGCGTTGGCAATTATAGCTTAATCTGTTTTCCTTCTTTATTGAACGCATATAGGGATTGAAGAACTCTCTGGTAGATATTTTAACTTGAAAACTTGCAAACTGTGATCATCAGAGTAGAACTCCTGTCAGAAAAGGAGGAAATCCATAATGAAATGCTATTAATACTAGAACGGGTTTCTCCTTCTAGTAAAGTTCTTATTGATAATTTAGAATTCCATACAAAAAATAGATCATGCTTTGGTCTACTATCTTCTACCTACTTGATAGCTCAAAGATTTTTCCTTCTAGAATTAAAAGTTATTACCTACATTGTCCTTACGATATCTAAGAAAAAATAAGTTCTTATGTCTAGGAAAAATGGTTCAATGAGTGGTATACAGCCTACATCGACTATTATCATCATTATTTTTATGATATTTGGAAGTCTTGGGGTACTACAATCAATTTTCCTAATAAGTCTGCAGTTAAGAGTGTTAGTTTTCCAACAAATTCAATCTCTCGCAGTTAGGAGTGTTAGTTTTCCAACAAATTCAATCTCTCTAAATAACCCCATTATTAAAGCCTATGAATATGGGATGATAGTTTACTTTATGGAAATCCTGGATTCGAAGTTGTTATTTTTCTTAAGACTAACTAAATTTTAGCAATACATGTTCAAAAGGATCCATTAGATTCTTAAATCTCCTGATGGTCCAATAAAAATCCACAATAATAGATGCCCATATGTGGATGTACACTGTGCATTGATTGAGTATGAAAATGGAAAAACCAAACCAGTCAATTATCTTGTTTAGATTGTTGATTTCGACGATCCCTATCATCAACGACAATAATGGTTTCCAAATCGATGAGAATTAGTTACTGATCCTGCTTTACCAAGAACCATCGATTTTTACAACGTCTATCATCAAAGTTGGACATTAATTGAGCAAGGAAAAACATTAATGCATTGTAAAAGCACTACTTTTGCCAATGACAATGAGTTTAAAGAATCATGCAGGTGGACAAAGCAGTTTCAGAAGATATCTTTGATTATCTCTCTGATGTTGGAGATGGAAAATTCTTATTAGAAAAAAGAAAGAAATATCTTCTTGAATTATTTGAGAAATAGGATCCAGAGTGATATGCTTAATACGTACATCCTTTTAGGGTTATTTTGCCTCGTTTTTAGGAGAGGTTTTGTGCTCACTAATGTTATTTACTCTCCTATTCTCGATTTATGCTTAGGTGCAGTTGTTTTATGTGTTTTGCAGGATTTTTAGCCTTTTCACCCAGCATTTGCCCTTTAATGACTGTGTGTTGACCTCCCCCACGGTCATCTATGAGCTGCTACGCCCGTGGAGCAAGAAAAAAAGCAAGAAACTGGTTCCAGCATAGACCATGGCCGTGGTGGATGCCACGGACCGTGGTATGCCTGTAATTACTGTCTCTTTGTTTTTCCTCGGCTGTGTGGCTGAGATCAACTTGAATTTTCTATAACTAGCGACATTTAGTAGTGAAGGAGAGCAATCCCTAACAAGCAAAGCAAGTTAGAGTTAGCCTAGTGAAGATTAGTTTAGTTTATTTTCTCTCAAATTTTGTTCTATGCTTAGTTTTGTTTTTTTCTTTTGTGTGAGTTTTGATCCTGAGCGGTTCTGAAGCCCTTGGTGAAGGCCATCTCAGTCGAGCCCCTTCCGCTCAGATTTCGTCAATGTTTGGTTAGTTTGTTTATCTTTTATCATGTCTGAGTAGTTTTCTTAGTCTAGGAAATTTAGTAGTTTTTGGAAGTGCATTGGATCATGTTTTAGTTTATTCAATTGTAGTTATTTTCATGATTGGTTTGATTTCATTCTATCAAGTGTTTGATATGTTGTGAGTTGATTTTTGGCCAAAATTTACTTGCACACTCGAAACAATCAACTTAGCATAACTTTGTCTCGAAAGAGAGATTTATATGTTAGGAGGGCTAGTAAGTAATCGAAGACTTTGAACTTGAATTAAGTCAAATTAGTTTGAAAGAATGACGTTTGCCTAGTTTAGGGAAATTTGATTGTTTGTTTCTAGAAAAGATTATGTTGATTATATTTAGTTTTGATGATAACAAATCCAAGAGTAACATATTTGTCTAAGTAATGTTGTTCCAAATAAGCTCTCCAAACAGGGCCCAATACACCGTTGTTCCTACACCGCTGTTTGTGATATTTTATTAACCTGGTGGCTAAATGTTGAGAACAAGTCTTAGGAACAGGTTCCGAGCTTCAGTGACACAAGATCAGCAAACAACACATATGGTTTAAGTCTTGAGGAACATTCAGCTACACAAGATCACCCAAGGAATCAAGGTGACCAAGGTGTTTTGGAGCAGCATATTCACTCTTGACAAGACAACTAATTCTTACAAGGAGTCTTGGTTAATTTAGTTTTTATCTTTTAGACTCTTGTTAATATGCCAATCTTGAAAGTATCATTTTTAGCACTTCTTGAAAACGGTTTTCGAAAAGTTGCTTTGGGACACCATTTCCAAACAACCCTACAAACAGGGTGCCTAGGGTGTTCTCAAAGAACTACAGCAGTTACATCAGTCTTATCTAGAAATTTGCTTCGGTTGGCTGCTAGATCTAAAAAGATTTGTTTTGAATTTGGAAAAAAAAAAATTACAAAACCGTTTTTGCTAAAGATTTCTCTTGAAAGATTCTTATCCCTTATTTTCAAGTCTTGATTGAATTTGGGATAAATCAAGATTTTATCCTTTTCAAGCTAGATTACTCGGCCAAGATATTTTAAGAAAATCTTCTTTCCTCTCTTAGCCGTTGGAAATCTTTGGTGAATCTTCTAACCGACTAAGAATAGAGGATTTTCCCTATCTTTTGAAAAGAATAGCCGTTGGGTTCTGCGTTTAAATATTGAAATTCTCTCTCCCATTTGACAATTCGATTTTTACAAAGAAGTAAGAGATTTTTAGAGCTGAATTTCAAAGAGAAAAACCGTGAGAAGATTGTGCTTAACTGAGCTTTCAATTTCTTGGCATAATAGGACTTCATTGTACCTTACATCTGCTTAAGTCAGAAGCACCCCAGTAAGGTGTTTTGTACCCCTGTTCTCAGAACAGAAAGTGAGTGAGTGTGTCCTCAGTCGTGTGGACTTTGGACGTGTCCTATCTGGTGAGATTGGACGTGGTGTAACCTGTCTTAGAAAAGAAGGTTACGTGGGTTACAAGTTGTAACAAGGAGTGTTGCTTTTGTAACGTTTTCAGCCCGTTAGTGAAGTGGTTAAATCCTACACGAGGTAGGTCGTGGTTTTTCACACCTCAGTTGGGCTAGAGGTGTTTTCCACGTAAAAATTGTGTGTGCTTTATTTCCGCATTTATTACTTTGAATTTCGCTACTGAATCAATTGAGAACAACCGCTACAAACAAGGCGTAAGGTTGTTTGTGATTTACAAACAATCTCTGCAATCAAGTGCTACGGTTGTTTGTCAGTTATTAGGCGAAAATCGACCACCACAATTCACCCCCCTCTTGTGGTTGTGTACTCTTGGAATTCAACAAGTGGTATCAGAGCGGGTTCTCTCAAAAGGGCTAACACCTTGAGAGATTCTGAAGATGAGTACACCACAAGGAATCCTTGAAGGGCAATCCATTACTCGTCCACCCTATTTCAACGGCCAACATTATAGTTGGTGGAAGAATAGGATGGAGAACTATATTCAGGCAGAAGATTATGAATTATGGATGCTCATCAAGAACAGGCCCCTTGTTCCCACCAAGGTGCTTGAAGATGGTAAGAAGGTTCCCAAGGAACCCATAGAGTTTGATGGTGAAGACTATAAGAAAATGGAAAAGAATGCCAAGGCCAAGAAGCTATTATATTTTGGCCTAGGTCCAGATGAATATACACGTATCTCGGAGTGTGAGTCAGCTCAGGAGATATGGAATGCCTTCCAAGTAGCTCATGAAGGAACAAGTCAAGTCAAGCAATCACGTATTGAGCTACTTATGAGGCAATATGAGTTGTTTGATATGGGTGATCGTGAGAACGTGATGGATATGTACACACGCTTCATCCACATAACAAACGAGCTAAAATCCCTGGGAAAATCCTTCACCACAGAAGAGCTGGTGAGGAAGATTCTAAGGATTTTGCCTCGGTCTTGGGAAGCGAAGGTGACAGCCATCCAAGAAGCTAAAGACATGAACAAGATCACCCTCGACGAGTTGATTGGCAATCTTCAAACCTATGAACTCAGAAAGAACTCACAACAAAAAGAGGAGCAGAAGAAGGATCGTGGGCTTGCCTTAAAAGCACAAGAGGATGATGACTCTGACCTTGAGGATGAAGAGATGGCCTTAATGACAAGAAAGTTCAAGAAATTCTTCAAAAAGGTCAAAGAAAATAGCAAAAGAAAAGACTTCAGTAAGTCCAGAAACACCCCCCGAGAACAGTTCATAGGGTGTTTCAAGTGTGGCAAACCAGATCACATTGTGAAGAACTGTCCACTACTTCGAGAAGAGCAAGAGCAAGAACACCCCAGGAAACAAGGTAGAAAACAAGCTGCAAGCAGTTCTGGGAGACGATTCTCGAAGGCTATGCTTGCTGCCTGGGGAGATTCCTCTGAGGATGAAGGTGAGTCTGAAACTGATGAAGGTGCTGTAGCTCTCATGGCACAAAGTGACACGGATTCAGATGATGAATCAACAAACAGTCTTACTGATCTCAAGAACAAGGTACGTGGTCTCAATAAAGCAACTCTCGAAGAACTTTTGTATACCTTGATGGATACTTGTGCTGAATTGAAACGAGATGTCCGAGACCTAGAACTAGAAAATGAGATCCTTAAAAATGAAAAACTGGGCTTACATGAAAATATTAATACGCTCAAAGAAAACTTCTTTATAAAAGAAGGAGATTATTCTCAAATGGAGGAAAAACTCTTTGAGGTGGAAGGAATGGTTGAGTCCTTGCTCAGGGAGAACAAGGGTTTGCATGCTAATATAGAAAAACTGGAAACCAAGCTTATCACAACCAAGCGCTGGAACAAGTCCTCACAAGCCCTTGATTGGTTAAACACTCACCACAGTCGAAACAAAAAGGGACTTGGATATAAGCCTAAACGAACAGTTTACCCAATTCATAGAAAGTATGTGGGATTACCTGAAAACATTGTTTGCTTTCATTGTGGTAAAACTGGTCACTATCGATATTCATGTCCTCTGAGAAGGTATGTCATTGAAAAAAATGAAAGGTATGTGAAACAAATCTGGATTAGAAAAGATGAGCTTTACTTGTCTAAAAGAATGGGACCCAAGTGGATCTGGGTTCCCAAAACTAACTTGTGATTTGTTTTGCAGGCTGAAGTGAGAGAGAACAACCCTACAAACAACCCAGCAAACAGGGTAAGAAACACCCTGTCAAATAGATCAGAAAACAACCTTGAAAATAGGCAGCTGTGGTATGTTGATAGTGGGTGTTCGCGGCATATGACTGGAGAAAAATCAAACTTTCTCTCACTTACAGCTTCAACCGGTGGGAGCGTGGCTTTTGGCAACGGCAAGTCTGGGATAATTGTCGGTGTAGGTAGCATTGGTAAAACTCTCTCCCACTCAATTGATAATGTGCACTTAGTTGATGGTTTAAAGCATAATTTACTAAGTGTGTCCCAACTGTGTGACAAGAACAACCTAGTGGTGTTCTCACGAACACATTGCTTGGTTGTCAATGTCAACACAGGAGATGTCGTATTAAGGGGGAAGCGACACAAAAATGTTTACAAAGTATGTATTTTCACTCTTCCCCAAAACAACCTGACTTGTTTGAGTGCTGTGAATGATGACATAATGCTCTGGCACAAGAGACTAGGTCATGCAAGCCTTACTCTTTTAAACAAACTTGTTTCAAAAGGCCTGGTTATTGGACTACCTTCCATCAAATTTAATGATGACAAGGTATGTGAAGCTTGTGCAAAAGGCAAACAAGTCAGATCTTCTTTTAAATCGAAAAAATGTGTAAGCACTACCCGACCTCTAGAATTATTACACATTGATTTGTGTGGTCCCATGAGGATAACTAGTAGAGGTGGGAAAAAGTATGTGCTTGTTGTAGTGGATGATTACTCTCGATTTACTTGGACCTTGTTTTTGGCATCCAAAGATGAAACCTTTGAGAATTTTATTGCCTTTCTCAAAAAGGTTGAAAAGAGAGTAGGACACTCCTTAATTAGCTTGAGATCTGATCATGGAACTGAGTTTGAAAATGCAAGTTTTATCAACTATTGTAATGAACATGGTGTTGATCATAACTTCTCAGCTCCAAGAACACCCCAACAAAATGGGGTGGTTGAGCGCAAAAATCGCACCCTGGAAGACATGACCAGAACAATGCTTATTGCTAGTGGTCTTCCTAGGTATTTCTGGGCAGAAGTATTGAACACCTCATGTTACATTATAAATAGATGC
This sequence comes from Carnegiea gigantea, assembly GCA_029747015.1. NCBI lineage: Eukaryota > Viridiplantae > Streptophyta > Magnoliopsida > Caryophyllales > Cactaceae > Carnegiea > Carnegiea gigantea. Next base: position 122,157 of record JAKOGI010001745.1, on the reverse strand, counting down.
ATGATCAGACCCATTTTGAACAAAACTCCTTATGAACTTTTCCAGGGCAGAAAACCCAATATTACGCATCTAAGAACATTTGGTTGTAGGTGTTTTGTGCATAATAATAGGAAGGATGCCTTAGGAAAGTTTGACCCTAGGAGTGATGAGGCAATATTTCTTGGCTATTCTTCTCACAGCAAGGCATACAAAGTCTTTAACAAAAGGACCTTGTGTGTTGAGGAAAGTGTGCATGTGCTTTTTAATGAATCTAACTTGTTGAGTGAGAATGATGCACAGGAAGATGAACTTGAATTAGGTCTTGTTCGAAAAGAAGTGTTGCTCCAAGATAAACGAGGTAAGAACACCATGGAGAAAACAACTCCTAAAGGTGTTCCTCAGAACAGCAGGCAAGGTGAACACCAAAACAAGGGGAAACACCGTTGAACCCTGTTCGGAACCATGTTCTTCAGGAACAGGCTTACAAACAGGTGCAGAAACAGGCTCAGGTGATGATCGTAAGCTTGATATTACGACTAGAGTAGAGCATGGGTCTGTGGATGCTCTTACTCCACGACCATGGAAGTACCATAGTTTGCACCCCCTCGATCAAATTCTGTCTGATATTAACAGTGGAGTGCAAACTAGGTCTAAGCTTAAGAATTTCTGTGCTTTCTATGCTTTTCTCTCTAATATTGAGCCAAAGAGTGTGAATGAAGCTCTTGCAGATTCAGATTGGGTCACGGCAATGCAAGAAGAGCTCCATCAATTTGAAAGAAACAAAGTATGGCACCTTGTACCTAAACCTGCAGAGAGAACAATCATTGGAACCAAGTGGGTGTTCCGAAACAAACTGGATGAGTCAGGAACAGTCACTAGGAACAAGGCACGGTTGGTTATTCAAGGGTATAATCAAGAAGAAGGGATCGATTATGAAGAAACCTTTGCACCAGTTGCTAGAATTGAGGCTATTCGAATCTTAATAGCCTTTGCAGCTCATATGGAAATCAAGCTATATCAAATGGACGTGAAAAGTGCATTCCTCAACGGATACCTTAAAGAAGAGGTGTATGTCAAACAACCCCTGGTTTTGAAAACAGTGAATTTCCTAACCATGTTTTCAAACTTGACAAAGCTCTTTATGGCCTAAAACAAGCTCCTAGAGCTTGGTACGAACGGTTGTCAAATTGAAAATGATTTTAGAAGAGGCAAGGTAGACAATACCTTGTTTCTAAAATCTAAGGGGGAACATTTATTGATTGTCCAAATATATGTTGATGACATTATATTTGGTGCAACTCATCATGATTTATGCAATGAATTTTCAAATATGATGAGGAGTGAGTTTGAGATGAGCATGATGGGTGAGCTTAACTTTTTCTTAGGCTTACAAATCAAGCAAACTCCAAACGGCACCATGATCCATCAACAAAAGTATATCAAGGAGCTACTTAAGCGTTTTGGGATGGAGTTGGCCAAACCCGTAGACACTCCTATTTCTCCTTCAACCAGGTTGGTTATGGATGATGGGAGTCCCTCAGTTGAGGAGAAACTCTATAGGGACATGATTGGGTCACTCCTATACCTAACCGCTAGTAGACCAGATATTGTTTTTAGTGTTGGTTTATGTGCCCGTTTTCAGTCTAATCCTAAGGAAACTCATCTTAAGGCTGTGAAACGGATACTAAGATATTTGAAACATACACCCAATTTAGCCTTATGGTATCCTAGAGGTTGCAATTTTGATCTTGTTGGATATGCTGATGCTGACTATGCTAGATTCCTAGTTGATAGAAAGAGTACCTCAGGTATGGCTCACTTTCTTGGACCTTGTTTGGCATCTTGGGCTACCAAGAAGCAACATTCTGTTGCCATGTCCACAGCAGAAGCTGAATATGTTGCAGCAGCTTCATGTTGTGCTCAACTGTTGTGGATAAGGCAACAGCTTAAGGACTTTTGTGTTGACACTGGATGCATTCCTATTTTTTGTGATAACACAAGTGCAATTAACATTGCCAAAAATCCATGTCAACATAAAAGAACAAAGCATATTGACATTCGACATCATTTCTTGAGAGATAATGTTGAAAAGGGTTTAATCTCTATGAATTTTTGCACAACGGAAAATCAAATTGCTGATATATTCACTAAGGCACTAGCTAGAGATCAATTTGAGAGAAATAGACTGGAACTAGGGTTGGTGAGAACACCCTGAGATACCTGTTTCCAGAACATGAACTGGGTTTGGTAAGATCAACCTTTACACCCTGTTCTCTCCCCCTGTTTGGAAATCTTATTAACAACGGATGTGATTGCGTACACTCGAATTGCGTGCATTTTGTCTCTACTTATCCACTTAGTGCAGCATAAGGGGATGTACTGGAGCCGCCTTAATATCATTAAGTCCAATCAAGATCAGACGGCAAAGAACAGGCATAACGAAGAGAATAGGTACGCCCCTTGGTTGCTCGATGTGTTTTCTTTCCTTCCCAAGGCACAAGCTTTTAATGCTCACACCTGTTGCAAATCGAGAAATCTTCTAAAGATTTTGGGTGCTCTCTCTCTCTCTCTCTTTATATGCCCTGTTCTCAGTTCTGCCGTTCATCTCGCACACAAGCAAAACGTGAAAACCCTGCAAAAACCTTAAACCCTAATCTCTCTCTTCTAGCAACAATGGCTCCCAACAACTCCTCTCAATCAAAAGCCCTCGTTCTTACGTCCTCAATCCCTGCTCCCCCTCGCCCAATCCTGTACAAGCCTTTCAAATTCCTGAAAAGCTTGTCCCTACAATCAGTGGGAATGGGGATGGATGATATTCCCTTCGAGTGTGGAAGGGAATTGGTGTTCCTTGTAGGGACAATTGCTTGTCCCATTAAAGTCGAGTCAGAGGGTACACTATCGGGGTCTCAAGACCAACTCTTGGAAACCCCTGAAGGGTTTAATTTTGAGCCCTGTTCTTCTGGGTTGTTTCCTGACACAGCGACAGAAACAGGGGCTGCCTCTGTCGAAGGTGTGTATGTGGAGGATCTGAATGTCGACTTCCAAGGGAAGTCGAATGAGACATCAGAGGAGAGTTTAGAGAAGGATTCTCTCCCTGAGGCTGAAACCCCCACTCCGGTCGCTCAAATTGGAGAGAAAAAGGAAAAGGGTAAAAATAGTGGCCAGGCATAGCAGAACGCCAAGAACAAGGCCACAACCAAGGTCTGAGCCCTCTCAAACTCCCTCTTCTCCACAATCCTCCAAGCCTTCTCGCAAATCTGCGAGAATAGCTTTTCAATCCTCTCACCGTATCTTCAAACCCTCTGCTCCTGTCATCGAGGAGATTTCCTCCTCTTCTACCGAAGGGTTCTCGAGTTCTGACTCTGAGAACACCACCTTCAAACAGGGGACACCGGTGTTCTCCGAGTCCTCTGAAGAACAAGCCCCTCCAAAATCAACCACTAAACCTGCTGTGATGCCCTCTCCTGCAAAAACACCCCTCAAGCGAAAGCCCAGAACAGCCCCCCTACCAGAAGCTACCACCTCTGTTCCTGCCCCCAAACGCCCAAAGCAGTTCACTCTCTCTCCTATGTCTGATAAACATGCGCAGTTGCTTAAGCGCAATGTCGTCAGGGGGAAGGTAGTGAATGTAAGCTTTTTCGAGGAACAGGGTCTGGGGGTGTTCCTGACCAAGTTGCGCGCTCAAGGCTGGCTCGACTTGTTTGCAAACACCCAGCTGGGGTGTTCTGTGCCTGAGTTGGCTGAGTTTTACGCCAACTGCAGTGTCACCGAAGGGGTGGTGACTAGTTTTGTGAATGGGCAATGCATTAAGGTTGATGCACCCACACTTGGGAAAATTTTCGGAGTACCCTCCCAAGGCTTTGGCGTGTATATGAGGGAAGATAAAACAGCCCTAGAAACAGCCAGGATCCTAGAGGTGTCCCAACGCCTCAGTCAAAAACAGGGCCTGAGAACACCCGTCTCTGTTAAGAAGGGTGAAATGACCTCCCTACACCAACTATTGTTTATGTTCACTATCAAGAACATAATTCCGCGAGGTCAAGGGCGAAACTCAGCTGATGCCCTCGATCAATGCCTGGTGGACTTACTGGATCGGGAGGAACCAATCAACCTCCCTGCAATCATGATTCGCCACATAGGGCGAATTGCGAACACCACCCGGGCCCATGATCTTGGATATGGGTTTCTGCTGACAAGGGTGTTTGAGCACCTTGGGATAGTGCTCACACGGCGAGTGGAGGCCCAAGTCGTTGATGAGATTGGGATTGACACTCTGCTCGGGTGTGGCTATGAGGTTGGCGAAGGGTCAGTCTCCAAACAGGGTCGTCGACCACCTCGACCACCTGTTTCTGGGCAACCTTCCATCAAACTTGAGGCTGTTTTTGAGGACAATGCTCGCCTCAAGGATGAGCTCTCAGCTGTCAAGGCTGCTCTTGCTGAGGAGCAAGCCCTCTCCGCCAAACGCCATGAGGAATTGCTTGCCCTTCTCTCCACTCTTGCCCCCAGCATTCCTCCTCTGCAAACGAGACCACCCCCTGCAACCTGATTCTCTAGGCTGTTCTCTTGTCTCCTCCCATCTTCGTTTTCGGCATTGTACTGTTTTTAATGCAATATCTCCTTAATGATGCTTCTTGCACCTTATGCTCTATATTTCTTTTCTTGCATTCATACTGTTGTTTATGCTTTTTAATGATGCCAAAGGGGGAATAAGACCATATGAATAAAACCATATGACGTGCTCTATGACCTAGCACCTAGAGGATCTCTATCAGCATTAAACGTTGTTAAGCTTTTTAATTTTGTCAATATGGTCACTTGGTTTGTCATCATCAAAAAGGGGGAATTTGTTGATTATATTTAGTTTTGATGATAACAAATCCAAGAGTAACATATTTGTCTAAGTAATGTTGTTCTAAACAAGCTCTCCAAACAGGGCCTAATACACCGTTGTTCCTACACCGCTGTTTGTGATATTTTATTAACCTAGTGGCTACATGTTGAGAACAAGTCTTAGGAACAGGTTCCGAGCTTCAGTGACACAAGATCAGCAAACAACACATATGGTTGAAGTCTTGAGGAACATCCAGCTACACAAGATCACCCAAGAAATCAAGGTGACCAAGGTGTTTTGGAGCAGCATATTCACTCTTGACAAGACAACTAATTCTTACAAGGAGTCTTGGTTAATTTAGTTTTTATCTTTTAGACTCTTGTTAATATGCCAATCTTGAAAGTATCATTTTTAGCACTTCTTGAAAACGGTTTTCGAAAAGTTGCTTTAGGACACCATTTCCAAACAACCCTGCAAACAGGGTGCCTAGGGTGTTCTCAAAAAACTACAGCAGCTACATCAGTCTTATCTGGAAATTTGCTTCGGTTGGCTGCCAGATCTAAAAAGATTTGTTTTGAATTTGAAAAAAAAAAATTGCAAAACCGTTTTTGCTAAAGATTTCTCTTGAAAGATTCTTATCCCTTATTTTTAGGTCTTGATTGAATTTGGGATAAATCAAGATTTTATCCTTTTCAAGCTAGATTACTCGGCCAAGATATTTTAAGAAAATCTTCTCTCCTCTCTTAGCCGTTGGAAATCTTTGGTGAATCTTCTAAGCGACTAAAAATAGAGGATTTTCCCTATCTTTTGAAAAGAATAGCCGTTGGGTTGTGCGTTTAAATATTGAAATTCTCTCTCCCATTTGACAATCCGGTTTTTACAAAGAAGTAAGAGATTCTTAGAGCTGAATTTCAAAGAGAAAAACCGTGAGAAGATTGTGCTTAACTGAGCTTTCAATTTCTTGGCATAATAGGACTTCATTGTACCTTACATCTGCTTAAGTCAGAAGCACCCCAGTAAGGTGTTTTGTACCCCTGTTCTCAGAACAGAAAGTGAGTGAGTGTGTCCTCAGTCGTGTGGACTTTGGACGTGTCCTATCTAGTGAGATTGGACGTGGTGTAACCTGTCTTAGGGAAGAAGGTTACGTGGGTTACAAGTTGTAACAAGGAGTGTTGCTTTTGTAACGTTTTCAGCCCGTTAGTGAAGTGGTTAAATCCTACACGAGGTAGGTCGTGGTTTTTCACACCTCAGTTGGGCTAGAGGTGTTTTCCACGTAAAAATTGTGTGTGCTTTATTTCCGCATTTATTACTTTGAATTTCGCTACTGAATCAATTGAGAACAACCGCTACAAACAAGGCGTAAGGTTGTTTGTGATTTACAAACAATCTCTGCAATCAAGTGCTACGGTTGTTTGTCAGTTATTAGGCGAAAATCGACCACCATAATTCACCCCCCTCTTGTGGTTGTGTACTCTTGGAATTCAACAGATTACAATTCCTTAGATTTAATCTATTAGAGAATAGCATATGTTTATTAATTTTGATCCAATTCTCTTCCATAACAGTGAAAATTGCTAGACGTTTTTCTCTTATTGATTTAGACGAGTTCATTTGCAGTAGTTAAATGAAACCACTTGAAATAGAGTTTTTCTTAGCATTTTCTGACAAGACTAGGCTTGGTAGATTACTTTAGTCTCTGAGGATCGATATTTTTATCCATACTATGACTACCAGTGCGCTTGCAGCAGTGGTTAAGTTTTTGGTGCCGTTGCCAGGGACTAAATTGCTAACTATTGAGTATTGTCTTACGAGCATAAATAAGCATTTTATTGTTTTGTTTTGTTTTATTTTCTTATTATTTTTCCTTTTCTTGTTTAATTGTGCTGGCAGTGTTGGTGAAAGTGCTTGCAGGAATTTTTCCTAGTTTATGCGAAGTCTAATTTTGTACGAGCCCGATCCAGAGATTGAAAGGACTTTTCGCTTAAGGATGAAAACGCAAAGGATTGAAAAGGAAAGGCGTGAGGTAAGAAGGAATTCAAACATGATGGGTGAAGAAAGAAGGACCCTTCGAGATTTTGTTACTCCTAAAGTCTAAGCGATCGCCTCAAGCATAGCTCGGTCTGCTGTGGATGCCAATAACTTTAAGCTCAAGCCAACACTTATTTCCATGGTGCAGCCATCTCAGTTCGGCAGAACTTCTTTGGAAGACATGAATCTACACCTCACAGTATTTTTAGAGGTGTGATACGCTAAAGTTAAATGGAGTCTCGAGTGATGCGATTCGCCTACGCTTATTCCCTTTCTCATCGAGGGATGAGGCGAGGGGGCATGGTTGCACTCTTTGTCGTCTGGTTGTATAACTACTAAGGACGAGTTGACAAGAGCTTTCCTCGCCAAATTCTTCCCTTCGAGTAAGACAACGAGCCTGAGAAATCAAAGCACCAACTTTCTACAAAAAAAGGATGAGATGCTCTATGAAGCCTGGGAGCGTTTTAAAGATCTGCTGCGTTCGTGGCCCCATCATGGTCTTCAGCGCTGGATGATTACCCAGGCTATTTATAATGGCGTGACTCAAGATGTGAGGTCCACTACTGATGCGGCGGCATGAGGAACTCTAATGAGCAAGACTGAGGACGAAACCCATAACCTTATTGAGGAGATGACGCTTAATAACTTTCAATGGTCAACTGAACGACCCCAACCTAGGCGGGTTGGAGGTAAGCTTAAAGTTGAGGCTTTTACTTTATTTTCTGCTAAAGTAGATGCCATGACTAAAAGACTGGACCAAATGAATGTTAATGCTGTGAACTCAGGTGCTCCTTCCCCTTGTGAAATTTGTGGTTCAATTGAGCATATATCTTTGCACTATCAGGTTGGGAGTCCTTTTTCCCAAGACCCCGATGAAGTTAATTATGTTCAAAATTTCAACCCAAAACCAACCAATGACCCTTACTTTAACACCTATAATCTGGGTTGGAATAATCATTCGAATCTTTCTTATAGGTCGTATTCAAACACTATGAACATGCCCCCTATGAATGCTATAGCACCCCCTGGTTTTCAAAGACCCCCATTCCCTCCTTAGATGTCCCAAAAGTCAAATTTGGAAGTAATTATGGAGAACATACTTGTGGAACAACAAAAATAGGATGAGTATATTAAGCAATTAGCCTCAAAGGTTGATGTGCTTACAACTCATAATAGGATGTTAGAAGCCTAAATTGCCCAAAAAGCCACTTTTTCATCCATGCCCTCAGATAGGCTACCTAGCAAACCTAAACCTAACCCTCGAGAGCATTATAATTATGTCACCATGAAAGAGGATGAAGAAGACTCAACAGACCCTGAGGAAGTACCAATGAAAGAAGGTAGAGAGATAACTATGGCTAGCGGTAAGGAGAGTAACAATGGTGGCAAGACTGTCACTTTCAAGAGGAATAACACATTTGAGATCCCCAGCATTTTCCCCCCTAAGCTCCCTAACCCAGGTAGTTTTTCTATCCCCTACATTGTAGGAAAGGTAGAAATTGAGTGAGGTCTATGTGATTTAGGTGCAAGTGTCAGCATAATGCCCTACTCTTTATTTTATAAGTTGCATCGAGGACCGTTACTAGCCGCCCCCATTTCACTACAGTTGGCTGATGGTTCTGTGACACAACCCATAGGTAAGTTGGAAGATGTGCTTGTCAATATAAGAGATATTTGGGTGTTAGAAGACTTCATTATAGTCGATATGCCTGAAACTGATGATATCCAAATAATCTTACGTATGCCTAGTTTAGCGACAGCTGGCTGTCATATTGATGTGTGGGAGGGTCGTATTTCTTTTGAGGTAGAGAGGAGATTTGCCATGTTTATTCATAGGAAGGAGGATGCGGTTTCTCCTCATTCTTTTATATTAGATGCATTACCCCTTTCACCTGGGTATGACATAGAGGCTGTCTTAAATGTTGAAAATCCTCCTGATTCTAAATGAATTTCATATGAGGACCCTAACCAAGGGTATATTAAGGTGGAGCTTTCTGCTCCTATGCCACCTAACAAGCCAAAGGTTAAGGCCCCCGTTTCTAATAATTCTTCAATGAGTGAGTATTGCAGGTTTGCATAAGTTGTTCACTCTATCCCCCATTTGGAAGGTTTTGATGTCAATTTTGATGTAGAGGTTGAATGAGTTCATGATAGTCTGTCTGATAGACCATAGGAGCGATTCGTTTTGTACACAAACAGTGTATTATAGCACCAAGTTATGAAGACGAAGGACCTACGGCCAGAGCTTCTAAGGTGGTACCTTCAATGGAAGATGCTCGACTTTGTGGTTCGGGATAAGGCTAATCCGGACCAAGCCTAGAACAAGGGTCAGGCTCTTGACCTTGAAAGAGCGCTTCTTGGGAGGTAACCCAAGCTCTCTTTCTTTTTCCCTTTTTATAGCTTTGATTTTTATTACTTTTTATAGTTATATCTTCGAAAAAGAAAAAAGAAAAAAAAAGAAGAAGAAAGAAATAGAAAAAATATATGAATAAAATGTTGGCAACACAATTGAGAAAACCAGAAATACGGCCGTGGGATGCCAACCCTTAAAAAAATATAAAAAAACGAGTACCAGCAGGTACCATGGACGGATCGTGGTGAATCCCACTGTCGGTGGTGGTCTGCTGCTGGCCGTGGTCTAGCTTTTTGACTACGGTGCCTTTTCCCTTTCCCCTCACTTCATCTTCTTCACTCGACTCTTTCTCTCACTTCCTCCCTTCTCTCTCTCTAAAACCTCTATAACCAACACCTTCAATCTCCCTCAAATCTTCTCCATTTTTCTTCATTTTCACACCAAATTCCTTTCTTTCACTTAATCTCCCCATTTCTTCCACAAAATCTCATCTTTTTCCTTCTTCTTCTTCTTCTTCAAAATTCATCTCACCCACATTCATCCACCATACCTATCCTTTTCTCTCTCTAATTCTTCATATTTTACTTATTTTCTTCAATTTTTTAGGTTTTGGTCCCTATTTTTGTTTTTAGTTTTGTTCTTGGTTAGGTTTTGTAGCCATGGCACCAACTGAAAGGCAAAGGAGTGTCAAGGAGGTTGGTTCATCAAGTCAAGTACCACTCCGACCTCAAAGGACATCTAGAATATCAACCAATGCGTGTGCTAGATGTAACATTCTTCTCCCTCTTGTTCTGACTCATCCCGATCATGTTGTTAGGTATAATTGTTTGACTGAATGTGTAGTAGTAGCAACTAGATACTATGATGAGGATTTATCAGCCCGATTGGGAAAGTTGGATGATATTCATTGGTTGTTTGCAAGTGGTGGTATGAGCCACGTTTTAGAACTCAAAGAGCACACGTACCAGGACCTGACCTTAGAATTTTTAAGTACACTCCATGTCGAGGTCACTAGAGGGCCTCAATGTCAAGCTGGACATATATCGTTTTATTTGCAGGGTCAATTGTATAAATTGAACTTAGGTACTTTCAATAAGATGTTTGATTTTCCACCTAGCATGGATTTACCGAATTGACAAGTCTCTCGCGAATTCAACCCGAATGCATTTTGGGGTGAACTTTCGGGGAGTGTTAGGTACAGCACCAGTTCATCAAAATGTACACATGTCAGAAACCCTTACATTGGAATAGCTCAGCGTATCCTTATTTGTTCTTTGTTCACTCAGGATGATAGTATGAATGTCCTGAGATTGTCTGAGTTGTACTTTCTATCCTGTATACTTGATGGTGTTCAGCATGACCTAGGTTCATTCTTAGCTAGGCAATTATATAGTGTTGCTGTTAGCACTAAAGGTAGGACAGTCATTGGTGGGATAATCACTACCATTGCTAAATTCTTGGGTGTTGAGCCCAATCTTGAGGATAGAGTTTCTGGGTCTGAGCAGCTTGATCAAGCTGCTTCTCAGATTTTGAATTTATATAAATTTGAGGCTGGCCATTTATGTTGGATTTGCCCTAGGGACTGGCTTTTGTCGCTTCCCAATCTCAATCACACTACTCTGCTTCACCGGGCTAACCTTTAATGGGTACTTGGTGATGACGAGGTTGTTCGACCCGTACCCCACCAACCAGCCCCTCGATCTAGTCAAACAAGACCTAGTTCTTCCTCTCATTCACCCCCACCTGACAATTCTAACCTCTAAAACACCCTTAGGCCCATTCAAGAGGAGCAAGTTTCCCTCCGAGAGTTTGTGCTTCAGAGAGCATCGCACTTCAAGACTTTGTCTAAGAGCATCACAATGAGCTTTATGGGTTGCTTGCTTCCCAGACCCAATATTTCCAGGACTGTGGGGCTCGTCTAGAGACCTAACAAGATTGGCATATCTCCTATGGACAACCACCCCATCCTTCTCCACCTCCTCCACCTCCTCCTTTCTAATCTTGTTTTCTGCTATTTCCCTTCTCTTTTTATTATGATGTGCCCACATTAAGGGCAATGTGTGATTTAGTTATGATATTTGGCATATGATGCCTGTTTTTCTTTGGAGCGTTTGTTTTTGCTTTGTATATATTTTTAATGGTAATTTTTGTAGTTTTTGTTTTAGTTTTGTTTTAGTAATGCATTTAGTTTTCTTCTAGGTTGCATTTTAGTTTCTTTCTTTTGTTAGATTCTTTTGTATTTTAGTTTACATTGTTTGTAAAAAAAAAAAAAAACATAAAAGAAAAAAAATTCCTTTGATGATGATCTCTTTAGATTTGGTAGCTTTCTTTCATTTAGTTTGATCCTTTGATTCGCCCGAATTGTGCATAAATGTTTGTGAATGAAGTTTCGAAATGAATTCCATGTTTTGACCACATGTTGGATGTGAATTGATCTTCCCCATGAGCTTTACAAGATGTTGGCATATGTTTACTAGTGAGCTAGCTTTGTCTTTGGTAGATGTTCGATGAGACTTTGAGCCTTTAGAGACTATTTATCATTATTAGTCTCATATTTATTTCATGTGTGACTCTTCCTTGATGTCGTTTCTCTAGAACTTGCTTTGATTCTCATTCAAGATCATATTTTGCACATGCATTTAGGTAATATGATTGAGGCATTTTTCTTTCTTTGATTTGTTTAACACCACGGCCAAATAGCCACCCTAGCTGTGTATTCTATCCCTTATTATCCCCTTTGAGCCTATAACCATTTTTCTTGATTTGAACCTCCTAATTTTAGCCCTTGGCCAAATACTTGTGTTACTTTTAAGCCAAGGCTGGAGGACTATTACATTCTTTTGCATCAAGTTTGATAGGGCGTTAGCAAGGTGGATTCTTATTCTCTTTAGTGAATTTTGGCTGTTTGATGCAGGGATATAAACAGTTGATAAATCCCTTATTTTATTATGTAAAGTTTAGAGAAGAGTTCGATTTTAAAGTTCGTTATGGAATTCCCTTGGCTATTCCTTAAAAAAAAAAGGGAAAAAAAAGAAATGAGAATAAAGAAAAAAGCGAAACGAGCAAAAAAAAAAAGAAAAAAAATTCAAAGAAAGTGATTAGCCTTGGTGGAAAGGTAAGATATTTGTGATTTCCAACTCTTTCTCTCTTCATTTTGGGATTTATTTTGATATGGTTCGAGAAGGATGTAGTACAATGCATTGGGATTATTTACGCTGTTAGTGTTTGGCTTTGAGCTCCTCAGTTCTAAAAACATTTGTTCCCCTCTTACCTTTACCCTTAGCCCCGTTACATCCCTATGAAAGTCCTCATGATTGTTTAGTGTATTTGCATTTTAGTGGTGGCGAATTTGAGAATCTTGTCAAGCCTATGGTAGATTTGTGTCCAAAGAATGAGAATTGAGAGAACCTTCATATATATACATTGTCAAACACATGAGTGCTGAATGCCACATAACTATGGTGAGGTTCTACCAGCCTTACTAGTTTCACTTGTTTCATATGTTGAATGGCTGTATTTGACGCTTTGGAGGAAGATTGGTTCAAGTTTGCATTGTGGTCTATTAAAAGGTCTTTGAAATTTCATTCCCTATTCTGCTTATTAATGATTTTTGTACTTTTTTGGGCTACCTTTGGATCAGTTTTGCCATTTGAATATTACCTATGTCTATCCTGAGGAGGTTATGTGTACCTATTTAGTTTTTGCATTGCTTGAGGACAACCAACAGTTTAAGCATGGGGGAGTTTGATAAGTGCTTAATATGTACATATTTTTAGGGCTATTTTGCCTCGTTTTTAGGTGAATTTTTGTGCTTAATGATGCTGTTTACTCTCCTATTCTTGATTTATGCTTGGGTGTGGTTGTTTTATATGTTTTGTGTGATTTTTAACCTTTTTACCCGGTATTTGCCTTTAATGGCTGTGTTTTGACCTCCCACATGGTTATCCATGAGTTGCTACGCCCGTCGAACAAGAAAAAAAAAAAAAGCAAGAAGCCAGTTCCAGCACAGACCACGGTTGGACCGTGGTGGATGCCCCAGACCATGGTGGGCTGGTAACTACTGCCTCTTCATTTTCCCTTGGCTCTGTGGCTGAGATCAACTTGAATTTCCTATAAATAGCGACGTTTACCAACGAAAGAGAGCAATCCCTAGCAAGCAAGGCAAGTTAGAGTTAGCTTAGTGAAGATTTGTTTACTTTATTTTCTCTCAAATTTTGTTCTTTGCTTAGTTTTGTTTTTTTGCTTTTGTGTTAGTTTGAAGTGTGAGAGTTTTGATCCTGAGGCAGTTCTGAAGCCCTTGGTGAATGCCATCTCAGTCGAGCCCCTTCTGCTCAGATTTTCCCGATTTTTGGTTAGTCTGTTTATCTTTTATGATGTCTGAGTAGTTTTCTTAGTCTAGGAATTTAGTAGTTTTTGGAAGTTTATTGGATTATGTTTTAGTTTATTCAGCTGTGCTTATTTTTATGATTAGTTTGATTTCATTCTATCAAGTGTTCGAAATGTTGTGAGTTGATTTTTGGCCAAAATTTACTTACACACTCGAAACAATCGAGTGACCATTCGAAAGGCGACATTTGGTTGTTGGGCTGCTTGAATAGACTTAGCATAAATTCATCTTGAAAGGGAGATTTATATGTTAGGAGAGCTAGTAAGAAATTGAAGACTTTGCACTTGAATTAAGTCAAATTAGTTTGAAAGAATGAAGTTTGCTTTGTTTGGGTAAATTTGATTGATTTCGAAAGAATAGATCAAGTTTCTAGAAAAGATTACAGTTCCTTGGAATTAACCAATTAGAGAATAGCACATGTTTATTAATTTTGATCCAATTCTCTTACATAACTACGAAAATTCCTCGATGCTTTTCTCTTATTGATTTAGACGAGTTCATTTACAATAGTTAATCAAAACCACTTGAAATAGAGTTTTGCTTACATATTCTGACAAGACTAGGTTCAATAGATTACTTTAGTCCCTAAGCAACAATATCTTTTATCTACAGTACAACTACCCGTGCGCTTGCGGCAGTGGTCAAGTTTTTAGTGCCATTGCCGGGGACTAAATTGCTAACTATTGAGTATTGTCTTACAAACGTGACTAAGCATTTTATTATTTTGTTTTCTTGTTATTTTTTTTTCCTTATTTAATTGCGCTGGTAGTGTTGGTGAAAGTGCTTGCAGGTATTTTTCTTAGTTTATACAAAGTCTGATTTTATACGAGCCTGATCCAGAGATCAAGAGGACTTTTTGCTGAAGGAAGAAACAGCAAAGGATCGAAGAGCAAAGGCACAAGGAAAGAAGGAATTCAAACATGGCGGGTGAAGAAAGGTGGACCCTTTGAGATTTCGTTACTCCCGGAGTCCAAGGGATCGCCTCAAGCATAGCTCGGTCCGCTATGGATACCAATAACTTTGAGCTCAAGCCAGCACTTATTTCAATGGTGCAGCAACCTCAGCTCGACGAAACTCCTTTGGGAGACCCGAATCTACGCCTCTCAGTATTTTTAGAGGTGTGCGATACGCTAAAGTTAAACGGAGCTTGTAGTGATGCGAATCACATGCGGTCATTCCTTTTCTCATTGAGGGATAAGGTGAGGACTTGGTTGCACTCTTTGTCGTCTGGTTGCATAACTACTTGGGATGAGTTGACAGGGGCTTTCCTCGCCAAATTCTTCCCTCCGAGCAAGACAGAGAGCCTAAGAAATCAAATCACCAACTTTCTTAAAAAGTGGATGAGACGCTATCTGAAGCCCTGGAGCGTTTTAAAGATGTACTGCGTTTGTGCCCCCATCATGGTCTTCAGCGCTGGATGATTATCCAGGCCTTTTATAATGGTGTGATCCAAGCTGTGAGGTCCACTATTGATGCGGCGGTATGAGGAACTCTAATGAGCAAGATCGAGGATGAAGCCCATAACCTTAACAAGGAGATGATGCTTAATAGCTTTCAAAGGTCCATTGAACGAGCCTAACCCAGGCGAGTTGGAGGTAAGCTTGAAGTTGATGCTTTTACTTTACTTTTGCCCAAAGTAGATGCCATAACTAAAAGACTGGACCAAATGAATGTTAATGCTGTGAACTTAAGTTCCCCTTCCCCTAGTGAAATTTATGGTTCAATTGAGCATATATCTTTGCACTGTCAAGTTGGGAGTCCTTTTTCCTACGACCCCGGTGAAGCTAATTATGTTCAAAATTTCAACTCAAGACCGACTAATGACCCGTACTGTAATACCTATAATCTGGGTTGGAAGAATCATCCGAATCTTTCTTATAGGTCAAATCTAAACACTATGAACATGCCCCCATGAATACTAGAGCGTCCCCTGGTTTTCAAAGACCCCCATTCTCTTCTCAGATGCCCCAAAAGTCTAACTGGGAAGTAATGATGGAAAACCTGCTTATGGCGCAATAGAAATAGGATGAGTATATTAAACAATTAGACTCAAAAGTTGATGTGCTCACACCTTATAATAGGATGTTAGAAGCCCAAATTACCTAAAAAGCTACTTTTTCATCTACACCCTCAGATAGACTCCCTAGCAAACCTGAACCTAACCTTCGAGAGCATTGTAACTGCATTATCGTGAAAGAGGATAAGGAAGACGCAACTGACCCTGAGGAAGTGCTAATCGAAGAGGGTAGGGAGATAGCTATGGCTGGTAGTAAGGAGAGCAACAATGGGTGTAAGACTGCTACTTTCAAGGAGAATGACACTGTTGAGATCCCAACCATTTGTCCACCTAAGGTCCCTAAACCAGGTAGTTTTTCTATCCTTTGCATTGTAGGAAAGCTAGAAATTGAGAGAGGTCTATGTGATTTAGGTGCAAGTGTCAGCATAATGCCCTACTCTTTGTTTCATAAGCTGCACCGAGGACTGTTACTAGCCGCCCCCTTTTCACTACAGTTGGCTGATGGTTCTGTAACACAACCTCTAGGCAAGTTGGAAGATGTGCTTATCAATATAGGGAACATTTGGGTGTTAGAAGACTTCATTATAGTCAATATGCCCAAACTGATGATGCCCAAATTATCCTAACTAGGCCTGTTTTGGCGACAGCTGGTTGCCATATTGATGTGAGGGAGGGCCGTATTTCTTTTGAAGTAGAGAGGAGATTTGCTGTGTTTAGTTATAGGAAGAAGGATGCAGTTCCTCCTCATTCTTTTATATTAGATGCATTACCCCTTTCTCCTGAGCATGATACGGGGGATGTCTTGAATGATCAAAATCCTCCTTATTCTGAATGAATTTCATATGAGGACCCTAACCAAGGGTATGCTAAAATGGAGTTTTTTGCTCCTATGCCACGTGAGAAGCCCGAGGTTGAGGCCTCTGTTTCTAATGATTCTTCGATGAGTGAGTATTGTAAGTTTGGACAAGTTGTTCACTCTATGCCCGCTCCAGAAGGTTTTAATGCCAATTTTGATGTAGGGGTTGAACAAGTTGATGATAGTCTATCTGATGGGCCATAAGAGCGATTTGTCTTGTACGTAAACAGTGCGTTATGGCACCAAGTTATGAAAACGAAGGACCTGCAGCCAGAAATTCTGCGGTGGTACCTTCAACTGAAAAAGTTCGACTTTGTGGTTCGAGACAAGGCTGATCTGGGCCAAGCCTAGAACCAGGGTCAAGCTCTTGACCTTAAAAGAGCGCTTCTCGGGAGACAACCCAAGCTCTCTTTCTTTTCTCCTTTGTATAGTTTTGATTTTTATTGCTTTTTGTAGTTATATCTTCGAAAAAAAAGAAAAAAAAAGAATAAGAAAGAAACAGAAAAAAAATATATGAATAAAATCTTGGCACCACGGTCAGGAAAATGAGAAATGCGGCCATGGGGTGCCAACCCTGAAAAACATAAAAAATGGGTACTAGCAGACACTACGGACAGAACGTGGTGAATCCCACGGTCCATGGTGGTCTACTATGGGTTGCGGTCTAGGTTTTTGACTGCAGTGCCTTTTCTCTTTCCATTCACTTCATCTTCTTCACTCGACTCTTTCTCTTTCTTCCTCCCTTCTCTCTCTCTAAAACCTCTATAACCAACACCTTCAATCTTCCTCAAATCTTCTTCATTTTTCTTCATTTTCATACCAAATTCCTTCCATTCACTTAGTCTCCCCATTTCTTCCACAAAATCTCATCTCTTTCCTTCTTCTTCTTCAAAATTCATCTCACCCTCATTCATCCACCATACCCATCCTTTTCTCTCTCTAATTCTTAATATTTTTACTTATTTTCTTCAATTTCCTAGGTTTTGTTCCTATTTTTGGTTTTAGTTTTGTTTTTGGTTAGGTTTTGTAGCCATGGAACCAACTAAAAGGCAAAGGAGCACCGAAGAGGTTGCTTCATCAAGTCAAACACCACCTCAACCTCAAAGGACATTCAGAATATCAACCAATACGCGTGCAAGAGGTAATATTTTTTACCCTCTTGGTTTGGCTCATCCCGATTATGTTGCTACATATAATTGTTTGAATGAACGTGTAGTAGTAGCAACTAGATACTATGATGAGCATTTATCAGCCCGATTGGGAATATTAGATGATATTCGTTGGTTGTTTACAAGAGGTGGTATGAGTTACTTTTTAGAACTCAAAGAGCATACGTACTGGGACCTGACCTTAGAATTTTTAAGTACACTCCATGTTGAGCTCACAAGAGGACCTCAATGTCAAGCTGGATATATATCGTTTTATTTACAAGGTCAATTTTATGAGCTGAATTTAGGTACTTTCAATAGTATCTTCGGTTTTCGAACTAGTATCGATTTACCGAATCACCAAGTCCTTCACGAATTCTATCCGAATGCATTTTACGGTGAACTTTCAGGGAGTGTTAGGTACGATACCCGTTCATCAGAATGTACACATATCAGAATCTCTTGCATTAGAGTAGCTCAGCGTATCCTTGCTTATTCTCTATTTGCTCGAGACGATAGTCTAAATGTCCCGAGATTGTCTAAGTTGTACTTTCTGTCCTGTATACTTGGTGGTGTTCAACTTGACCTAGATTCATTCTACCTAGGCCATTATATAGTGTTGCTGTTAGCACTAAAGGTAGGATAGTCATTGGTGAGATAATCACTACTATTGCTAGATTCTTGGGTGTTGAGCCCAATTCTGAGGATAGAGTTTCTGGGTCTAAGCGGCTTGATCAAACTGCTTTTCAGATTATGAATTTATGTAAAGTTGAGACTGGCCGTTTGTGTTGGATTTACGCTGGTGACCGGCTTTTGCCACTTCCCAATGTCGATCGCACTATTCTGTTTCACCATGCTAACCTTTATTGGGTACCTTGTGATGACGAGGTTGTTTGACCCGTGCCCCACCAACCAGCCCCTCGATCTAGTCAAGCAAGACCAAATTCTTCCTCTCATCCACCCCCACCTGACTATCCTGACCTCCAAGACACCCTTAGGCCCATATAAGAGGAGCAAGTTTCCCTCCGAGAGTTTGTTGCTTCAGAGAGCGTCGCTCTTCGGGACTTCGTCCAAGAGTACCACGATGAGCTTCGCAGGTTGCTTGCTTCCTGGACTCAATATTTCCAAGACTATAGGGTATGTCTGGAGACCTAGCAAGATTGGCATATCACCTATGGACAACCACCACATCCTCCTCCACCTCATCCTCTCTGATCTTATTTTCTGCTACTCTCCTTTCCTTTTTATTATGATGTGTCCACATTGAGGGCAATGTGTGATTCAAACATGACGGAGTTAGTTATTATATTTGGCATCTGGTGCCTGTTTTTTTTTTTTGTGTGTTTGTTTTTGCTTCGTATATATTTTTAGTAGTAGTTTTTGTAGTTTTTGTTTTAGTTTTGTTTTAGTAGTGCATTTAGTTTTCTTCTAGGTTGCATTTTAGTTTCTTTCTTTTGTTAGTTTCTTTTGTATTATAGTTTGCAATTGTTTGTTAAAAAATAAAAACACACAAAAGGAAAAAAAAAATCCTCCGATGATGATCTCTATAGACTTGGTAGCTTTCTTTGGTTTAGTTTGATCCTTTGATTCACCCGAATTGTGCATAAATGTTTACGAATGAGTTTTCGAAATGAATTCCATGTTTTGACCACATGTTGGATGTGAATTGATCTTCCTCCATGAGTCTTTACAAGATTTTGGCATGTGTTCACCAGTGAGCTAGCTTTATCTTTGGTAGATGTCTCGTGAGACTTTGAGCCTTTAGAGACTATTTATCATTATTAATCTCATATTTCTTTCATGTGTGACTCTTCCTTGACATCATTTCTATAGAACTTGTTTTGATTCTCATTCAAGATTACATTTCACATATGTATTTAGGCAATATGATTGAGGCATTTTTCTTTCTTTCATTTGTTTAACACCACGGCCAAATAGCCACCTTGGTTGTGTATTTTATCCCTTGTTAGCCCCTTTAAGCCTATCACTATTTTTCTTGATGTGAACATCCTATTTTTAGCCCATGGCTAAATACTTGTCTTACCTTTAAGCCAAGGCTAGAGGAGCATTCCATTCTTTTGTATCAAGTTTGATAGGGCATTGGCAAGGTGAATTGTTATTCTCTTTAGTGAATTTTGACTGTTTGGTGTAGGGATGAAACATTTGATAAATCCCTTGTTTTATTGTATAAAGTTAGAGAATAGTTCGATTTTAGAGTTCATTATGGAATTCCCTTGAGTATTCCTTCAAAAATAAAATGAAGAAAATAAAAACAAATGAGAATAAAGAAAAAAGAGAAATGAGCCAAAAAAAAAAAGAAAAAAAATGCGAAGAAAGTGATTAGCCTTGGTGGGAATGTAAGATATTTGTGATTTTCGACTCTTTCTCTCTTCAATTTGGATTTATTTTGATACGATTCGAGAAGGATGTAGTATGATTCATGGGAATTGTTAAGCTCTTAGTCTTTGGCTTTGAGCTCCTCATTTCCAAAAACATTTGTTCCCCTCCTACCTTTACCTGAAGCCTCATTACATCCCTATGAAAGTGCTCATGATTGTTTAGTGTATTTGTATTTTAGTGGTGGCGAATTTGAGAATCTTGTCAAGCCTATGGTAGATTTGTGTCCAAGGAATGATAATTGAGAGAATCTTCATATATATACATTGTCAAACACATGAGTGGTGAGTGCCACATGACTGTAGTGAGGTTCTACCGGACTTACTAATTTCGCTTGTTTTATATGTTGAATAATTGTATTTGACGCCTTGGGGGAAGATTTGTTCAAGTTTTGCATTGTGGACTATTAAAAGATTTTTGAAATTTCATTCCCTATTCTACTTATTAATGATTTTTGTACCTTTTTGGACTACCTTTGAATTAGTTTTGCCATTTGAATGTTACCTATGTTTGTCCTGAGGAGGTTGTGTATACCTTTTTAGTTTTTGCATTGCTTGAGGATAACCAACAGTTTAAGCATGGGGGAGTTTGATAAGTGCTTAATGCATACATCTTTTTAGGGCTATTTTGCCTCGTTTTTAGGAGGATTTTTGTGCTTAATGATGTTGTTTACGCTCCTATTCTCGATTTGTGCTTGGGTGTAGTTGTTTTATGTGTTTTGCAAGATTTTTAACCTTTTTACCCAGTATTTACCCTTTAATGGCTGTGCTTTGACCTCCCCCACAGTCATCCATGTGTTGCCACGACCGTGGAGCAAGAAAAAAATTAAGAAACTGATTCCAGCACAGACCACGGTCAGGCCGTGGTGGATGCCACGGACAGCGGTGGGCCTGTAACTGCTGCCTCTTTGTTTTCCCTTGGCTGTGTGACTAAGAGAAACTTGAATTTTCGATAAATAGCGACGTTCAGCAGCGAAGGAGAGCAATCCCTAGCAAACAAATCAAGTTAGAGTTAGCCTAGTGAAGATTAGTTTTGTTTATCTTCTCTTAAATTTTGTTCTTTGCTTAGCTTTGTTTTTTACTTTTGTGTGAGTTTTGAGTGTAAGAGTTTTGATCCTGAGGCGGTTCTGAAGCCCTTGGTGAAGGCCATCTTAGTCGAGGCCCTTCCGCTCAGATTTCATCGATTTTTGGTTAGTTTATTTATCTTTTATCATATCTGAGTAGTTTTCTTCGTCTAGGAATTTAGTAGTTTTTAGAAGTCTATTAGATCATGTTCTAGTTTATTTAATTGTGCTTATTTTCATGATTGGTTTGATTTCATTCTATCAAGTGTTTGATCTATTATGAGTTGATTTTTGGCCAAAATTTACTTGCACACTTGTGAACATTTGAAAGACGAAACTGCTTGAATAGACTTAGCATAACTTCGTCTCGAAAGATAGATTTATATGTTAGGAGGGCTAGTAAGTAATCGAAGACTTTAAACTTGAATTAAGTCAAATTAATTTGAAAGAATGACATTTGTTTAGTTTTGGCAAATTTGATTGATTTCAAAAGACTAGATCAAGTTTCTAGGAGAGATTACAATTCCTCGGAATTAACTAATTAGATAATAGCATATGTTTATTAATTTTGATCCAATTCTCTTCCATAACTGCGAAAATTCCTAGACGTTTTTCTCTTATTGATTTAGACGAGTTCATTTGCAGTAGTTAATCGAAACCACTTAAAATAGAGTTTTGCTTAGCATATTCTGACAAGACTAGGCTCGATAGATTACTTTAGTCCCTGAGGAATGATAACTTTTATCTATACTATGACTATCGGTGCGCTTGCGCCAGTGGTCACAGAGCATCTTTAATTTGATGAAGATTTTGATGATTATCAAGATAATGATAGTCTGAAAGATATTATTGGAGAAGAAGGCATACAAAATCTCAATAATAATAACTACTCTTGTCATCATTAAAAGGCTCTAAAAAGTGGTTGCTTCATTATTGTACTATTTTGACAAGTGTTAGGTATATAAAATAAAGCAGTCTACTATAGCTATATGAACATAACTGTAGCCATGTGTAAAATTAGTATGTACTATATCCAATATGGCATTCTATGTATCCTCATATCCTTTGTGAAAGGAGAGGTCGAGTGCCAAGAAAGGACACGGCTATTTGAGTATTTTTGAGCAAAAGAAAAATCGAGATTCTCTATTTCTCTATAAGTAAGCATCTCTAATGGTCTTGGTTGTTTAAATCTATCTTTAAATCTTTCCATTGTAATATTTCCATTTTTAAGCTTTCAATCAAAGGAGTTTCCTAGTAGGAAATGTCATTCAATTGAACCTTAGGTCTTAAATCTTATAATCTTGATTAAAGTTCCACTATCTTTGAAAAAGATTAAAAACTTGACTAAGCGACTACGGTCCAAGATAGGAAACAAAACGGATCTATGTTGTGCCTGATCTAAGGAAGGTGTGGTTGAAATTAGCAATATCTGTAAACTAGAAGCTAGAGAAGCATCAAGATCCAACGCCAACTAAGTGTAGGTAATGGTCAAAACTCTGTAATTAAGCTTTACATATTTTTGTTAAGCAAGGTGGGTCAATATTTATGATATAAGTAGTAAATTGTGATAACTAGTACCATTAAAGTCATTATAAGAAGTTCAAACATAAAAATAAGCTTAGTTTTACAAAATAGCCCAAAACTTTGAAGTATTTGCATCTGCAGCCCTAATTGGGTCAAAAGCAGAAAATTCATAAAGTTTAGGGACCCAAAAATAAATATTTGTGACCCAGAATTCAGATAACTCAAAGTTTTATGCTTCAAAAACTATTTGCGCTAAAGTAAGTAGTCCCATAAATATTTTTTAAAAAATGTGCAATCAAAAAACCATTTCATCAAACCTCAAGGGATTAAAAAGAAATTTACTCTTGCCTAGCAAGCATTGTGAATACAACAATTGTGCAACAATTATTAATAATGATAATAATAATAATTATTATTTTTCCATAATATCGTTGTCCTCAAAAATTTAGTACACTGTACACCTATATGTTGTGCCCATATTACGCTATGAAGTCTGTAGCTTTGGTTATCATTACTCTCTCGATAATCGTGTGCAATTGTTAGCTGTGTGTGTTGCTAAATGAAAGCTTTTGTCTTGTATAAGATGGTGAACTTGTCATGGATGTTCTGTCTCCTTGTAAAGCTTGGATAATGATTTGATTATCACCTTCAATAATTAGCTCATGGAATCCTTTGGCGAGTGTAGTTCTAGTGCGGCCTTTAGGGCATATTGCTTCCACTACTAAGATTAATGTTGCAGCTTGATTGGATATACCTACAAAAGAAATTGACCCGAATGATTTCTCAAAATGAAACCACTAGCTACTCAATTACCAAGTTTTTATCTAACAAACTTCAGTTCGATAAGACCACCCAACGACGTAGACCATCGCACATGTATGACAGAGGTATTGTTGGCTTTGGCAACTGACGACCAGTGTTTATGACATTCGTCAACTTCCCAAATCGAAATTCATTTAATAGAGGATTGGGTTGAACATTCCACACCAAAAAAAAAAAAATCACAACATTGAGACTCCTCTAGATGCTCCGGAGTGGATTGACCCATTTAGCAATTTTAAACTTGTTCTTTGGAGAAATTCAATGTCATACACAATGTATAACAAGTCATAGTTTCAAAATTTATCCAACCTTCGCTATATGCAGTTGTACAAATTTCGTAACTAAAAGGACAGTTGACTGTAGCTGATCCTATGATTCAATTTTTGATCAGTAGCCATAGTGAATCAAGTTTTAGTTCTCATCCTAGAATTATGCCCTTAACACGTGATGCATTGTGACATAGTTTTATAAGAGAATCTTAACCTTTGGGAGAATATCAGAAGTCCAAATCCATTGGAATTCCCATTTAGTAATGTCCAAATCACGTGCTAGCCAAGTCACTGACTTTGTAATAAACGTACCATTACATGATAGGCCCCATAAATTGATCTAGGATATTATAAAATGGTATTGGGACTACTTTAATAAATTGCAAGCCGGTATTATTAGCCACGCTAGACAACTTAGTTATATCCCTATCCTTTATAGGAGTTACACATTTAGGGAGTGAATTGGTACATAATTGTATCAATTGTATTCATTGTGCCAATCACAATGTCAATAAATCTAGTCGCATATTTATTCTCAATCATAAGAAATAAATGAATAAGATATTTCATGCAATTTATGATCAGTATAACAATGGAAATTGATCTTAATAACATCTTTAACTCAATGTATTTTTTCACTTGAAATTGCGTATGTTAGAACTGTTATTTATGCCAATCCCTTATTTATTTAACAAAGAGCATAATTTTCTGGGTTTCTGCATTTTGGTCATCCCAATAGCATCTAGGTAGCAATTAGAGTACTTTGATTATGTTTTGATGGGTCACCTTGACTTTTGTTCAAATTTTCTAGACTTTGGCTTATGATTAACTTTAAATCTTATTTTCGGATCCTTGACTTAGATAAAAATAGATCTTTTGTTACAAACTTGGAGACCCCTCCTCGGCAACATCGATAACTTGACTCTAAGTCAAATTTATATGTATTGACCCTTGATTTGCCATAATCAATGGGAGCATGATCAAGGATATAATGAATGACCTTCATTATTTATGCAAGCATTCGATTAACACATTTTTCATATGAAGATTAGAGATGGAAAATTTAAATTTGTTTGGAATTTGGGTTGCATTCTCTATTTGGGTGAGCTACCAACGTAAACCAACTGTAGTTCCCTTGGTTTTTTAGTAGATTCGATTTGTATTAATTTAAGCTTAATTTTGGTTAAATTAATAACTATTTGATTTAATTTTTAATTTATTTGGGCTAAGCTTGTAGCCACACATTAATTTGATTTGTTGCCTTTGAATTTATTTATTTGGTCTAAATTAATAGCCTCTGTTTGATTTGATTTTAAACATTTAGATTTGATTTTTTTGGCTAAATTGATAGTTGTAAGTTTACTAATTTTGTCATTTGATTTTCGACTTTGACTTTTCCTTCATTTAAATTCCGTACTTTTTGCCATTTCACGATTTTTTTTGGCTGACTTAAACCTCTTTAGGGAAGGTATTATTATTATTATTGTTGTTGTTGTTATTGTTGTTGTTGTCATTGTTGTTTTCATTATTATTGTTATTGTTATTGTTACTATTATTATTATTACTACTATTATTACTATTACTATTATTATTATTATTATTATTATTATTATTATTATTATTTGATTCGTGATCGCATCCAAAGTTTATTTGTAGGTTTCCTACGTACTCTTGGTGAGATCAAATTGACATAGTTCTTGATCCAAATTTAGCGTTAAACTTTGAATCAATTTAGAGGGGGAGATTCAGTTAGCTAGGCTCTTCATGTGGCTCAGGTTTGGTTCGTTACATGGATTTCGGATTTAAGTAATATCAAAATTTTTGAGGAGCTTGGCTTCGACTTGTATAATTCCTGTAATATGTAACCTGGGGCCGTAAACTTAGGAAATTTGGAGTTCCAAATGGGTGGGTATTAAGGCTTTCTTGGTCCATTTAGCGGACTTGGGATTTGAGGAAGCTAATTTGCTTTTCTTTCTTCTGTTTTTTTGTGGGTTGAGCTAGGTTTTTGGTCACATAGTATGTGATCCAAGAACATTGAAAATTGGGAGAGAAGGGAAGATAAATAAGGTTTTGGTTTAAAGACTTGGAAATTTGAGAAAATCGAGCCATATATATTTCTTTTTTTGTGATCTTGGGTCATTTCTGTTTGCACAAATACAGTGCAATCGACTTGAAAAGTCCAATTTCTTTTGAAGATGGGGAGTATTAATTTGAGCCCATCTAGCCTAAAAGTCTGATTTTTGATAATTTTGTTTTCAACTGAACCCAATTATTTCATATCGAGCCTGTTATTTACCCTTAATGAGATCAAGCTAAAGTAGTACCAGTGGATACTTAACCTGGGCATACTGTATTTCCCACAGTGCCCATTTTAAATAGATGCATAAATATAATTTGCATAAATTCATCGTTTACAGGTGCCACCTCTGTCAACTTATCGTAACATAGCGCAACTAATATTGTTTGAAGGTATTAGGGTATTTTGTTATTCAAGTGAAGCGATTAGGGTACTCTTTCAACAGAAGACCAGCAAAGGCTAGCCACTACTACACGAGTTCAATGATAGATTAAGGAACAAAGAACTCTTCACTATAAGCAAAGAAAGAAACTTCATAGAAGTCAAAATATGAAGAAATAAGATATGTCGTCACACATGTTTTCAATGTCTATGGATAGAAAAATGAAGAATTGATAGAGAGGGAGCACCATAAAGATCAATTAACGAGGTTTTGGGCCAATACATTAATAAAAGAACTAATTGCTTATGCTTATATATAAGATAGACAGAAGTTAGGAATTAACTAATGTAATAGAGTAGATCCACTAAAATATTGAGCAGTGGTGTGCAATCATATCCCAAAGATAGTTAGTCTTTTCTTTCTTACTTATAAATAGCCTTTTTCAAAGATTCTATCTAATTTAAATTTGCAAAAAATTTCAATATGAAATTGAGATAGTTGTCTTGCGAAAAACACTAACGACAGGAGTAAATACATATGTATGTTTTATTCTTCCGTAGGTGGGAGAAAAGATCAAACTCATTATTAATGATGGGAGTTGTACTCGAACTCGAAAAACCTACCTTGAACCCACCCTATATGTAACGGCTACAGGAATGCAAAATTTAAAAAAAAAAATGGATAAGGGGCGGGTACACTAAAAATAGATACAGGTATGGGTACGAGTTCGGGTACAGGCTTCACGCGTCCCATACCCGAAGTTTTCAACATTTTTATTTTTTAGGAGGGGATGTGGACTTTGGACAGAAGGCCCAATATCCCTAATTCCCTATCCAATGTGAAGTCGACGCGTGTATCCATCAAAAAACCTAAACCCTAATCTACTTGCCTCACTCTCTCTGTCTATCCCTCAGTCACTCCATCTCTGTCTCTTTGGCTCTCTCTCTCTTCCCCGATCTGAGATAGTGTGCAGGCTGAAGCCATGAACCCTAATCTAACTACTGTTCTATGCTCTCACTCTTTCTCAGTCTCTCCATCTCTCTCAAGTCTCATCTCATCAATTTCCTCACTCCTCAGCGAAGAGCACCTTAACGAAGGCAGTAACTTAAGAACTGATCGAAGCTTGCTTGCAACCATTACAAAGTAACGGCAGCAACTTATGTCCAAGTATGATTTATCCTTCTCTTCTGACTTCTAATTTAACTTGTGGATTGTGATTAGTATTTCATTTAGATCTATGCATCTAGTCATCTTGTATCTGTGCAAAATTATAAAATTCGTATAATTCTGTTCATGTTCTTCTCCTCATGTTCTTGAATTCTATTCATCTCAGTCATGTTCTTATGGTATGCTGCGAATTTCATGCATGTTCTTGAATTCTTGTTGGTCATTTGTGTTTTATATTCTCTTTATTTGCTATGATGTTTTTCGAATTCTAGTTCTTATGGTTGCAAATTTTTGTTCATCTCAGTTATGTTCTGTCTTTTCCTTTGTTCATCTTGTTGTGCATCCGATATATATTTCAAATTCTCAATCTACCGTGAAACTTCAGTTTATTGTTGTTGTTCTTTTATTCTTAGTGCGAAACTCTGTAGAATTAATGTTATGCTTGTTTTCCAATCTGTCTTCTTATTCTGTGAATGCTTTGGTCTTTTGTTCTCACTTCATTTCCTTTTGTTGCCCTATTATTGACTTATTATTTGTAGAATTAACTTGGTTCATCTTTTCGTTATTATCACATTAGATGGATGGAGGAAGTAAATTTAAAACTATTGGCACTCCCATCTCCGCTTTAGATCCTAGACCTTTTCCACCACCAGCAGCAATTTCATCATCAGCACGATGTCCCCCACGTCCTCCACGTCGTTGAGCTGGGCCTTTTTCATTTGTAGATGCAGATGTTGAGCAAATTGATGAGGTTGACCCTTCTGATTTTCTGGCAGCAAGTAGAGGAAAAAAAACGGACTTCTCAGGTATAGAGTGAGTTCGATTTAGAGGGTGAGTGTCCTAGGGATGAAAAGGCTTGTTGTATGCATTGCAAGCACAAACTTTCAGCTAAGAGCTCGCATAGGACTAAGCATTTAAGTGACCATTTGCGAAGGTTTTATGTAAAGAAGAAGATGCAAGCTATTGGGTAGCAAACCCTAAGATTTAAGACTAAAAACAATGGAGAGAAGAGATTAGAAAATTATGAGTTCAATCAAGAAAAGTCAAGACAAGAGTTAACTGAGATGATTATTATGAATATCCTCTATGTATGGTTGATCATGTTAGTTTTGATTGATTTGTTAGTGTCCTAAAGCCCAATTTTGAAACGATATCTCGTTGTACTTTAAGAACTGATATTTTGAAGATGTTTGAGAATGGAAAATCTACTTTGAAGAAGTTGTTGGAGGTAAATCAAGGTAGAGTTGCTATGACTACTAATTTATGGACAGCTTCTAATTAGAAGAAGGGATATATGGTCGTGACAGCCCATTTTGTGGATGATGATTGGATTCTTTAAAATCGTACTTTGAGGCATGCTTATTTGCATTTGATAATTAGATTGTTTCATAATGTGTCTTTAATAATGTTTCTTTGATACTTGGAATGTTTAATAGTGCTTCTTTGATAAACAGAATATTTGATAATGTGTCTTTAATGTTTGTTTATATTATGTGTATGCTTATTTTGGTGTGCTGTTAATATTTTTCTAAATAATGGTATCCAAGTTCATGTATGTGCCATATCCACACACAAGTGATGTTCTTATCGTCATTCCCATGGATCAATGTTTGTTTTAATATAATTTGAAAAATAAGATTTCTTCTATTATTGTGGATAACTATGCGACATATGATTCCTTGATGGATATCTTGCTTAGGAAGTGTGAAACTAATTCTCTTATACTTGGTGCTAAGTTCTTGCATATGTGTTGTAGTGCTCACATTTTAAATTTAATTGTGAAAGATGGCTTAGATGTGATTGGTAATGGGATTGAGAGAATTCGTGATTGTATCACTTTTTGGGTTACAACTCCTAAAAGATATGAGAAGTTTGAGGATTCGACGAGCTTTTTGAAAATTCAGTCCACAAAAAAGACCCATCTTGATTGTAAGACTAGGTGGAACTCCACTTATTTGATGGTTGAGTATGTTTTGCCTTATAAGCAGATTTTGAGAGATTGAAATGTATAAATTTAAGGCTGAATTTTTCCTTACCAAGTGCCAATGATTGAAAATTTGCTGAGATGATAAGTAAGAAATTGAAGATCTTCTATGATGTGACTTTATTGATCTCTGGAAGAAATTTTCCCACTGCTAACTTTCTTTCTAGGCTCATTCGTGAGATTAAATTGAATTTGCAAAGTTGCTTGAGATCTGACATTAAGATTATTATTGATATGACATCTAGAATGATTGACAAGTTTGATAAATATTGGAGTGAAATGAATGATTTATTAGTAATTGCCTCAATATTTGATCCAAGGAATAAATTGGATTGTGTGGACTTTTACTTCAAAGAGATTTATAAAAGTAAGGCTTTCAGGGAGATTCAATGAATAACTTCCTTGTTGTATAATCTCTTAGTGGAGTACATGGATAGAAAAGTTGAAGTTCTAATTGTTGAGGATCCCTCTCTTGCTACTCCAACCTCCACTAGTGATTCTCCTTTTCCTTAAAAAGGGCCTGCAAAAAAGATTATCATCATAGATATGTTGCACATAAGAAAACCAAGAAAAGGAAGGTCAACCTGAGGTCAGAGTTAGATCATTACTTGGAGGAGGATGTGACACCTCATCAAAACATTTTGACATATTAGATTTCTAGGGAAAAGATTTCAAGTATCCAACATTAAGGGTGATTACTAGAGATGTGTTAGCAATTCTAGTTTCCAACATGGCTTCTGATAGTGCTTTTAGTAAGGGTGGACAAGTGGTTAGTCCCCTTCGCTCAAGGTTGCATGCCAAGACAGTGGAAGCGTTGATATGTATGCAAAATTGGATGATTAGAGAAACCACAAAAGGTAATGTATATTTCTTGGTGTATTTTTTTTAAAGTTCGTATATTGTTAGTTTTTGAATTCTAAATGCATAACTTACCTTGTGGCTACTAAATTGGAGAATTCTTTTGCTGTTGCTAAGGTCCTTGAAGATTATGATTCTGATGGCTAGGTAATAAGTCAAGTTCTTGATGTAGTAAGCAGTCAGTTTTCTTAATTATTTGAGCCTTTTTCTTAAGTTTCTTTACATTTATAGAAAGCTGAAAGTGGTGTTATATTTATTATTTGATAATTTTCATAAGAGACTGAAAGTGATCTCGGAATGGAGGCATTATGACGGCCTTTTGCTGTTGAAGATATGCTAGTAATAGGGTCTTGGTTTTGCATTCTATTGGCACTGTTGCCTATTAGTGGATGTTGTGTTGATGTATTAAGTTGTAGACCTTTCTTTTTATACTTTAGTATTCTGGATGTGACTTTCAAAACATCAATATGTACCAAGATTAAGTGTTTTTGCTTGTGTTTTTAATGTTGGTGGACGTGTGTGAACCCAAAACATCAATATCTGCATGTCAATTTGTTATAATCCATGATTATGATGAGCGGGAAGCAGTAGCATGTACACAGTACACATGCAGTTAATCTTATGGAATCAGCTAGGTGAATAGGTGATAATGTACCAGCTACACATTTTGCCTTAATTAATATTGTAATTTCTTGAGATAAAAAAAGGGACCCAATGGGTGTTGTATTTTACCATCCATGTATACCCGAATAAAACCCGAAATACCCAATGGGCATGGTTATAGGGATATATTTTAAAAACCCAATGGGTATTGGGGTAGATATGGAGATGAATTTTTAAAATGGGTATGGGTGCAGGTATAGCTCTGCCCACCCCATGCCCATCCCTACTCATTATTAATCAAATTGAAAGTTTGAAACTCATGCGATTAATCTCTTTTTGGTTACCTCAAATAGTGGGATAGATCTATAAGAAATCTCTTTCCATTTTCCCCTTTGATGTGAAGGGCAAAAAAAAGTGTTGCAATTATTTTAATGGACTGAAATTTGCTAATGCCTGGTTTCAGTAAACAATACTAAGCCTCTTTTTTCTTAAGCTTGTGTTAACGCCCATAACATTGTGCGAAATTGCTTTTGCCTTGTTTTTCATCGTAGTCTAGGCAAATATATTTTTATGCATTAATTTCCTTTTTTTTATTACATAACTTTGCTGTGAAACCATTACCAGTAACTAAGATAAATTTCGGTAAAGTTTTATGACCATTCTCAAGTACTACCATGCTCATTTTTTTCCCCTTCATATTTCTTCCTCCTTTTATGTTTTTATTGAGCCAGGGATGACTCTAGAACACCCCCATGGTTCCCCTTCAAGCCATTCATTGCTATCGTTCACAGAACGTTCATAGGTGAATTCAATAAAATAAAGGGGAACGCTTATCGTTGTTACACTTTTTTTCAATCAAATAAATGATTAATACTCTATTTTAGGCCATTGTATTGACTACGGCTAGCACTCTTACTTGTCTAACGTTTTTCGTCTTTTTCATTTTTTTCCTTAATATGTTGGTAACCCATATGCAGAGTTTTGTGATCGCTAATCATGATTATCCCTGACTTAGCATTATTCGGCCACAATTCTTGTAAATTTTGGGGTTTAAAGGAGCTTAGCTTAAAGTCCAATGAGATCCTTTGGTTTATGGGTCTGACATGACTCGGGAATTAGCAAAATACACAAGTGTTGTGAGTCCTGCAAGACCTAGGATCTAGTAGGATCCATAAGCTTGGTGGGTCCAGCATGATCCTTAAACTTGGTGGTTCCGGCTAGAACTGGAATCTGTAAGGAGTTCCGAAGAACTCAAAATCCTAAAGGATGCAATTGTTGTGGAGTATTGTAAGATTTAGGATTCTCAGGAATCCCACTTATTATGAATAGCAAAGAACTCATTGTTGGTTGGGTGTTCGGCATGACTTGATCTCGAACTTAATTCTCAATTCGTTGTCTCAGTGATTCATTTTTAGGTTTTACGGTTGTACAGCGGCTTGACCCTTCCCATGGCTAACTATTTAAGGTGAACTTAGAGATAGAGACAATTTAGAGGCGGCAAACTAACTTGAATTTATTATTGAATTACCTTCAAATTCCTGGTTCTAATGCATAGAATAGGTTTTTACTTCAGTGCTAACCTTTTCAAGCACAATTGCTTTTTTCCTTTCGTGCTCTATTTTTGTCCTATATATTTTTATCTCTCTGTTTCTCCTTTTTTTTAACCTAAGCATCTGATTTCACATTTCCATCCTTCTTTTTCCCCCCTTTCTCTTCTTTTTTTTTTTTGATCTATCTTTTTTGGTGATCTTTTTCGCTAAGCTCTAATGCACCATCTCCTTTAATTTTTATAGGCCTAGGTAAAGTAGTTTTCTTGTAACTGCATATGACCCTTTGATCGGGCTGCAAGCGCACAGTGACATTTTAACAAATCAAAGTCACCTTCCACAAGGACTAGATCAATCTACTGGACTATGTCCCCAAAAGACAGGCTAAGCAAATCAAAACTTAAGATTGAAAATAAAATCATCAACAATCTAATCTAATGGATAAATAATCAAGGAATTAAACAAAACAAGCAATCATCCAATCCAAATATCAATCAAGCACTTCTTTCTTTATTGGTTATTTTAAAAGTGATAATCGAAGTATCACAACCCCCTTTTAAGATCAAGTGAAACACCTAAATTTGACCAATCACCATTTCTCAAGGGTTCTCAATTCGTTTAGGTTCATTAAATGTGCGATTATCAGTTTTTTCTCAATTAGTGTGACTTTCTCAAGACTCCACACAATCAAGTCAAATTCTAAGATTCCGCTATCGTATTTCAACTTTCAGTTCTTCACTTGTTAGGAATTAGAGCAAGCTAATTGCGGAAGTGTTAGGATGAACAATGATAATCAAAAGTAAAACAACGATAATAAGAACAATAAAGAACACCAAGATTTACGTAGAAATTCAAAACGGGAGAAAACCACGGACGATGATGAGCGAAGAATCCACTATGAGATGGGAGAGTACAAAACTGATCTCAAAACGATGTGCTCTAGGAAGAGATCAGAAAGCGATTACAAATTACGCAGAACGCTATCTCACAAGACAGGAATAGCAGAACTTAAACTCTTATGGATGCTTGCGTTTTTGCATTACTGGGATGATCTTTAGAGCCTAGGCTAGGCCCTTTATATAGGGTTTAGAGGTACAAGGATGCAAAAAACCTTAGAAGCAACCCTAGTCGTTGGTACAACAAAACCCTAGCCGCCATGGTCCGTAGCCCAAACTCCTTAAAGCCCATAGTAGATCTACGGAGCTAATTTTGGGCCATGAAACCCAACAATTTGCCTAGGCTAGGGTTGGTCCTAGGGTTTATTTGCATCCTTATACCTCTAAACCCTATATAAAGGGCCTTGCCTAGGCTCTAATAATTATATCTGAATCCCAGACTAGTAAGATATACTTATAGAGTATTCTGTTTCCACTATCTTAGATTTGTGAGAGAGGTTGAGAGTGTTTTTGAGAGAGATTATAAGAGAGATTGTAATCTGGTTGCTTAATCGAATCACTCATTGTGATTGTGATTGCATTGTACTCACTCCCTCATAGTGGATTGTTTGGGCTCGTCGCTGTCCGTGGTTTTTCCCGTATTAGGTTTTCTATATAAATATGTGTTCTTTATTGTTCTTATTATCGTTGTTTACTTTTGAATATCATTGTTCATCCTAACACTTCCGCTATTAGTTTCCTCTAATTCCTAACATCACCCAATACCCAAAATATGCAAGAAAGTGAACAAATTCCTAACAAGTTAATAAGCATATGAGATATGATAAAACAATCGAACAAATTCTAAAGTACCAAAAGACATCAACACAAGATTGAGAAATAAACTAATACTTGCAAAAATTCGAGATCAGAACAACAAAAGTTAATCCAAATTACAAAATATAAATCCTAAAATGAGAAAAGCGAAGATAAGAGAATTGCTCACCCAAAAAATGCACTTAAACTTGTCGCTTGCAAACTCGGTCTTTGCTTCAATTCACTCTCTCTCTCTCTAACCTAATACAAAACCTAATCTAGATGTGTTGCATAATTATATTTAGTTTTGATGATAACAAATCCAAGTGTAACATATTTGTCTAAGTAATGTTGTTCCAAACAAGCTCTCCAAACAGGACCTACACTGTTGTTTGTAATATTCGTATTAACCTGGATGCTAAATGTTGAGAACAAGTCTTAGGAACAGGTTCCAAGCTTCAGTGATACAAGATCAGCAAATAACAAATCTCGCCAAACAGTTGGCTAAGTCTTGAGGAACAAAGTTCTTACATTCAGCTATACAAGATCACCCGAGGAATCAAGGTGACCAAGGTGTTTGGAGCAGCATATTTATTATTGACAAGATGACTGATTCTTACAACAAGAAGTCTTGGTTTGGTTTAGTTTTTATCTTTTAGACTCTTGTTAATATGCCAGTCTTGAAAGTCTCAATTTAACACTTCTTAAAACGGTTTTTGACATTTGCTTTGGAACACCAATTTCCAAACAACCCTGAAAACAGGGTGCCTAAGGTGTTCCTGAAACTGCAGTAGCCTCGACTGTCTGTTTTACCAGTAAATTTCCTTTGGTTGGGTGCCAGCTCTAAAGGATCTTTTTATGAAATCCTAGGCTAACTAATTAAGTTCTAAAAAGGATTATTTTTGATTTGAAAAAGATTGCAAAATCGTTTTTGCTAAGGATCTCTTTTCAAAATTCTTATCCCTTATTTTTAGGCCGTGATTGATTTCAAATTTGGAACCGAAATCTTTATCCTTTTTTTTGGGCAAAATCTGCACAGCTATATTTAGTGGGTAATTAGTTTTTATTCCTTGAAAAATCAAATTCCCTTATTTTAGTAAAATCTTATCTTCTCTAGCCGTTGGGAATCTTATTTGAAGAAACTCCCTAAGCTGCTAATATTAGAAGATTTTGCTATCCTTTTGAAAGTATTAGCCGTTGGGTTTGTGTGTTTAAATAATGAAATCTTCTCTCCCATTTAAAAATCCGGTTTTTACACAAGAAATAAGAGATTTCCAAAAGCTGCATTTCAAAGAGAAAAACCGTGATAGGCTTGTGCTTAACTGAGCTTTCAAAATATTGACATAATAGGACTTCATTGTACCTTACATCTGCTTGAGTCAGAAGCACCCCAGTAAGGTGTTTTGTACCCCTGTTCTCAGATCAGAAAGTGAGTGAGTGTGTCCATAGTCGAGTGAACTTTGGACGTGTCCAATATAGTGTGATTGGACGTGGTGTAACCTGTCTTAAGGAAGAAGGTTACGTGGGTTACAAGTTGTAACAAGGAGTGTTACTTTTGTAACGTGTTCAGCCCGTTAGTGAAGTGGTTAAATCCTACACGAGGTAGGTCATGGTTTTTCACACCTCAGTTGGGCTAGAGGTGTTTTTCACGTAAAAATTGTGTGTGCTTTATTTCTGCATTTATTACTTTGAATTTCGCTGCTGAACCAATTGGGAACAACCGCTGCAAATAAGGCTTAAGGTTGTTTGTGATTTACGAACAGTCTCTGCAATCAAGTGCTACGGCTGTTTGTCAGTTATTTGGCGAAAATCGGCCACCACAATTCACCCCCCTCTTGTGGTTGTGTACTCTTGGAATTCAACAAGTGGTATCAGAGCAGGTTCTCTTTCAAAAGGCTAACACCTTGAGAGATCCGTGAAGATGAGTGCACCACAAGGGATACTTGAGGGTCAATCCATTACTCGACCTCCTTATTTCAATGGCCAACACTATAGTTGGTGGAAAAACAGGATGGAGAACTACATTCAAGCAGAGGATTACGAGTTATGGATGCTTATCAAGAACGGGCCCCTTGTTCCCGCGAAAGTGCTTGAAGATGGAAAGAAGGTTCCCAAGGAACCCGTAGAGTTTGATGCTGAGGATTACAAGAAGACGGAAAAGAATGCCAAGGCCAAGAAACTACTATACTTTGGCCTAGGACCCGATGAATATACTCGCATTTCAGAATGTGAGTCAGCTCAGGAAATATGGAATGCCTTGCAAGTAGCTCATGAAGGAACAAGTCAAGTTAAACAATCACGCATTGAGCTACTCATGAGGCAATATGAGCTGTTTGACATGGGTGATCGTGAGAATGTGATGGACATGTATACTCGCTTTACTCACATAACAAACAAATTAACATCTCTGGGAAAATCCTTCACCACTGAAGAGTTGGTAAGGAAAATCCTAAGGATTTTGCCTCGTTCATGGGAAGCCAAGGTGACAGCCATTCAGGAGGCCAAAGACATGAACAAGATCACCCTAGATGAGCTGATCGGAAATCTTCAAACGTATGAACTGAGAAAAAACTCTCAACAGAAGGAGGAGGCTAAGAAAGACCGAGGGCTTGCTTTAAAAGCCTTGGAAGATGATGATTCAGATCTCGAAGAAGAAGAGATGGCAATGATGACTCGGAAATTCAAGAAGTTCTTCAAAAAAGTAAAAGAGAACAGCAAAAGGAAGGATTTCAACAAAACCAGAAACACCCCCCGAGAACAGTTTACTGGGTGTTTCAAATGTGGCAAAACAGACCACATTGTGAAGAACTGTCCGCTACTTCGAGAAGAGCAAGAGCACGAACACCCTAGGAAACAAGGCAGGAAATAAGGTGTAAACAGTTCAGGAAAACGATTCTTCAAAGCAATGCTTGCTGCTTAGGGTGATTCTTCCGAGGATGAAGAAACTGAAACTGAAGAAGGTGCTGTAGCTCTCATGGCGCAAAGTGATACAGATTCGGATGACGAGTCAACAAACAGCCTAACTGATCTCAAGAACAAGGTACGTGGTCTCAATAAAGCAACTCTAGAAGAACTTCTGTACAATTTAATGGATACCTATGCTAATTTGACAAAGGAAGTTCGTGATCTGGAGCTTGAAAATGAGACCCTTAAAAATGAAAAACTGGGCTTATATGAAAATATTAACATGCTCAAGGAAAACCTCTTTATAAAAGAGGGAGATTATTCTCGAGTGGAGGAAAAACTCCTTGAGGTGGAAGGAATGGTTGAGTCTTTGCTTGAGGAGAACAAGAGCTTGCATGCTAATATAGAAAAACTGGAAACCGAGCTTGTCACAACCAAGCGTTGGAACAAGTCCTCAAGAGCATTGGAGTGGCTAAACACTCATCACAGCCAAAACAAAAGAGGACTAGGATTTAGGCCCAAACAAACCGTTTACCCTGTAAACAGAAAGTATGTTGGATTACCTGAAAACATTGTTTGCTTTCACTGTGGTAAAACGGGTCACTATTGATACACTTGTCCTTCAAGAAGGTATGCTATTAAGCAAAATGAAGGTTATGTAAAACAAGTTTGGATTAGGAAAGATGAGCTTTACCTATCTAAAAGAATGGGACCTAAGTGGATCTGGGTTCCCAAAACTAACCTTTGATTTGTTTTGCAGGCTGAAGTGAGAGAGAACAACCCAGCAAACAACCCACCAAACAGGCTAAGGTACAACCTGGCAAACAGCCCAGAGAACAACCTTGAAAACAGGCAGCTGTGGTATGTTGATAGTGGGTGTTCGAGGCATATGACTGGTGAAAAATTCAATTTTCTCTGACTTACAGCTTCGGATGGTGGGAGTGTGGCATTTGGAAATGGCAAGTCTAGGACAATTATCGGTATAGGTAAGATTGGTGAGTCCCACTCCCACTCGATTGAAAATGTATACTTAGTTGATGGTTTGAAGCATAATTTACTTAGTGTGTCCCAACTGTGTGATAAAAACAACCTAGTAGTGTTCTCATCAACACGTTGCTTGGTTGTAAACTCAAACACAGGAGATGTCGTATTAAGAGGGAAGCGACACAAAAATATTTACAAAGTATGTATTTCCACACTTCCCCAAAACAATCTGACTTGTTTGAGCGCCTTGAATGATGATGTAATGCTCTGGCACAAGAGACTAGGTCATGCAAGTCTATCTCTTCTGAACAAACTTGTTTCTAAAGACCTAGTTGTTGGACTACCTTCCATCAAATTTAATGATGATAAGGTATGTGAAGCTTGTGCAAAAGGCAAACAAGTCAAATCTTCTTTTAAATCGAAAAAGTGTGTAAGCACTACCCGACCTCTGGAATTATTACACATTGATCTGTGAGGTCCTATGAGGATAGCAAGTAGAGGTGGGAAGAGGTATGTGCTTGTTGTAGTGGATGATTACTCTCGATTTACTAGGACCTTGTTTTTGGCATCCAAGGATGAAACCTTTGAGAATTTTATTGCCTTTCTTAAAAAGGTTGAAAAGAGAGTAGGACACTCTTTAATTAGCTTGAGATCTGATCATGGTACTGAATTTGAAACGCAAGTTTTATTAACTATTGTAATGAATATGGTGTTAATCATAACTTCTCAGCTCCAAGAACACCCCAACAAAATGGGGTGGTTGAGCGCAAAAATCGCACCCTAGAAGACATGACTAGAACAATGCTTATTGCTAGTGGTCTTCCTAGGAATTTCTGGGCAGAAGCATTGAACACCTCATGTTACATTATAAATAGATGCATGATCAGACCTATTTTGAACAAAACTCCTTATGAACTTTTCAAAGGCAGAAAACCCAACATTACGCACCTGAGAACATTTGGTTGTAGGTGTTTTGTGCATAATAATGGGAAGGATGCCTTAGGAAAGTTTGATCCTAGGAGTGATGAGGCAATATTTCTTGGTTACTCCTCTCACAGTAAGGCTTACAAAGTGTTTAACAAAAGAACCTTATGTGTTGAGGAAAGTGTGCATGTGCTTTTTGATGAATCTAACTCGTTGAGTGAGAATGATGCACAGGAGGAAGAATTTGAATTAGGTCTTGTTCGAAAAGAAGTGTTGCTCCAAGATAGACAAGGTAAGAACACCATGGAGAAAACAACTCCTGAAGGTGTTCTCAGAACGACAGGCAAGGTGAGAACCAAATAGGGGGAAACACCGTTGAACCCTGTTCGGGACAACACCAGTCAGGTTCCTCAGGAACAGGCTCGGGCACTGATTGTGAGCCTGAGTCTCCAAGTGTTCCAGTTAGAGTAGAGCATGTGTCTGTGGATCCACTTACTCCTCGGCCATGGAAGCACCAATGTTCGCACCCTCTTGAGCAAATTTTGTCTGATATTAATACTGGAGTGCAAACTAGGTCAAAGCTTAAGAATTTTTGTGCATTCTATGTGTTTCTTTCTAACATTGAGCCAAAGAATGTGAATGAAACTCTTGCAGATTCAGATTGGGTCACAATAATGCAAGAAGAACTTCATCAATTTGAAAGGAACAAAGTATGGCACCTTGTACCTCGACCTACAGATAGAACAATCATTGGAACCAAGTGGGTGTTCCGAAACAAACTTGATGAGTCAGGAACAGTCACCAGGAACAAGGCACGGCTGGTGGTTCAAGAGTACAATCAGGAAGAAGGGATTGATTATGAAGAAACCTTTGCACCAGTTGCTAGAATTGAGGCTATTCGTATCCTAATGGCCTTTGCAGCCCATATGGAGATCAAGCTATATCAAATGGACGTGAAAAGTGCATTTCTAAATGGATACCTTAAGGAAGAGGTGTATGTCAAACAACCCCCTGGTTTCGAAAACAATGAATTTCCTGATCATGTTTTTCAACTTGACAAAGCTCTTTATGGTCTAAAACAAGCTCCTAGAGCTTGGTATGAACGCTTGTCAAGCTTTTTACTTGAAAATGATTTTAGAAGAGGCAAGGTAGACAATACCTTGTTTCTAAAATCTAAGGGGGAACATTTGTTGGTTGTCCAAGTATATGTCGATGATATTATATTTGGTGCAACTCATCATGATCTATGTAATGATTTTTCAAAAATGATGAGGAGTGAGTTTGAAATGAGCATGATGGGTGAGCTTAACTTTTTCTTAGGCTTACAAATCAAGCAAACTTCAAACGGCACCATGATCCATCAACAAAAGTATATCAAGGAACTACTTAAGCGTTTTAGAATGGAGTCGGCCAAGCCCATAGATACTCCCATTTCTCCTTCAACCAAGTTGGTAATGGATGATGGGAGCCCCTCAGTTAAGGAGAAACTCTATAGAGGCATGATAGGGTCACTTTTATACCTCACCGCTAGTAGACCTGACATTGTTTTAAGTGTTGGGTTATGTGCCCGTTTTCAGTCTTGCCCTAAAGAGACTCATCTTAAGGCTGTTAAACGGATACTAAGATATTTAAAGCATACGCCTGATTTAGCTCTATGGTATCCTAGAGGTTGCAATTTTGATCTTGTTGGATATGCTGATGCTGACTATGCAGGATTCTTGGTTGATAGGAAAAGCACATCAGGTATGGCTCATTTCCTTGGACCTTGTTTGGTATCTTGGGCAACCAAGAAACAACATTCAGTTGCCATGTCCACAGCAGAAGCTGAATATGTTGCAGCTGCTTCATGTTGTGCTCAATTGCTGTGGATAAGACAATAACTCAAGGACTTTTGTGTTGACACTGGATGCATTCCTATCTTTTGTGATAACACTAGTGCAATTAACATTGCCAAAAATCCGTGTCAACATAAAAGAACAAAACATATTGACATTCGACATCATTTCTTGAGAGATAATGTTGAAAAGGGTTTGATTTCAATGAATTTTTGTACCACAGAAAATCAAATTGCTGATATATTCACTAAGGCACTAGGTAGAGATCAATTTGAGAGAAATAGACTTGAACTAGGTTTGGTGAAAACAACCTAAGAAACCTGTTCTCTCCCCCTATTCGCAACTCTTATATGCTGCGGATGCAATTTGTCCATAGCAATGTTTGCAGTCGAATCTTTGTGCTATTTGAATATATATATAGATTGCAGAATGCGGATGCGTGTTAAAAGCCAACATGATTGGGCATGTTACTCTTATTACCGATGATTCGTATTCAAGAACAAGCAGCAAGAACAGGTATGTTCCTTGATTGTCAAATATGTATAGCTAGTGTTTAAATGTTTTAAATTACACGCCTTCCCAAGTATAGAGTGGCGACTACTTATGGCAAACACCCGTTGTAACGGGAAGATCTTTAAAAGATCTTACCGTCTTCTCATCCTTTAAATTTGCCAATCCCTACCTCTCTCTTATATCTTTTCTCTTTTCTCTCGAGTACCCGACAAATCTCCTTCTCTCAAACCCTAACCCTTCTCTAATTCTTGCTCAAATGGCTTTAATCGAAGGCTCTGGAAGTTCTGCTTCTTCAAATGGCTTCAATCAGAGGAAGGAAGCCATTTAAATCAGCCTCAGGAACAAGTCCTGACCTTGTTGTCGTCACGCCGTTTTTAATGGCGATTCTAGAAGGTAAAAATCCCTAGTCCTCCTCGCCCAATTAGCTTCAAACCCTTCCGGTTTTTGAAGAGTGCCGGACTAAAATCAGTAGGCTTGGGTTTGAAAGACATTCCCTGCATTTTTGGTCGGGAATTGGTGGTATTTGAGGGACCAACTGTTTACCCCCTTCTGAAAAGAACTCTGCCCAGGTTGGAAAATCTGGTGAAAATCTTGGGTCTAAAGATGAAGCCTTTGAGCCCCCTGTCGACTTCTCTGGGTTTGTTCAGCCCTGTTCTTTTGGGCTGTTCCCTGAAAAGGAAACAGTTGCTGAAACAGGGTCTGAATCCCTCAATTTTGTGTGTAAGGAGGACCTAAGGGATGATCTGAGGGGAAGTTCTGAGGAGAGATCCTTGGAAACAGGGGGAAGCCATGGTGGAAACATTTCCCCTGCTGAGCCTGAGTTAGCCACTCCGGTCTTCCAAACCGGAGAGAAAAGAAAAAGGGTTAAGATGGTGGCTAGGCGTAGCAGAACGCCTAGATCAAGGCCACAAACAAGGCCTCAACCCTCAAAAGCCTCAGCCCCCTCTCCTCCAAAATTTGCTAAGCCTACGCGCAAATCTGCCAGAATTGCCTTCTACTCCACTCCTAGAACCACAAAATCTTCCACTCCAGTCATTGAGGAAATTTCTTCCTCTTCTTCTTCTGCGGGATTCTCGGATTCTGATTCTGAGAACACCCCCTTTAAACAGGGGACCCCGGTGTTCTCCGAGTCCTCCGAAGAACAAGCTCCTCCTAAGAAAACCACTCTCCCTGCCATTAAGTCTTCTCCTCCAACAGCCCCTCCCAAGAGAAAGACCTTCACCCCTTCTCTCTCCAAATCACTACCTAGGACTACCTCTTCTGCTCCTCCCCTCAAAAGAGCGAAAAAAAACCACTACCTCCCCTTCTTCTACTAAGGTAGCGCATCTGCTCAAGCGCAACATAGTGAGAGGGAAGATAGTGAAAGTTCCCTTTTTCCAGGAACATGGGTTAGAGGTGTTCCTGTAGAAACTGAGAGCCCAGTAGTGGTTGGATCTCTTTGCAAACACCGAGTTGGGGTGTTCTGGACCAGAGTTGGCTGAATTCTATGCCAACTGTGCTGTCACCGAAGGAGCGGTGACAAGCACCATTGGTGATAAAGAAGTACAATTTGATGCCCGCTCTCTGGGTGACATTTTGGGTGTCCCCTCACATGGTTTTGATGTGTATGTGAGGGAGGATAAGTCTGTCTTAGGGACAGCCAGGCTGCTCGAGCTTTCACAGCAGTTAAGTCAAAACCAGGGTCTGCAAACACCCACCCCTGTGAAGAAGGGTGACATGACCCCCCTGCATCAATTGCTCTTCATGTTCGTTATTAGGAACATAATTCTAAGGGGCCAGGGTCGCAATCAAACTGATGCCCTAGATCAGTGCCTGGTGGATCTATTGGACAGGGAGGAACCCATTAACCTTCCTGCCCTTATGCTTCGCCATATTGCGCGTATTGCAAACACTACTCAGGCACATGATCTTGGATATGGCTTTCTGCTGGCGAAGGTCTTTGAGCATTTTGGGATAGAGCTTAAAAAGAAGGTGGCTGCCCAAATCATTGATGAGATAGGGACTGACACCCTTATGGGGTGTGGGTATGCTTTGGCTGAGGGCTCTGCCTCCAAACAGGGCACCAGACCACCTCGCCCTGTTCTTGGCCGTTCCTCAGGGAAACTTGAGGATGTTCTTCAAAATAATTCTCGGCTCAAGGAAGAGCTCTCTGCTGTCAAAGCTGCCTTAGATGAAGAGAAGGCCCTCTCTGCCAAACGCCATGAAGACCTCTTGGCCCTTCTCTCTTCTCTTGCTCTCAAAAACTTTTCTCCACAGTCACCATCACCCACTGCTCCCTAATGTTTCCTCATGTTCTCTTCCCTCTCCCTTTATGTTTTTGTTTGGTATTGTATATCTCTGGGCTGTTAATGAAATTTCTTGTTGTTGCCAACACCATATGATTGCCCGTTGTTTATGCTTTTTAATGATGCAAAAAGGGGGAAGATGTCTGACCATATGACTTGCTCTATGACCTAGATCATATGACTTGCTCTATGACCTAGCACCTAGTGACCTAGCACCTAGTGTGGATCCCTATCAGCATTCTTTAAATTTTTAAAGTTTTTTTTTATTTTTGTCAATATGGTCACTTGGTTTGTCATCATCAAAAAGGGGGAATTTGTTGCATAATTATATTTAGTTTTGATGATAACAAATCCAAGTGTAACATATTTGTCTAAGTAATGTTGTTCCAAACAAGCTCTCCAAACAGGACCTACACTGTTGTTTGTAATATTCGTATTAACCTGGATGCTAAATGTTGAGAACAAGTCTTAGGAACAGGTTCCAAGCTTCAGTGATACAAGATCAGCAAACAACAAATCTCGCCAAACAGTTGGCTAAGTCTTGAGGAACAAGTTCTTACATTCAGCTATA
Source organism: Carnegiea gigantea (assembly GCA_029747015.1). Taxonomy (NCBI): domain Eukaryota; kingdom Viridiplantae; phylum Streptophyta; class Magnoliopsida; order Caryophyllales; family Cactaceae; genus Carnegiea; species Carnegiea gigantea. Next base: position 78,158 of record JAKOGI010001745.1, on the reverse strand, counting down.
CAAGATCACCCGAGGAATCAAGGTGACCAAGGTGTTTGGAGCAGCATATTTATTATTGACAAGATGACTGATTCTTACAACAAGAAGTCTTGATTTGGTTTAGTTTTTATCTTTTAGACTCTTGTTAATATGCCAGTCTTGAAAGTCTCAATTTAACACTTCTTAAAATGGTTTTTGACATTTGCTTTGGAACACCAATTTCCAAACAACCTTGAAAACAGGGTGCCTAAGGTGTTCCTGAAACTGCAGCAGCCTCGACTGTCTGTTTTACCAGTAAATTTCCTTTGGTTGGGTGCCAGCTCTAAAGGATCTTTTTATGAAATCCTAGGCTAACTAATTAAATTCTAAAAAGGATTATTTTTTATTTGAAAAAGATTGCAAAACCATTTTTGCTAAGGATCTCTTTTCAAAATTCTTATCCCTTATTTTTAGGCCGTGGTTGATTTCAAATTTGGAACCGAAATCTTTATCCTTTTTTTTTGGCAAAATCTGCACAGCTATATTTAGTGGGTAATTAGTTTTTATTCCTTGAAAAAATCAAATTCCCTTATTTTAGTAAAATCTTATCTTCTCTAGCCGTTGGGAATCTTATTTGAAGAAACTCCCTAAGCTGCTAATATTAGAAGATTTTGCTATCCTTTTTGAAAGTATTAGCCGTTGGGTTTGTGTGTTTAAATAATGAAATCTTCTCTCCCATTTAGAATCCGGTTTTTACATAAGAAGTAAGAGATTTCCAAAAGCTGCATTTCAAAGAGAAAAACCGTGACAGGCTTGTGCTTAACTGAGCTTTCAAAATATTGGCATAATAGGACTTCATTGTACCTTACATCTGCTTAAGTCAGAAGCACCCCCAGTAAGGTGTTTTGTACCCCTGTTCTCATATCAGAAAGTGAATGAGTGTGTCCATAGTCGAGTGGACTTTGGACGTGTCCAATATAGTGTGATTGGATGTGGTGTAACCTATCTTAGGGAAGAAGGTTACATGGGTTATAAGTTGTAACAAGGAGTGTTACTTTTGTAACGTGTTCAGCCCGTTAGTGAAGTGGTTAAATCCTACATGAGGTAGGTCGTGGTTTTTCACACCTCAGTTGGGCTAGAGGTGTTTTCCACGTAAAAATTGTGTGTGCTTTATTTCCGCATTTATTACTTTGAATTTCGCTACTGAACCAATTGGGAACAACCGCTGCAAACAAGGCTTAAGGTTGTTTGTGATTTACGAACCGTCTCTGCAATCAAGTACTACGGCTGTTTGTCAGTTATTTGGCGAAAATCGGCCACCACAATTCACCCCCCTCTTGTGGTTGTGTACTCTTGGAATTCAACAAGATGGGAATAAGATGGTGTAGAGGATGAAGAATAAGACTAAAATACGAGCTTTTATCGTGGATCATAATGCTGACAAACATAAAAAAGCACTTGTTAAATGAATGGTCATGAAAAAATCGTAAAGCAATAGATGAAGAGACCTACCACAGACAAACCGTGTGGACCACCATGGTCCGTGGCCTCCACCATGGCATGGCCGTAATAGTCTCTGGCTGGCTCCAGTTGAACTAGACCAAGTGACCCAAGAAACCAATCGGGCTCCTCTCTTGCACAACTAATTCAGCCAGTTCTAGGTTGTTTATGGTCGGTTCTAGTGAAATCACGGTCAATTCTTGGCCTCTTAGTTCTTGTCCATCTGTTTTGTAAGCATGCTCAGGTTCTCTTCGCTAGAGTCTGCAGAATTTTAATCAACAATACGAAACCCAAGCATAAAATAGAAAATAAGCATAAGCATGCTTATGCCCATCAATGCAACCACAACCTCTTAAAAATTCTATGCAAATTGTGCACTAATCATTCCCTCATGGTTAAAGATGTGCTTGTCCTTAAGCGAACACTAGATAAAATCAATAAGGGGAGATACATCTAGGATTAAAAAATAGAATAACCTCTTTAAGCAAAGCAACTCATGGAATATCACAAACAAGAATATTGATCAATGGTAACCCCAAACAGTGCACAAGACATTTCAAAATTAGGAGAAAGTGATCGTTTTCAATGAAGTATGAGATAATAACCTTGATGTCAAACTTAATTACCCCCAAAGAACCACAAAGCACATTATGTAAGCACATGTAATTAACTATAGCTAAATGAACCTGCAGAACCTCACTTTTGAGAAATGAGGATCACTCCCTCTCACGTGTTTGAAATATAGCATGAGTTCCCCAAGACTTATTCCAAGGGTGCAAACTACCATAGGCTTGCGATGACTTTCAAATTCTCTACCATAAGAATGGAATGTGCACAAAGCAATCAAGAGGACCTTACATGGTCATAATGTGGGCTCAAAGGTAAAAGAAAAAGGAGTGGACAAATGAGTTTGGACAATGTGGAGTTATTTAGCCAAATAATTGAGGAGCAACTAATAAAGCACCAAGAAACCATGACATGTACCAACACTCCAAACCCCAACAACGCACTGAACATACCCCATGAATCAATAAGGAAATAAGTTGACAAAGAAGTATGTACATATCCAATGTCAATCACTTATTCACATATTTTTGAATTATTTTATTCTTCTTTTCTTTCTTTTTTTCTTTTTGCACTTTTTTTTCCTTTTTTTTCCCTTTTTGAAATAAAAGTGAAATGATAATTTCATCTATTAAAATACATAGTGCCATTAAGTATCAACTCACAACCTATGTAACGCCCCAAAATACTAATGACATGATTTGTGGAAAACTGCAGTGGAAGACTTAATGATAAAACGTGCTACAGCCGTCCTGATAAGGACAAGGCTCACTAAAACCATTTAATCTTACGACTCATATTTACAATCACAATACCTATTAAACTAAAATACTCCAAAACCAAAGTCCATAATAGTTCAACTTCAATACAATTGGTCTAATCATACCATGTGCTAACTCGCACTCCACACTACACAAGTATATTGAATATAGACCCAAGTTGACCCTAAGGTTGATCCCAACATTCACGCTATGCTGAATCCACTATGAGCATCTGATGACTTCGAAAAGGGCTTGTTAAATGGAGAAACATGTGATACTTCATCACCTAAAATGGAAAACACGAAAGCAATTCGAAAATGTGAGCTAAAACTCAGTACATGCATTCCTGTATTGTAAAATGAGCGCAGAAACACTGTTGATGGGTACTCACCTTTGTAATTCATTTAATTCGCAATAACAATGAAAATAAAAGTAATATGAAACTGAATTACTCATTATTATCTAGATGTGAACCCCTTGCAATGATATGATTTATACATAGGTGTGCACCTGTCAATCCGATCAAGAGTTGGCCTGAAGCCACACGGGTAAATGATGGGCTAACACCCTATAGACGATAACTGATGGGGTCACAAGTTAAATGGCAAATCACTGTATAAACTGATTCATTGATAAACTCATTAAGAGTTGTAACTTGATAAACATGTTATGCTTTCTGAAGATACAGGCAATGGACATACCTTGGGTCTTTAAAAATGTCATCTGACTTGATAAATATATTCTGACTTGGTAACACTTATGCATAATGGGGAATGACAACTAGGCCTCGAGTCTATTTCATAAATGTCATTGTAGGTATGTGTGGTCAGTAAATGATCCTTACTCGCATAATTAAGTAAGTAAAAGTATGTATAATAGAAATTGAGTCATTAAATGATATACGTAACTTGAGTATTTCAATATAACTTCAAAACTAAATTAATAAAAGTAATTAAATCTGATATAAAGTAAATGCAAGTAAAATAGTCCACAATGAGATAAATGAGATCACAAAGGAAAAGGCCTTGATGGTGACAACTGAGAGAGTGGTTGTTGCCTTTTCTGAGATAGGTTATTGATACGGGTTTAAGGCTCGCTGATGTATAGCTTGATCTAATATAATAGCTAGTACACTAGATTGGCTTGATAAATACATTTGATACATTCTAAATTGTGTAAGTAATAAAAGTTTGAGGCCAAGGGAGATATATCTTGATTCAAAATAGCATAAATTGCAATAACTTCATCTGATAAATATGGTTTCTGAGTCACAATTCTCCTCACTTCTCATATTTTATTCATAAATCCATTAGATATAGAATTCCACCACAAATGAGTCATTAAACTCAATAGAAGCTATTAAGCTTACTAAACTTGGTATTTTCTTTATAAAATCCATAATTGATTCAAAGCTCATAAACAAGCTCCCAAATTGTATACTTGTCTTCTTCTTTCTCATTAATCAAGCTAAAAGCTCCATGAAAGTCTATGAATATTCATTTCCACCTTAAATGACCTTAGTTGGCCCAAAATATACAAAATGAGTGCATGATCAATTTCACTCAATCTTTATTATTGCGCTTTACACAATTACTCAAAATGCTTTCAAAAATCACCAAACTCAAACTACTCAACCAAAATTCATGAAATCTTATAGAAAATTTGAAAATAATATGGACAATCTATAGTGAAATTTTTAGAATTTCCGCCAAGTATACGCTGTATAGAAATTGCAATAACAGCCCAATTTATACCAAAGCAAGTCAGTTCACTTCAAAAATTCATAACTTTCACCCTTGATCTCAAATGGATACCTAAAACCACAATATGAAAAGATTAAGAAGTTTTGAGAAACTTTTATTTATAAACAAAACAAGATTCCCACAATGGGGTTCCCAAAATGGGGCTAAAATACAAGTGTGTCAGTTTTAGGTGAACCTGCGCAGTTCTAACAAAATAGCCACAACTGTGTCCGCAAAACTCAGATTAAGGTGATTCAAAATCCATTTGAAAGATAACTCATTGACCTAGCTCTGCACCAAAACTCATAATTTTTTAACAAGCTATACATTACCAGTTTTTCCCGAAACAGACCACTATTTTTGGGCCCTTCATAGCTTGCTACCTACTTTATTATCTTTTTTTTCACAAAATTACCCACTAAAATCACTTGTTGAAATTACCACACCATGAGGTGACCCTTAACATCACTTTAGATAGCCATAATCTACAATTTTTACTTCATAATCATCCAAGATTCATTTTCAATCCAATAGTGTATCCAACATCATAAATCACCTCATATGATCCAAATGAACATATTTAATACAAAAATTCACTTAAACAAGCATGATCATGAAAACCCTAATTCCTGCTCATTGAAGTGAACACCTAAATAACCATAATTGGCTTCAAAATGATCATCTAACATCATATTTTTCTTGATTTATAACACAAATCACAACAAGATACATAAACAAGCTCAAACTCATACTTGCTTAATTTCAAGTCACTTGATCATGTTCTTGATCAAATATCCATAAGTTCAAACATCTCCAAACTCAATCAAAATTACATAATAACTATCAATTTGATCATCCAAACATAGCCCATAAATAAGACAACCATAAAACTCAAGATAGAATAAGTTAGGGTTTTGGGTATACCTTACTTTAGGTTTGAATTAGGGGGAAGAGGGGGCTGTTTTGAGTTATCTTGGTGGTTGGACATGATAGCTAATAGTAAGGGCAAAACAGGGCAGCCGAGAGGTGGCTAAAAACGTGGCCGAAAACCACCAAAAATGGGCGCACAAGGGCCAGCTGCTACTGCCCATGTTTTCTACCAAAAGGGACGTGAGGAAGAGAGAGAAAATGGAGAGTTAGCCTTTATTATTTTTGATGAATTTTTGTGTGTAAAAATTGTCAATTAATAGCTACATGTGGCTGAAAATTTTCAACCCAAAAAGTAGCTTTCTGCTAATTAAAATTAGTTGTTAAAATGAGCAATTAGTAAAATAACAAAGTTAGCATGGTTTTGGGCTTTTGTTTCAGGCCCAACAAGCTAAGTTTAGGCTTGAAAAATTATTCGAAGTGTTGGAAAAATTTTGTATTACCTGGGATTAAAGTTTACCGAAGGTAAGAAAATAATTAGTCACTAAATTATACTCACGGAGGCCTAATATCGATTTACCCGATATTAAATAAATCAACGAAACTTGAATTAATAATCAATGAAACTTGAATTGCAAAGTGGGACCCAAAATGAAATATCACCCAACCGAGATGATTAAATACGATAAATGAATGTGAAAAATTTAAAAAGCATAATGGAATTTGTTAGATAAATAAATTGAGTGTAATTGAATTAATAAACATGATTTGGTTAAATAAATAACCATGACCAATTAAATAAATAACCATGATTAATTAAAATAACCATGATTTAAATAAATAAATAAATATAGTTTAAGGTCAGGCTATTACAACCTAATTCATATATATTCACCCCAAAGAACAGAGGAACAAATTCAAGTGCTTAATGTCATTGACCCCTCAACAAGCAACATACCAAAAAACCTTAAACATCCCCAAAACTGCCCACTACATACATAAAGTGATGCTCCATGGATTTCACTTAAGGATAAGAATATGTATATGAGTAAGGGGTAACATGGAAGGGATCGCAACAAATAATGGTATAAGTTGAAAGTGGCTAGCAAAAGGGATACAGAGGTAACACCTGGAAAGGATATGTGATTATGTGGCTAAAGTGGCCAAAGAAAGCATGACTCTATCATTTCATCAAATATACATATACTAATGTAGTTTCGAATAAGAATCTAGGCAAGTTCTAGAGATGCAACTTAAAAGAGTAACACATATACAAGAACATGAGAGTAAATATGATGAATTAGTCCAAATAAGGCTTAAATTCTCAAAGGATATCACCAAATCTCAAATAGCTCATTAAATGGAGCACATATATGAAAACTAGTGCCAAGGACTACAAGTATCATAGTTGTCAATCCAGACAAGGGTCAAAACAAGAGACGTTCTCAAAGCCTTCACCAAAAATTAGCATCAAAGAGATTATCCATCACAAGTTGACCAAGCTGATGAACCCATTGTATTAAGGAAAAGCATCGTCGGAGACATCTCAATCCAATCCATACGATCCCTACATGTAATACTATTGCAAACCTAAATGTAACTAAATACAACACACTAGTGCAAAAAGGAACCTAAAATTATATGCTTTAACTAGTATGCAAACTAAAACCAAAATGGCAATCTTGAAACATCCCTTCCCCCGTGCTTAGATAAAGCATTATTCAAAGTAAGAAAGGAAAATAAGGGCAGAGGGAAAACATAAGAGAACAATCTTACCAAGTCAAGTGCTGAATGCACTTTAAGCCAAGACCTCCTAATAACTAAAGTACATGCACCATCAGCTACTTCATCTCAAACTCGAATCTTAGCTCCCTACATCAAATGTCATCAATGCCCGTAGGAGCTTATCAAACTCTTAGGACCACAATTCAGAAAATAGAAGGTAAAAGGTAACAAGCAAGATCTAACTAAATAGAGTAAGTATCCTCTTAACCTTATGGCAAGCTTTACAAAAATCGTAGGAAGTATGAGAGAATGTAGTCCACGTGACTTTACTAGGTAAGTCCCCTAGGTATACACAATAAGGGTCAATGGAGGGACTATACCCACTAAAGTAACCTAGGGACACATGGTCATCAACATTCCCGCCAAGCATATCAAACACATAATCCTCATAGCCCATATCCAAATTATTTCGGCACACGACATGACTATTAATGGGCTTCTCAATTAAAAAAGTCAGGGGATGAAGAGGGTGGTGAACAAAGACGAAAGCATGTGTATGATCAAGGGGATTGGGCAAAATATTATTAAAACCAAGGCTAGGAGGCTTCTCATGCATAAATACATCACATGACTGCTCTAAAGGAGTCTTAGCTAGACCATGCCCCTCATCAAAAGTGTCTTCTAACTTAAACCATGCATCAATGACATCAAACTTGATAGGGAAACCAAAAGGTTCACCTCCCTTGAGCCCATTGCACTGAGCTAGAGGAAAGGATGAATCAGGTAAGGTCAAGGCAACATCAACATTGTTCTTGTGTGATACAAAGTTAGGTTGAGCATAGTATGCATAAAAAGACACGAATTTTTATCATGGTTAGAAGAATTACACATGTCACACCAAAAAGGAATAATAAATTGCTCCAAATAGTAGGATCCGGAAAGAAAAGCACATGCTGCTAGCCTTTTCAAACTCAAATGAATCCCAAGCAATTCATTCAAGCAAATACCATGCTTCATCAATGCCTTTACATTGAAAACCTGTATACTCTAAAAGGGCTCGAGCTTCAGTATTCACACCCTCATTAATAATGACTAAAACTTTCCATTTACCTACATAATAACCACATTGTGCAAGAAAAGCACGCAATGCTTAAAATACCTCCAAAATAATTTATCTTTTGATTGGGGGAATGGAAAACTTCCATTGTATTTGTTTTTTAGATTTTATAATTTTCAATTTTTCTTTGGCTTATTTTAAAGAAAAATAAAATGTTTAGTCAAAGTTATCAAGAAAAACCCTATATTCAACATTAGTCCCAACGGTGTGACAAACACAATCTCTACTATGACTCCCTGACTCCTTGTTGCCCCGTTAAAATACAACTGTTGTGATATTGTTTCAGTCAATATAACTTCATCATCTACCAAATCATCTGGTTGTTGTTTACTATTTAGACATGGATATGCTGCTAGGAAATCAGTTGTAGTTTGTCTCTTTATGCCTTTTTAGGCATGAACATGATGTCAAAAGGGCCAAATCATAGCCCATTAAGCTAATCTCCCTGATAGCACTACCCATGATGACATGTATTTTAATAGCTCTACCTTTGAGATTAAAGTGATTTGATGGCATAGAAAGTATGCTATAACTTTTGAATTGGAAAGACTTATGTGAGAAAAAATTTCTCCCTAGAGAAGTAATTTATTTTTGCACTCGCCATTGTCCCGCTGATGTAATACGAGGTGTTTTCTTTCTCTTCATCATTACATTAGGCCAACATAGCTCCTAAAGATTATTCAAGGGCTGCTGTGTATGAGATTAGGGGTCTTTCTTGTACTGGACCTATTGGGATAGGTGACTTTGTTAAGTGTATTTTGATGCTTTCGAAAGCATTTTGACATGCTTGATCTCAAAATAAAGGCATGTCCTTTTTCAGTAGTCTTGTGAAAGGTCGACATCTTCGTCACGAGTTTGAGATGAACCGTCTTATGTAAGGCAGTCTTCCTTGTAAATCGAGCAATTCTCTTTGGTTTTGTAAAAAAGACATTTAGATTATGGTTTTGACTTTCTTGAGGTCAATTTCCATTCCTTCCATTCGAACAATGAAGCTAAGGAACTTCCTTAATTTAACCTCGGATACACATTTCAAAGGGTTCATCTTAAGCTAATGTATGCAAAGCTTTTCAAAGACCTTTCTTAGGTTATAAGGATGGTTTTGAATCTCTTTTGTAACACTAAAAGTGATTGTCATAACTCTCCGATAAGTAGCCCTGGCATTCTTTGAACCAGACGGCATTCCTGTGCCAAAATATATGCCTTGGGTGTAAGACCCACCTTCGTTATTTTTACGTTAAGTTGCCTGTCTTGCTTTTACGTTATAAAATCGTATTTTTAGTAACTGTGTGAGTTTTTAACGATTAAATTCATTAAAAAGAATGATTATTTGATTAACGTTATTATTGACGCTACTTATTTATAAAATTATCGAATCAATGCTAAACCGAGTTTTTAAAATCGTTTTCCGTTTTACTTGGCCGATTTCCAAAGTTTAAACTAAAATGTTAATTGTAGGTTGCTTCAATTCGGGTTTAGCCTAACCATTAGCGAGTACAGGACCGGAATTCAGTTGAATGATGTTAATTGAGCCAAAAAAAAAAAGGAAAAGTGAAACAAAAAGGGAGGGGGTCGAAGTCAGGAAGGGGAGACCCCGAACCCCCCTCTCCTTCTCGCACTCCCTCTCTCTGCTTCGCTCTCTCTCTCTCTCTCTCTCTCTCTCTCTCTCTCTCTCGGGTCACCGGTCGCCGCCTGGCGTCACCGCCGGCCGTCATGTGTCGCCGGTGAGAGAAGGAGCCATCCGACCTCACCCATGCATCGCCAGCCACCCAAACACCACCAATCCTCCTTCCCCACGTCACACAACCGAGCCAACTCGAAACCCACGCGTCAGCCATGCCCAATTCCGCCACCACGTGCCGGAATCCGGTCACCCACACCGGGTTCGGCCTCCCCTATAAATCTGGGGGTCGGATTCGACCCCCAACACCCTTAAATGCGACAAAACGTCACCAAATCGAGGGCTAGGGTTCGAGTCTTCAAGCTAGCGGGCCAGGGTTCGGGTTTAGCAGAGTGGGAGCATTTGGTGTTTACTGTTTGAGGTTGAAATTAGGCTAATCCCAGTGAGTGTTTCTCCCTCCTAAGTTATTACTATTTTCGAAGTTAATTTTCAGCAGATTGATGTTGCATGTCAAGTTATGGTTTGTTAAATTCGTTAGAAATGTCAAGAAATGCGCTATTCATGTTTAGGTTCGATTCATTTGGTTAATTTATGCCTAAGATTGTAAATCGAAACAAATTATGTGTGTTTAGCGTCGATTCGAAACAATGAATGTAATTCATGCTTGAGATGTTAATTCGAAGTAATTTAAATGTGTTTAGCGTCGATTCGAAACAATGAATGTAATTCATGCTTGAGATGTTAATTCGAAGTTAATTTAACGTATTTAGTTTCGAATCGAGTTAATGAGTTATTGTCTGAAACGGAATTAAAATCGAAGTTAATTTAACGTATTTAGCTTCGAATCGAGTTAATGAGTTATTGTTTGAAAAGGAATTAGAAACGAAGTTAGTTTGATATGTTTAGCATCGATTCGAATCCATGAATGTAAATCATGCTTGAGATACTAATTCGAAATTAGTTTAACGTGTTTAGCATCGATTCAAGTTAATGAGTTAATGTATGAAAAAGAATTAATATCGAAGTTATATTAACGTGCTTAGCTTCTATTCAAGTTATTTAGCTAATACATGAAAAAGGATTAAAATCGAAGTTCTTTTAATGTCTTTAGCTTCCATTCGAATTAATTAACCAAAGCATGCAAATGAGCTAATTTTCGAGGTAAATGAAGGGTGTCTGGCTCCGAATCAAGCAGCTTAGCCAATACATGTTAAACAAATTAATCTCGAAGTTATATAAACATGTTTAGGTTCGACTCGAGTTAAACTAACTAATGCATGTAAACGAATTAAATTCGAAGCTATTGAAATATGTTTAGTTTTCACTCGAACCTCTGTTCTCTGTACATTCATGCTTAGGAAAGTTGCTTCGAAATGTATCGTATATGTTTAGAATCAAATTATGTTTGATTTATTGAATAAGTGTTGTCGATTCATGAATAAATGTGGCCATATGAACGCTTGTTGTAGCGCACCGCTGAATGGTGCTGGATGCTCAGGTAAGAACCTAAACTTCACCCTTTATTTTTATAAGCTAATAGGATAATATGTCGTGATTAATGAATCGATGAATCGAGTTGGTAGTTGGATGGTTTGAGGAAAGAATCATGAGCGTTCGAGGTCCTGTGGTACGGTGCTTGTGAGGAGGGAGTTCGGGTTGTGAATTGACCGCAATCGTGTGGATTGCGAGGCCATGTGTGGCTCATTGTGTTGTTGAAATGATAATGAAGTGTTTGAATGTGAAACGTGTGAATCCCTTTCCCCCTTTATGTCTAAGATGCATTATGCGTGAAAGTGTGGTGATTCGACAAAGAACGTTTCTCGTGTTTTCAAACTAATAATAGCCATGATTAATAGCAAGCAATGGCCTATTTTCGCTATACAAACAGTATTTGGGAGTGAACCTGCTTGAACGGGGGAATCCCTAAAACGGTTTAGAAAAGTGTGAGTTATGTGATAAATGATTTTACCAAAAGACACAACAAAATTATTAGCCGTTATGGCCGATACGCTTTAAGTGGCTAAGATAATGTGCTGTGGACAATATGATATGATGTAATGTTAACCTAGGGGATAAGTCCGGATAAACCCTAGAGGCCCTGACGAGGGCTAATGTAATGGTCCGATATGTTATATGTAGCCATCCCGGGAGTAAGAGCTTAAGCGTGAGCGTTAGGTCTCACTATGGGGTCGAGAATAGTTCTCACCCAATCAACACCCTGTAATGATCTTATGCCAGAAGTACTTTCGTACTAAGTTAAGAAAAGCAATTGGCCCTTTGCCATTTTAAACGATTAAAAAGGTAAGGAAGTTCTTTTTATGGGCCCAAAAGGCTATATGGAATGATGTATGAAAAGCTTATAAGGGTCGTTACACGACCGAATGAAATGAAACTTCCTTTGAAGACCAAGAAAACGTTTTCAACGAAAGAAAGAAAGTTATAGCACGTTAAAAATTCCATGAATGAAGGCGTCTCTTCCTAAAAGAATGAACATTGATATGTGAATAGCATACGAGGGTATCATATAGCTTAATATGATGTTTAAAGGTACTTAAATGCTTGATATGTGTTTATGTGTGTGATCTGTAAATTATATGAATGAAATACCAAGAAAAGTGTAAATATGAAAAGGGATAACCTTAAATACACATCATATGATTGAGGGTTCATGTGTAGTTTAAATGGAGTGTTAGGAAGTTATATTATGAAAAGAAAAGATCCTTATACTTAGCCTTCGATGCTTACTCACGTGCCTAATTGCTCGCTAGTAAAGAACTCCGTCGTTAAGGAACCTAGAAATATGATTGAGTGGTCGAAGTGAAGTTTATGTTTAGTGATCCTCCCATAAAGGTTCTATGAATATCTATTATGATAGTAAAGTATGGAAACGTGATATGTGACTAGTAAAGATAGTATTGCCTGCAACGGTTTGGGTTTTAAGGGGGTTGGGGGACACTCACTGAGCGTGTGGTTGCTCATCCCACTATTCTTTCCACTTTTCCCCAGATTTTCTTTCTGACAGGAAGAAGTTGAGTCAGATAAGTCCAGAAGGAACCTATTGTTGCTTACAAGGCGTCGTATGTGCTTATTTAAAGGGATCCTACGTGTTTAATGAAGTCATGTAATGTACTCTTAGTTTATAAAGGTCTGTAAACGATTATTCTAGTTCATGTAATGCATATGGTATAAAGGTCGCTCTGTATGGCCGTCTGATCCAACCATCAAGTTAGTTAGATGTCTTCTTGATTTAATTTAGCTATGTTTTGGGATGTAAATCTTAATACTCCGGTTTTGTTAACCGTTGAGTTGTATCTTCCATTTCTTCTTTATTCATGAATTAATCTAGTTGGTGTACTCCGAGCGAGTGGCTCGTTGAGTTATGAGTTCCGGCGTGTGGCCGTTGAGCTATGAGCTCCGGCGTGTGGCCGTTCAGCTATGTTTTAAATGTTTTGCGCTTCCGTTGATTTACAGGGACTTATTGTAAGGCTTTGAGCTTGGAAATGGTCAGTTTTTAGGGGGTATTCTGCCCGTTTCGTCCCAGGAATTAAGTAAGAAGTTAGGAAAGCGTAACGCTTCTGGCCTAAGGGCTGGGGGTGTTACATTGATGGTATCAGAGCAAAGGTCCTGCGACCATAGGCCGTGACCTGAGTCTTGCATTCATATAGTTCGATAGGAACACGTTCATAATGATGTGATATGTGCCTACTAGGTCTACAATTGTGCGTTTAATGTGAATCTTGGCGTATTTAGCTAGCTAGGTACTGCTCGAGTGAGCTCACTAACCAAGTGAATGAACGAATTGTTAAGGGTGTAAGCCGAGTAACTTGTTTTCTCATGAATGAGTTAAGTATTAGTCCAATCGAAGGTTGTTTGTTTATTTGCTTATACTCCTTGACGGTTTCAAATTGAATGATTGGAAAGTTTGAACTCTAAGCATATTCTTACCCCTAAGGTACGATTTGCTCCTCGGGCCCCACAATGGAGTGAGTAGACGTACTTAGTGGTTGGGAGGGATAGGCTAGAGGCAGTTGGACTATTTCTCGTTTGAAAACCTAGAGAATTTGAAAGTTGAGACCTTTCTAAATAATGAATTAAGATGTTTACTTCGCATTGAAAGACCCTTCTAATTATGCGGTTAGGCTTTAATGCCACACTTGAAAGCTTGCATTTGTTTTATAATCCCACTCGAGTCTGTGCTACTGTTATAAGTCTCTATGTGCAGCTAAATGTTTTGGATGCCTATCCGCCAAGATGCATATGTTGCTTGATGTATAAATGACAAGTTATAAGCGACTAAGAATTACCCCCTAGACTAAAAGCTTCTTTTTGACAATACCCCAATTATGTGGTTTCTCAATCGCTAAGGGAACTAAGCGAGAACTTTGTTTATGCGCGTGTCAATATGATGATTGTGATATGGTCTTATTATGTTGCCTAATTGTTATCCCATACGTGTTATTGACACTTAGGTGTGGCCTCAGTCTGGATTGTCACTCACATGTGGAGTCTTCCTTACATCCTTACATGTGGCTACTATTACCCTCGAGTCAGCTAAGCATTATGCTCATAGTGACATGGAACGCCATTTTTTTTTTAACTATAGACTTGATAGTGTCCTGGTCATATCAACCCTACCACACCTAGAGTGGAGATGTAAGGAATGACCTGACAGACTTTGGAATCGTTATACCACATGCATCACCTCGTTATCTTTTGAGGCTGATTTACACCCTTTTTAGCAGTTTCTTAAGTAATAACACCACGTGCGGAAGCCATAATGCCTTAAGGTAGAAGATAGAACCTTCCCATCCATACTAAGAGCTCCTCGGACCTCAACAATTACCTTATGAGACAATTATGTTGCAAAGTTTCAATGTGTACTCGTAAGACCATTGATGCTAATGTTCTTACCCCCTGTTAGCTGGCTTATGGCTAGTTTTTAATGATTTTGACAAGCCTCAAGACATACCTTGACCCTTGGTTACAAATGAGAATTGCAATCATGTATGTTCCTGTAAGTGACCTCTTGTGTGGCATGATTGTGAACATGTGTGTGTTTCGAAGCATAATCATGACATTTTGCACAACGTAAGACTTTGGGAACATATATAGTCACTTGGAATGATATGCATGGGCATTGGTATGTTTCATGAGCGAATGGTTTAGCAAATAAACTACGTGGTATTTGTTAGACTTGATTCTGGCTGAGCATGTCACTAAATTGGCCAAATAATTCAAACTACGTGAATTGTCGTTTCATATAATTATAGTTAGCTAATTATTACCTGGCATTTAGCCTTTATGCTGTGATTAAATGGCTGGCTGTGCACATATTCTATAACATAATTACGTGGCTATGACCCTTTGGCATTCAAACACTTACCTTTGCATGCATCATTGAATGGTATGCTGGGATATTCGTGACTGTAGCGGAGATTACTCATCTCTTATATGATTAAGTCCTATGTATCTTGTGATTGATTGAGTGGATTGTTACTCATATGTTTAGTAGAAGGATATTGTGGCCTTAGGAGTTTACAATCGCATTTGTTTGCCTTGTACCGTCTGTGCTTGGGCCATACCGCATGCCACCGTATTTGCGACCATACTTGGATGCGTGACTTTAAGGGTTATGAATGGATATGCGTAAAACAACCCCCGGCAAGGTTCAACAAAGTGTAATAGCATGATACGACTGAGTTATTTGGCATTATGTTTGCATAATGAGTTTTATATGATGCATAGCGGATCTCATAGGGAACCTTGGATGGTGCTTCTCTAGCCATCGTACATGCTGCCAAAGCTATCTTACTATATCATAATTAGCATGGTTGGCCTTCTTTCCAACTCAATTGTCTTGTGGCTGGACACGACTCCATTTCACATATCATCTCTACCGTTTCTTAAGATACGTCAACATACGCACGTGCTTGCTCACGAGCACCTTAAATGTATCGATTGAACTAAGGGTCATACGGACGCCCTTACCGTAACCTTTCATTGAGTTGTGAGGTGTAGTTGTCAATATAACCAACCAGAATGATGTATGAGTTGTAAAAAGGCAACACTAGCTATAAGAACCTTGTACCAAACCCACCACAACCCAGAAACCATATATTACTCCCCTATACAATTGATGTGTGGATCTGTACGAACCTATTACTGCGCATCGACCCATATTCTTGTTATTTAACCTCCCAAGTTATATCCTTGCGTGATTAATGGTGGTCGAACTTGTTATACCCTTTCATGTTGTTTACCACATATACAGGATGGATTAATTCATGTTGTATGTAATTCTTGGGTAAAAACGTTGAGTTATTGATTTTATGCTATGTCATTGTGCTAAGGTGAACCTACGTGATACTATGAATTGTTCTTATCACTCTAGAGTGTCATAGGGGTCTCAGGGCTAATTGGTATGACCTTGTTTGTTGCAGCCTGAAGTCATACCCTCGGATGCCAACCCATAGCGATACATGTGCATAGAACTCCTTGTCATGATACGAGTAGTGTGTAGGTGATTCAAAGTCCTCATCCCTTTTTGAAATAAGTTTAATATGGTTTTCCACGCCAACTCATTTGCCTCACTTCAATGCGATTTGCCCTCGGCGCCTAAATAGAGCGAGTAGACGCTTGAAGAGATTGGCGAGGAGGAGACTGGATACCATAAGACAATTTTCTTTTGATTTAAAAAGAAGTAGTGATTGCAAAATGGAACCTTTTGGAAACCCACCGTGTAGATCTTACCTGCGTGCGTTCATTTTAGGAAAAACCGAACTTAGATTTGGAATTTCGAGGACGAAATTCTTTTAAGGGGGGAAGAATGTAAGACCCACCTTCGTTATTTTTACGTTAAGTTGCCTGTCTTGCTTTTACGTTATAAAATCGTATTTTTAGTAACTGTGTGAGTTTTTAACGATTAAATTCATTAAAAAGAATGATTATTTGATTAACGTTATTATTGACGCTACTTATTTATAAAATTATCGAATCAACGCTAAACCGAGTTTTTAAAATTGTTTTCCGTTTTACTTGGCCAATTTCCAAAGTTTAAACTAAAATGTTAATTGTAGGTTGCTTCAATTCGGGTTTAGCCTAACCATTAGCGAGTACAGGACCGGAATTTAGTTGAATGATGTTAATTGAGCCAAAAAAAAAGAAAGGAAAAGTGAAACAAAAAGGGAGGGGGTCGAAGTCAGGAAGGGGAGACCCCGAACCCCCCTCTCCTTCTCGCACTCCCTCTCTCTCTCTCTCTCTCTCTCTCTCTCTCTCTCCGGTCACCGGTCGCCGCCTGGCGTCACCGCCGGCCGTCATGCGTCGCCGGCGAGAGAAGGAGCCATCCGACCTCACCCACGCATCGCCAGCCACCCAAACACCACCAATCCTCCTTCCCCACGTCACACAACCGAGCCAACTCGAAACCCACGCGTCAGCCACGCCCAATTCCGCCACCACGTGCCGGAATCCGGTCACCCACACCGGGTTCGGCCTCCCCTATAAATATGGGGGTCGGATTCGACCCCCAACACCCTTAAATGC
Source organism: Carnegiea gigantea (assembly GCA_029747015.1). NCBI lineage: Eukaryota > Viridiplantae > Streptophyta > Magnoliopsida > Caryophyllales > Cactaceae > Carnegiea > Carnegiea gigantea. The sequence goes on along the minus strand of JAKOGI010001745.1, from coordinate 60,764 downwards.
GACCAAAACGTCACCAAATCGAGGGCTAAGGTTCGAGTCTTCAAGCTAGCGGGCCAGGGTTCGGGTTTAGCAAAGTGGGAGCATTTGGTGTTTACTGTTTGAGGTTGAAATTAGGCTAATCCCAGTGAGTGTTTCTCCCTCCTAAGTTATTACTATTTTCGAAGTTAATTTTCAGCAGATTGATGTTGCATGTCAAGTTAGGGTTTGTTAAATTCATTAGAAATGTCAAGAAATGCGCCATTCATATTTAGGTTCGATTCATTTGGTTAATTTATGCCTAAGATTGTAAATCCAAACAAATTATGTGTGTTGAGCGTCGATTCGAAACAATGAATGTAATTCATGCTTGAGATGTTAATTCGAAGTAATTTAAATGTGTTTATTATCAATTCGAAACAATGAATGTAATTCATGCTTGAGATGTTAATTCGAAGTTAATTAACGTATTTAACTTCGAATCGAGTTAATGAGTTATTGTCTGAAACGGAATTAAAATCGAAGTTATTTAACGTATTTAGCTTCGAATCAAGTTAATGAGTTATTGTTTGAAAAGGAATTAGAAACGAAGTTAGTTTGATATGTTTAGCATCGATTCGAATCCATGAATGTAAATCATGCTTGAGATACTAATTCGAAATTAGTTTAACGTGTTTAGCATCGATTCAAGTTAATGAGTTAATGTATGAAAAAGAATTAATATCGAAGTTATATTAACGTGCTTAGCTTCTATTCAAGTTATTTAGCTAATATATGAAAAAGGATTAAAATCGAAGTTCTTTTAATGTCTTTAGCTTCCATTCGAATTAATTAACCAAAGCATGCAAATGAGCTAATTTTCGAGGTAAATGAAGGGTGTCTGGCTCCGAATCAAGTAGCTTAGCCAATACATGTTAAACGAATTAATCTCGAAGTTATATAAACATGTTTAGGTTCGACTCGAGTTAAACTAACTAATGCATGTAAACGAATTAAATTCGAAGCTATTGAAATATGTTTAGTTTTCACTCGAACCTCTGTTCTCTGTACATTCATGCTTAGGAAAGTTGCTTCGAAATGTATCGTATATGTTTAGAATCAAATTATGTTTGATTTATTGAATAAAGTGTTGTCGATTCATAAATAAATGTGGCCATATGAACGCTTGTTGTAGCGCACCGCTGAATGGTGCTGGATGCTCAGGTAAGAACCTAAACTTCACCCTTTATTTTTATAAGCTAATAGGATAATATGTCGTGATTAATGAATCGATGAATCGAGTTGGTAGTTGGATGGTTTGAGGAAAGAATCATGAGCATTCGAGGTCCTGTGGTACGGTGCTTGTGAGGAGGGAGTTCGGGTTGTGAATTAACCGCAATCGTGTGGATTGTGACGCCATGTGTGGCTCATTGTGTTGTTGAAATGATTATGAAGTGTTTGAATGTGAAACGTGTGAATCCCTTTCCCCCTTTATGTCTAAGATGCATTATGCGTGAAAGTGTGGTGATTCGACAAAGAACGTTTCTCGTGTTTTCAAACTAATAATAGTCATGATTAATAGCAAGCAATGGCCTATTTTCGCTATACAAACAGTTTTTGGGAGTGAACCTGCTTGAACGGGGGAATCCCTAAAACGGTTTAGAAAAGTGTGAGTTATATGATAAATGATTTTACTAAAAGACACAACAAAATTATTAGCCGTTATGGCCGATACGCTTTAAGTGGCTAAGATAATGTGCTGCGGACAATATGATATGATGTAATGTTAACCTAGGGGATAAGTCCGGATAAACCCTAGAAGCCCTGACGAGGGCTAATGTAATGGTCCGATATGTTATATGTAGCCATCCCGGGAGTAAGAGCTTAAGCGTGAGCGTTAGGTCTCACTATGGGGTCGAGAATAGTTCTCACCCAATCAGCACCCTGTAATGATCTTATGCCAGAAGTACTTTCGTACTAAGTTAAGAAAAGCAATTGGCCCTTTGCCATTTTAAACGATTAAAAAGGTAAGGAAGTTCTTTTTATGGGCCCAAAAAGCTATATGGAATGATGTATGAAAAGCTTATAAGGGTCGTTACATGATCGAACAAAATGAAACTTCCGTTGAAGACCAAGAAAACGTTTTCAACGAAAGAAAGAAAGTTATAGCACGTTAAAAATTCCATGAATGAAGGCGTCTCTTCCTAAAAGAATGAACGTTGATATGTGAATAGCATGCGAGGGTGTCATATAGCTTAATATGATGTTTAAAGGTACTTAAATGCTTGATATGTGTTTATGTGTGTGATCTGTAAATTATATGAATGAAATACCAAGAAAAGTGTAAATATGAAAAGGGATAACCTTAAATACACATCATATGATTGAGGGTTCATGTGTAGTTTAAATGGAGTGTTAGGAAGTTATATTATGAAAAGAAAAGATCCTTATACTTAGCCTTCGATGCTTACTCACGTGCCTAACTGCTTGCTAGTAAAGAACTCCGTCGTTGAGGAACCTAGAAATATGACTGAGTGGTCGAAGTGAAGTTTATGTTTAGTGATCCTCCCATAAAGGTTCTATGAATATCTATTATGATAGTAAAGTATGGAAACGTGATATGTGACTAGTAAAGATAGTATTGCCTGCAACGGTTTTGGTTTTAAGGGGGTTGGGGACACTCACTGAGCGTGTGGTTGCTCATCCCACTACTCTTTCCCCTTTTCCCCAGGTTTTCTTTCTGACAGGAAGAAGTTGAGTCAGATAAGTCCAGAAGGAACCTATTGTTGCTTACAAGGCGTCGTATGTGCTCATTTAAAGGGATCTTACGTGTTTAATGAAGTCATGTAATGTACTCTTAGTTTATAAAGGTCTGTAAATGATTATTCTAGTTCATGTAATGCATATGGTACAAAGGTCGCTCTGTATGGCCGTCTGAGCCAACCATCAAGTTAGTTAGATGTCTTCTTAATTTAATTTAGCTATGTTTTGGGATGTAAATCTTAATACTCCGGTTTTGTTAGCCATTGAGTTGTATCTTCCATTTCTTCTTTATTCATGAATTAATCTGGTTGGTGTACTCCGAGCGAGTGGCTCGTTGAGTTATGAACTCCGGCGTGTGGCCGTTGAGCTATGTTTTAAATGTTTTGCGCTTCCGTTGATTTACAGGGACTTATTGTAAGACTTTGAGCTTGGAAATGGTCAGTTTTTAGGGGAAATTCTGCCCGTTTCATCCTAGGAATTAAGTAAGAAGTTAGGCAAGCGTAACGCTTCTGGCCTAGGGGCTGGGGGTGTTACATTGGGGTGTGCTAAAAGTGATCGATTTCTCATCCTCAGGGTACATTTTTATTTGATTGTACCTCAAAAATCATCCATAAAAGACAGAGCTCCAAACCCCGTAGTGACATCCACTAGGAGCTCGGTGATTGTTAATGAAAAATCATCCTGGGGACTTATATTCTTTAAGCTCCTAAAGTCCACACATATGTGTAGTTAACCATTCTTTTCTCGAACATGGATGATGTTGTCCAACAAAGTTGGGTATTGAACTTCACGGATGAAGTTAGCCTTCATGAGCTTGCCAAACTCAACATTTATTTTGATTGTTAACTCATAAGCTTGCTAAACTCAACATTTATTTAGATTGTCAACTTAGGATAAAGGCACCATTAAGGCTACTATATTGGCTTGACCGCTATAGAAACAACAAAATTATGAACATCGACATTTGGATTCAAGCACGAGATGTGTTGGAATCCTCAAGCAAATACATATTTATACCCTTGAAAGAGTTGTTCATGCAGTGTCACTTCTTCATTATCCACCATGTACTCAAAAATTGGCTTGGGGTCATCAATTATTTCCAAATTTATCTCCCGAAGCTTATCAATTGTTGTTTCACCATCATCCTCCATTTCTGGTGGTGCTGGTTGAATAGCTTCATCAAAATCATAAGATAATTCTTGTTCTAGAGGAGTTAAGTTGCCATTTTTTGCACTTTTTAGGTAAGTCAGCTTGAGTTTGAACCTCCCTGTACATTTCATGGTCTATTATGACCATCTCATGATGTTTGGAAGCTTCTTGATGAGAAGATTCAAACCTTTGAGCATCTTCCTCGTCTGTTATGACATGGCATTAACTTGCTCTTCTTGCTCAATTTGGTCAATTTCATTTTGTTCATGAACCCAAACAAGGCTCATAAGCTCTTACTTTTTCTTCTTCTACTTTCTAACTTGGATATATTTTGCTTGGGTTCATTGACTTCTTCAAGTCTTTGAAAAATTAAGATTGAAGGCTAAACTTGCTTATCTTATGAGAACATCTCTTGTTCTTCGGTTGTGAAAACACATCGTTCTTAGCATAAGCCTTGAGAATTCCCCTCGAAGGTGATGCTTGAAGATTTTTAGAGGTATTCCCGGTAAACAATACCAAAGTATCTATTTATTCGTTGGTAAATAGGTGTCGGTAAATGGATGAAGTTGATAAAGATTAGTAGAAATGGATAAAAGTTGGTATAAGTTCTTATCTTTTTAGAATGATCGATAGCCGTTGGCTAAGGTTAGGAACGATTGGAAGAAGTTGGCATAAGTTGATAAAAGTTAGAGGATGTTGTTAAGAGATATAAATGGGTGGGGATTTCTTTGTAGGAAACTTTGAAAGAGATTGGTAAGAGTTGGTAAAAATTAGTAGAATCTAGTTAAAGTTGGTCAAAATTGGTTAAAGTTAATCGAAGTTGAAAAGGATTAGAACTTTTTTATTAGAGTTGATAGAATTGGCAGAAGTTGGTTGAAGTTGATAAAAGGGGATTTACTAACAAAAAGAACAGGCCCTTGAACCTCGCCTTCATTAAAGGTGCTCAATTGTTTATTGGTCTTGGCATATTTTTTTTTTCCTTGTTCTTATTTCTCATTCTTTGTCATGGAGATAGTCCCCCTGGAGGTGGACCACTTGAAGTGGATGCTTCTGTTAGAGGAAATGAAGAGTGCCCTTATAAGACTACTCTCTCATTACTAAGTGATATTCTTATGACCAAGTTTTCTTTGGGCACTGGCTGGTCAATTCTTTAGAGGAAAAAAGTATATCATATGACAAGGGAGTTCATAATTTTCCTGTCCAACGTCACCGCCTTTTGGCCAGCCTTCCTTTTATCATAGTTGTGTATTTCAACAACTCCTTTGACAGTGGGACTTGATGCTCCTTAGCTTCAGTAGCGTAACTATTGACAATCCAAGTGAGTTTCTTTGGCAAATAAGAGTCTTATCCTTTTCCTTTTGGTTAGATCTGAAGGGACTTAGGAGATTCCAGAATTTGCTGACTCATAAAATTCTGGCAACAATGTAATTAATGTATTCTCTATGAAAAAGGTTTGCATCCCCTCGAATTGTCCTTTCATTCCCTTCCTTGTTAGTCCATTTCAAGTACTGGTGAAGAGTAGAGGTAATAGCCTTGCTATTATAGAGCCATGGCTGCCCAAGAAGGGCATTATAGGAGGTGTTGATATCTATCACTTGAGTAGATCATATAGCTCAACTTTCAAAGCACTAGTTCCTAAGGATTTTTGCCCCCACCTGATTATAAATTTGTTGTGAGCAAATTCAGGGACATATAATTTGTTGTTTTCCCTATCACTGTTAATGAACTTAAAGGGAGGAGGTTGACTACACAACCACAATCTAGTATGATCCAATTTATCTTCTTATAACCGATTATATTGGTAACATATAAAGGCCTATTGTGATTCTCATATCCTAACTGAATTTATGTGAGAATGTTATGCAAGCTATACATGCAACGTACTGGTTTAAAAGGGGTGGACAACACTTTATCCACTTCAATATGGTCAACCTGATCCTTATAGTCATCAGTGTCTATTAAAGCATGAATAAATTCCTTTCTTAGCTCCTTTGATATTTTTGAAGCATCATAGACACTTAGGTATGCTGGCATTCACATAAGATAGGGAATGACGTCATTTATGAGACCCTTGATGAATTTAAAAAGGAACCAGGCTGAGAAGATCCTTCTTAAGCTTTTTAGATGACTCCTTGTCTTTATTGACATCTTTGCTATTTGAGCTTGACAAAAGTGTTCACTTTTCATTTGCTCCTTAGTACTCCTTAATGTTGTGGTTTATTTGGTGTCTTTTCTATCTCCTTATCTTTTAATGCTGATTCTAGTAGTTAGAGTTGATAATCGAGCTGACAAGTTAATTGATCCACTACTAGTATGGTGTTCACTGAAGAGGCATTCACTTCTTCCCACTTATTAGCCCATGAAATCATATAAAATTATGCCACCTCCCCTTTTGCTGGATCATGCTTCGAAGAGTTACTGCGAAAGAAACCTTTAGGGATGTAATCACATGAAGTGAATGGGGTCTTAACTAGCGGCATGTAGTCTTCTTTAGAAGCTATTTATGGCTTTTTCTTATCCTTCACTTTCTTCCTTTGGCTTTTATTGCTCTTCTTTTGTGGTGGCTTGCATCCCCGAACTTTGCATCCTCGAGACTAGGAGGCTCGAGCCATGTCCTATCAGAATCATCACCTATTGAAGTAGATTTGCCACCCAAAGCCACCGTCATCATCATCATTATCCTTTGATTTTGCTCATGCCTCAAGACATAGGTCTAAGAGGAAGCCGTATGAGGTAGGTACCCCTAGTGAAGTTTAAGTCATATCTACACATGCCCATACTATCCCCATATCATCATCTGCAATGAATTTGATGGGGACAGGTTGAGGTGGTATTGACGTCGTTGGGACACATTCATTAGTTTCTGAGGACGATTGGTGAAAGTCATCCTTTTGTTCAACCATTGAGGTTGTATTTGATGATGTGGTAGGTCCTTTATATGGGGTACATTCTATCTTAAGTTCTTCACTTATGATTATGTCTTTGAGGACATAATAGCCTTTTAAGGGGCAACCAACGATCCTATGGTTTGAGCAATACTTAAGATCATTTCTCATGTTTACATCGATAGGTTGCTTGGACTACGGAAGTGTAAGACCCGCGTCCTTTATTTTACATTAAGTTGGCTGCCTTACCTTCTACGTTACAAAATTCGTATTTTTATTAACCATATGAGTTAAATTAGTATCGATGTGCTCATGTGAACGATAATTTTATTGAAAAAAATTACTATTGTTATTATTGATTTTATTGACGTTACTTGTTTATAAAATTATTGAATCGATGCTAACCCGAGTTTTTAAAATCGTTTTTCGTTTTATTTCGTCGATTCCCGAAGTTTAAATAGGATGCCAGTTATAGGGCATTTCAACCCAAACTTAGACCGAGCGTTAACGAATTTGGGATAAGGAACTTAGCTGTAGGAGTAATTGAATAAAAAAAAAGGGAAAGGAAAAAGGACAAAGGGTCGAAGCTCTTTCTGGTTTCCAAAAAACGCGAAAAGGGGTGTCTCAACTAGCCTGCGACCTCGACACCCAGAGAGAGAAAGAGGAGAAGAGAGAGAGAGAGAGAGAGGGATGAGCGAAAGAGAGAGCGAAGGCCGGTGCCGCCGCCGCCACGCCGGTGCGCACGCCCGCCCAGAGGCTCCTTCACCAGGCTGATGCAGCCACCACAGAGAGAGAGAGAGGGAGGTCGAGCGAGAAGGAATTCGAAGCACCGTGAGAGTTAGGCGCGATTGCAACGACTAGGGCACTGTTCCAGTGGCTAAGGAGGCCAGTGCTGGTAGAGTCGGTTCGTGCACAGGCAGGAGAGAGAGAGAGATGGATCGAGCGAGAGCCACGGTTCAGGGGTGGTTAAGGTTTGAAGCCTCCAACGCCACCACCACTGTTCCCACTACTAGTGTGGGCTCGAATTTCACCCGAGCCAGACCAAATAAAGGCTGGAGGAAGGCAGAACAGGGCAGCAGCAACTAGCGAGTGGCGAAATAAAAGGGACGAGCCAAATTCCATGCATGCCAATCGAACCAAACCCTAGGTCGATTTACTGGCTTGGATTCCAGGTTGGTGTTCCTCACCTCCTATGTATTAGTAATTTCGAAAACGTGTTAGCCCTTAAGTTGTGATGCCTGTCAGTTTAGAATTAGTTAAATTAATTGAGAATATGATGACTGATTATGCATGCTTTATTTCAACTGAATTCAGCTTAGATTACGCATGTTTAGGCTACCCTAAAGGTGTTTAGAATTAAACTGATCATATGTCAGAATATGCTGCCTAAAAGTAGCCTCAAAGTATATATGAATACCTTGAATCGATATATGTTAGTTTAGTCGATTAATAGTTGAAAATGGCTTCGAGTCGATGCCGGTTAAGTTAACTAATTCATGCTTGAAAACAACTCTGAAATGGCATAAGAACGCCCTAAATCGATGTATGTTAGGTTTAATTAGTTCATGCCTGAAAGTAACTTCGAAATAACCGAACAATGCTTTGAATCGATATGTGTTAGTTTAGTTTCGTTCATGCTTGAAAAGTAGCTCCGGAAATAATTGAAGAATGTTTTTAAACGATGCCCTAAGCTAATGTATGCTAAATTGGTTAACTCCTGATTAAAGTTAACCTTAGAAACGACCTAACTAAGCCTTGAGTTAACACTCGCTAAGTTTGTTCGTTCATGTTGAAAAGTGCCCCTTAAAATAACCTAAGTACACTTTGATTCATCGCCTAATAAATTTGTTCAATTATGTCTAAAAGTAAGCTTCGAAATGACTTATACGTTCTTCAAATCAATGAATGTTAAATTAGTCAAGTCATGCTTGAACCGATGCTTCATAAGCTCGCTACGTCACATTTAAAAGTTGCTCCTGAATCAATCTAAGCATGTCTTGAATTGACGCTTACTAAGTTAGTTAATTAATGTTTGAAAGTAGCATTCGAATCGTCCTAAACACGCTTTAAGGCGATGTATGTTGGGTTAGTTGATGCATGCTTGAAGGTAACTTTTGAGACAACCTAAACATGCCTTAAGTTATTGTATGTTGAATTAGTTGATCCATGCTCGAAGACGTTATTGAAACAAGCTAAGAATGTCTTATAACGATGCATGTTAAGCTGGTTAGCGATGCTTTGAGAATGACATGAACTTGACATGTTTACCCCCTATTTGCGAGTTATGAATGTAGGCTAGTTTCATGCCTTGTGAGTTTATTTCAGTTCGTTAAGTACTTATTTCAAGTTAATGCAATATAGATATATATGCGTATGTGTTTATATATATGCTATAACGTATAGCTGGATAATGGCTGCTCACTCGGTAAGTTTGCAGGTAGCTATTTCATATGACTTTTATGATAATATGCTATGGTTATAGAATTGAAAACCGAGATGGTCGTCGGATGGTTTGAGGTATAACTATGAGTGGTTCGAGGTTTCCTGTGGTCGGTTGATATGTGAGGAGGGAGTCTGGGTTGTGATTAACCGCAATCGTGTGGATTGTGAGGCCATGTGACTTATGTTGCTAAATTGAATTATGAAGTGTTTGACTGTATACATTTGCACCCCTACCCTTTCTATGTCATGAAGTTTAATTATTTACATAAGGGTGAGTTTTGAAAAAGAAGAATTTCATGTTTTGACATGATAGTAGCCATAATTATTAGTGCATGATAGCCTATTTTAATTAAATGAATACAGTTTTGGGAGTGAACTCGCTTGAACGGGGGAATCCCTAAAGAGTTTTACAAAGGCGTGAGTTGCATGGTAAAGGATTTCGCTGTGAGAGGCAGCAAAATTATTAGCTGTTATGGCCCATACGCTTTAAATTGGCTAAGATAATATGTTTCGGACAATATGATATGAATGATGTTAGCCTAGGGGACAAGTCCGGGTGCTAGGAAACCCTAGAAGTCCCTAACGAGGGTAATGGTCCGATATATTATATGTAGCCGTACCGAGAGTAAGAGCTTGAGCGTGAGCATTAGGTCTCACTATGGCGTTGAGAATAGATCTCACCCAATCAGTACCCTGTAATGATCTTATTCCAGATGTATTTCCTAATAAGCGAAGAAAAGCAATCAGCATTGCGCTATTTCAAGTATTTCAGAAAGAAAGTTTTTATGGGCCATCAAGAGGCCAGATGAATTAAACGTGAAAAGCTTATAAGGTCAGTATGCGGCCGATATAAAATAGAACTCTTTTAAAGAATATGTGCCTCAAGAGGCTAAATGAAGTATTTTCAGTAAAAAGAAAGAAAGCTTCCTACGTATGAAATGTGCACATTCCAAGTATAACTTATGGATGAGAAGCTAAGTAAGATACGAATATAAAAAGAAAGCCTTATCAGCATATTTCATGCATACCCTATGAATGAGGTTTGATTGGGACTCGAAATGTGCGTCTTATACATATCATGTGAATGGAATGCCAAGAAAGTATGATTATGAAAAAGTGATAGCCTTATGTGCACATTGCAGGAATGAGGTTTCATGTATAGTTTGAATGGAATGCTAAGTAGTTGTGTTTATGAAAAAGAAAGTTTCAGTGCTTAGCCTTGTTGCTTCCTTATGTGATTTGAGTGCTTGGTTTATAAGAAGTTGGTTAATTAGTAGTCTAAAAATGAGTTTGAGCGGCAAAAATGAAGTTTATGATCCATAAGAGTTTTATGAATGCCTAATATGATAGTAAAATATGAATACATGATATGCGACTATTAAAGATATTATTACCTGCAACGGTTTTGGTTTTAAGGGGTCGGGGAACACTCACTGAGCCCGTCGTTGCTCATCCCACTACTCTTTCCCCCTTTTCCCCAGGTTTTCTTTGTAACAGGAAGAAGTTGAGTCAGCTATGTCAAGATGGAATCTATTCTCGCTTACAAGGTGTCATGTGTGCCTACTCACGTGTTTAATGAAGTCATGTAAAGTATTCTTGGAATTGTAAACATTTGTAAACAGGTATTCTAGTTCGTGTACTGTATTCGGTTTAGGAGTCGCTCTATAGGGCCATGTGTGCCAACCATCTTATTAGCTGGTTGTCTTTTTAGTTGAAATCAGCTACTTTTTGGGATGTAAACCACAGTACTCCGGTTGTGTGAATCGTTGAGTTGTATCTTTTACTTTTCCGATATTAATGAACTATTCTGTTTGGTATACTCCGAGCAAGTTGCTCGTTGAGTTATGAATTCCGGCGTGTAGCCATTTAGCTTCTTTTAAATGTTTTACGCTTTCGTTGATTTGCAGGGATTTATTGTAAGGCTTTTACCCTGGAAACGATCAATTTTTAGGGGGAAACTCTGTCTGTTTCCCCCCAGAAATTTGGTAGGATGTAAGAAAATGTAGCGCTCCTAACCCTAAGGGCTGGGGGTGTTACAATTGATGGTATCAGAGCAAGGTCCTGTGACCATAGGTCACAACATGAGTTTTGCATCTCATATAGTTGTCTAGGAACGCGTTCACAATGACGTGATACATGCCTGCCTTGTGTACAAATGTGAGTTTTATGTGAACATTAGTGCATTTACCTAGTTAGGTGTGGCTTAAGTAAGCTGATTGGCTAGATGAAAGAACCATTTGCTAAGGTGTAGGCCGGGTAGCTCGAATTCTCATGGATAAGTTAAGTGTTAGCTCAATCGAAAGTTGTTTCGCTTATATGTCTTGGTGATTTTAACCGAAAGTTTAAAGAACTTATGATTTAAAATTGAATGATCGGAAAGCCTTAACTCTAAGCCCATCTTTGCCCCTAAAGTACGATTTGCTCCTTGGGCCCCATAATGGAGTGAGCAGACGTACTCAAAGCTTAGTAGAGAGAGAGCTAGGAGTAGTTAACCATCCTTTTATTAAAAACAAAGAGATTCGAAATAGATAAGCCATTTTTCATCCTTTGAAACTCAAGATTTTGAGATGTTAATGCCGTTTTGACTATCGAGCCAAGTTTATCTTACACCGAAGGATTAGCTTTCCGTTAGGGATGATGAGGGAGTTTAGATTCACAAATATGCACCCTTATGTGTATCAAGTGCTGCTTGTGAATGTGTGTAGGCTAAGATGTGTACATCAATAGAATCCTTCGTAATAGGCTAGGAAAGGAATGATGGGAAATCAGTTGTTATAATTGATAATCTTACTAAATGGTACCTTGCTGTTGTGAGTTTTGAATTGCCTGAGTGAAATTAGGGGATATTTTCGCATGCATGCTTGGAAAAGTAAATGCTAGTGGTAGGATCTCGTTAAACATTACGTAAGTGTACCTACTGTTCCCCTTTCTTGCCATTGTTGCCTAAACCTTGCATTTCTTGCATTCTATTATACGGATTATTATTCGTGAATGGGGTGACGGTGTTTTGGCTCGAACGATCCTAATACACCTACAAAGCGAAAGGGAGGAAGAACCGAGCAGACTTTGGAATTGTACATAGTAAACGATCACTAATAAGGTAAGCGACCTACAGTGAGACTCCTATGATCACCTGTGGGATAGGTGTATCTCATAAGACCTCAACGCGTACCGATAAGATCATTAATGTCAACCATACTCAAACAACCCTAGCAGCTGGACACCAATCCTTCTTAAAGTAGACGGTATTTAGGGCATGCCATTGACCACAGGTTGCAAATGGGGATTATACACATATATCCAATTCTAGGTGTTCTTTCTATATGATGACCCCGTGAGTCTACATGTCTTAAGGATTTATTATGACATCAAGTGATGCTGTGTGATGTCTCTATTGCCTTGCTATGAAATGAAAACCCCCTAGTTAACTAACTCATTTTTGAAATTCTTCGATTTTGTATGCTGGTGACTGAGCTTGACTTGAGTTGGATTGGTATGTGACTTGATTATTCAGATTATCTAAGTTTTCTAATTCATAGCATGATATGACCTCTGACTCATTGTTTGCCTTCCGTGAATTCTATGATTCCATGTTATAGTTAAGTAACTGCATACGCCCGTATTTGAAGCATGATGGGACGACCCTAGAAACCTGTATTCATATATTCTAATCCTTATAAGCCACAGACCTAGGATTCGTCTAGGAGCATAACTATTCATTTGTATGAATCTATAACCTAAGAAACAATCAGTTCCAAGTAGGGACTTTAGTAAAGTCTCCCCAATCAAAAACCATTGATTTACATTGTTACCTTGGCACTTTCTTCCCAAGTTGTTCCTATCGACAAGTATTGTTGGTTCGTATTACATGTGACTCTTAATCTTTAGTATGTTTTGTGATTGATTCTACGTGATGCCAATGTGATTTCAAATGCCACTTCATGTTCTGTCATTGTCAATGTGACATAGTATGATGTCTCTACTGCTCAAGTGTGATGTGGTAGCCTCCTGATCAATTGATTTTACTTTGGAGTGATCTGATTTCTTCATGCCTTTCAAGGAACCTGACTAAGTTAACTGCCTTCATACGAACTTGACATGTCCTGAATAAGTTGTCATCAATGAAAGGCCTAAAGGTTAGTTGGGATTGATGTGCAGACATAGCAATGTTAGTGCATATGTTTTCCTTTTGTAAATTGCTTGCCATGTATGTATTAGATGCGTTCATGCTCCTCAAGATTCCTAGGCTTGAGAATACTGAATTACTGATGCTATGCAATGCTATGTGACGCTGTTATGCTTAAATGATGCTATGTGGTGCTATGTGATGTTCTTATTGTCCTAATGTGTTATAGGAACCTCTGAGTTAACCATTGTGATCTCAAAGGTAACTTGAATTCTTGTTTTAGAATGAGACTACTAGTATATGACCTTAAGATGTCATTGTCCTAGTTGCCATACCTTTAGATGCCCACTTATAGGTGCATGCATAGAATTGTTGCTTGCCATGGGAACTGAGTCTAGATTATCGAAAATCTACATTTTATTTTCAAAACAAACTCAATATAGTTGTCCATGCCAACTCATTTGCCCCTCTTCAATGTGATTTATCCTCGACACCTAAATAGAGTGAGTAGATGCTTGAAGAGGACTGACGAGGAGGAGACTGGATACCACAAGCCATTTTCTTTCGATTTAAAAGTCGTGATTGCAAAATGAAACCTTTTGGAAACCTACAGTGTTGATCATAATTGGGTGCGTACATTCTCAAAATGACCGAACTTAGGTTTAGAATTTCGAGGATGAAATTCTTTTAAGGGAGGAATAGTGTAAGACCCGCGTCCTTTATTTTACGTTAAGCTGGCTGCCTTACCTTCTACGTTACAAAATTCGTATTTTTATTAACCATATGAGTTAAGTTAGTATCGATGTGCTTATGTGATTGATAATTTTATTAGAAAGAATTACTATTGTTATTATTGATTTTATTGACGTTACTTATTTATAAAATTATTGAATCGATGCTAACCTGAGTTTTTAAAATTGTTTTTCGTTTTATTTAGTCAATTCTCGAAGTTCGAGTAGGATGCCAGTTGTAGGGTGTTCAACCCAAACTTAGACCGAGCGTTAACGAATTTGGGATAAGGAACTTAGCTGTAGCAGTAATTGAACACAAAAACAAGGGAAAAGAAAAAGGACAAAGGGCCGAAGCCCTTTCTAGTTTCCAAAAAAGGTGAGAAAGAGGGGTCTCAACTAGCCCGCGACCCCGACACCCAGAGAGAGAAGGAGGAGGGGAGAGAGAGAGGGAGAGAGTGAAGGCCGGCGACGGCGGTGCCACCCCGGTGCGCACGCCTGCCCGAAGGCTCCTCCACCAGCCCGACGTAGCCACCACAGAGAGAGAGAGAGGGAGGTCGAGCGAAAAGGAATTCGAAGCACTGCGAGAATTCAGTGCGATTCCGGCGACTGGGGCACTGTTCCGGTGGCCAAGGAGGCTGGCACTACTAGAATCGGTTCGTGCACAGGCCGGAGAGAGAGAGATGGGTTGAGCGAGAGCCACGGTTCAGGGGTGGTTAAGGTTTGAAGCCTCTAATGCCACCACCACTGTTCCCACTACTAGTGTGGGCTCGAATTTGACCCCAACCAGACCAAACAAAGGCTGGAGGTAGGCAGAACGGGGTAGCAGCAACCAGCGAGGGGCGAAGCAAAAGGGGCGAGCCAAATTCTGTGCATGCCAATCGAACCAAACCCTAAGTCGATTTACTAGCTTGGATTCCAGGTAGGTGTTTCTCACCTTCTATGTATTAGCAATTTCGAAAACGTGTTAGCCCTTAAGTTGTGATGCCTGTTAGTTTAGAATTTGTTAAATTAATTAGGAATGTGATGACTGATTGTGCATGCTTTATTTAAACTGAATTCAGCTTAGATTATGCATGTTTAAGCTGCCCTAAAGGTGTTTAGAATTAAATTGATCATATGTCAGAATATGCTACCTAAAAGTAGACTCAAAGTATATATGAATACCTTGAATCGATATATGTTAGTTTAGTCGATTAATAGTTGAAAATGGCATCGAATTAATGCCCGTTAAGTTAACTAATTCATGCCTGAAAACAACTCCGAAATGACATATGAACACCCTAAATCGATGTATGTTAGGTTTAATTAGTTCATGCCTGAAAGCAACTTCGAAATAACCTAACCATGCTTTGAATCGATATGTGTTAGTTTAGTTATGTTCACGCTTGAAAAGTAGCTCTGGAAATAATTGAAGAATGTTTTCAAACAATGCCCTAAGCTAATGTCTGCTGAATTGGTTAACTCCTGATTAAAGTTAACCTTAGAAATGACCTAACTAAGCCTTGAGTTAACACTTGCTAAGTTTGATCGTTCATGTTGAAAAGTGCCCCTTAAAATAACCTAAGTACACTTTGATTCATCGCCTAAGAAGTTCGTTCAATTATGTCTAAATGTAAGCTTCAAAATAACTTATATGTTCTTCAAATCAATGAACGTTAAATTAGTCAAGTCATGCTTGAACCGATGCTTGCTAAGCTAGCTAAGTCACATTTAAAAGTTGCCCCTGAATCAACCTAGGTATGTCTTGAATTGACGCTTACTAAGTTAGTTAATTAATGCTTGAAAGCAGCATTCGAATCGTCCTAAACACGCTTTAAGTCGATGTATGTTGAGTTTGTTGATGCATGCTTAAAGGTAACTTTTGAGACAACCTAAACATGCCTTGAGTTATTGTATGTTGAATTAGTTGATCCACGCTCGAAGGCGTTATCAAAACAACCTAAGAATGTCTTAAAATCATGTATGTTAAGCTGGTTTGCGACGCTTTGAGAATGACATGAACCTAACATGTTTACCCCCTATTTGCGAGTTATAAATGTGGCCTAGTTTCATGCCTTGTGAGTTTATTTCAGTTCGTCAAGTACTTATTTCAAGTTAACGCAATATAGATATATACGCGTATGTGTTTATATATATGCTATAACGCATAGCTGGATAATGGCTGCTCGCTCGGTAAGTTTATACGTAGCTATTTCATATGATTTTTATGATAATATGCTATGGTTATAGAATTGAAAACCGAGATGGTAGTCGGACGGTTTGAGGTAGAACTATAAGTGGTTCGAGGTTTCCTGTGGTCAATTGCTATCTGAGGAGGGAGTCTGGGTTGTGATTAACCGCATTTATGTGGATTGCGAGGCCATGTGACTTATGTTACTAAATTGAATTATGAAGTGTTTGACTGTATACATGTGCACCCCTACCTTTTCCATGTCATTAAGTTTGTTTATTTGCATAAGGGTGAGTTTTAAAAAAGAAGGATTTCATATTTTGACATGATAGTAGCCATAATTATTAGTGCATGATGGCCTATTTTAATTAAATGAATACAGTTTTAGGAGTGAACTCGCTTGAACGGGAAATCCCTGAAGAGTTTTACAAAGGCGTGAGTTGTATGATAAAGGATTTCGCTGTGAAAGGCAGCAAAATTATTATCCGTTATGGCCCATATGCTTTAAATTGGCTAAGATGATGTGCTTCAAACAATATGATATGAATGATGTTAGCGTAGGGGACAAGTCCTAGTACTTGGAAACCCTAGAAGACCCTGACGAGGGTAATGGTCCGATATGTTATATGTAGCCGTCCCGGGAGTAAGAGCTTAAGCGTGAGCATTAGGTCTCACTATGGCGTTGAGAATAGATCTCACCCAATCAGCACCCTGCAATGATCTTATACCAGATGTATTTTCCTAATAAGCGAAGAAAAGCAGTCGGCATTACGCCATTTCAAGTATTTCAGAGAGAGTTTTTATGGGCCATCAAGAGGCCAGATGAATGAAACATGAAAAGCTTATAAGGTCAGTATGCGACCGATATGAAATAGATCGCTTTTAAAGAAAATGTGCCTCAAGAGGCTAAATGAAGTGTTTTCAGTAAAAAGAAAGAAAGCTTCATGTGTATGAAATGTGCATATTCTAAGTATAACTTATGGATGAGAAGCTAAGTAAGATACGAATATAAAAAGAAAGCCTTATGAGCATATTTCATGCATACCCTATGAATTAGGTTTGATTGGGACTGGAAATGTGTGTGTTATATATATCATATGAATGAAATGCCAAAAAAAGTATGATTCTGAAAAAGTGATAGCCTTCTGTGCACATTGAATGAATGAGGTCTCATGTATAGTTTGAATGGAATGCTAAGTAGTTGTGTTTATGAAAAAGACAGTTTCAGTGCTTAGGCTTGTTGCTTCCTTCTGTGATTTGAGTGCTTGGTTTATAAGAAGTTGGTTAACTAGGGGTCTAAAAATGAGTTTGAGCGGCAAAAATGAAGTTTATGAATAGTGAACCTTTCACAAGGGTTTTATGAATGCGCAATATGAGAGTAAAATATGAATACGTAATATGTGACTATTAAAGATATTATTGCCTGGAACGGTTTTGGTTTTAAGGGGTTGGGGAACACTCACTGAGCCCGTGGTTGCTCATCCCACTACACCCCCCCTTTTTCCCCAGGTTTTCTTAGCGACAGGAAGAAGTTGAGTCAGTTATGTCAAGATGGAATCTATTATCGCTTGCAAGGTGTCATGTGTGCCTACTCACGTGTTTAATGAAGTCATGTAAAGTATTCCTAGAATGGTAAACGTTTGTAAACAAATATTCTAGTTCATGTAGTATATTCGGTTTAGGAGTCGCTTTGTACGGCCATGTGTGCCAACCATCTTATTGGCCGGTTGTCTTCTTAGTTGAAATCAGCTACTTTTTGGGATGTAAACCCCAGTACCCCGGTTGTGTAAACTGTTGAGTTGTATCTTTTACTTTTCCTGTATTAATGAACTATTCTGTTTGGTGTACTCTGAGTGAGTTGCTCGTTGAGTTATGAACTCCGGCGTGTAGCCGTTGAGCTTCTTTTAAATGTTTCACGTTTTCGTTGATTTACAGGGGTTTATTGTAGGACTTTTAGCCTGGAAATGGTCAATTTTTAGGGAAAACTCTGTCCGTTTCGCCCCAGAAATTTGGTAGGAAGTAAGAAAACATAGCGCTCCTGACCCTAAGGGCTGAGGGTGTTACAATTGATGGTTATCAGAATAAGGTCCTGTGACCACAGGTCACGACATGAGTTTTGCATCTCATATAGTTGTTTAAGAACGCGTTCACGATGACGTGATACATGCCTGCCTTGTGTGCAAATGTGAGTTTCATGTGAATGTTAGTGCGTTTACCAAGTTAGGTGCGGCTTGAGTGAGCTGATTGCCTGGATAAAAGAACCATTTGCTAAGGTGTAGGCTGAGTGGCTCGAATTCTCGTGGATAAGTTAAGTGTTAGCTCAATCGAAAGTTGTTTCGCTTATATGTCTTGGTGATTTTAACTGAAAGTTTAAAGAACTTATGATTTGAAATTGAATGATCGATAGCCTTAACTCTAAGCCCATCTTTGCCCCTAAAGTGCGATTTGCTCCTTGGGCCCCATAATGGAGTGAACAGACGTACTGAAAAGTTGGTAGAGAGAGAGCTAGAAGCAGCTAACCATCCTTTTATTAAAAACAAAGGGATTCGAAATAGATAAGCCATTTTTCATCCTTTGAAACTCAAGATTTTGAGATGTTCATGCCGTTTTGACTGTCGAGCCAAGTTTATCTTACGCAAAAGGATTAGCTTTCCGTTAGGGATGATGAGGGAGTTTAGATTCACAAATATGTGCCCTTATGTGTATCAAGTGTTGCTTGTAAATGTGTGTGTGCCAAGATGTGTACATCAATAGAATCCTTCGTAATGGGCTAGGAAAGGAATGATGGAAAATCAGTTGTTATAATTGATAATCCTACTAAATGGTACCTTGCTGTTGCGAATTTTGAATTGCCTGAGTGAAATTAGGGGATATTTTCGCATGCATGCTTGAAAAAGTAAATGCTAGTGGCAGGATCTCGTTAAACATTGCGTAAGTGTACATACTGTTCCCCTTTCTTACCATTGTTGCCTAAACCTTGCATTTCTTGCATTCTATTATATGGATTATTATTTGTGAATGAGGTGATGATGTTTTAGCTCGAACGATCCTAATACACCTAGAAAGCAAAAGGGAGGAAGAACCTAGCAGACTTTGGAATTGTACATAGTAAACGATCGCTATTAAGGTAAGCGACCTACAGTGAGACTCCTATGATCACCTGTGAGATGGGTGTACCTCATAAGACCTCAACGCATACCTATAAACCATTAATGTCAACCATACTCAAACACCCCTCGCAGCTGGACACCAATCCTAAAGTAGAAGGTATTTAGGGCATGCCATTGACCGCAGGTTGCAAAGAGGGATTGTACACATATATCTAATTCTAGGTGTTCTTTCTATATGACGACCCCGTGAGTCTGCATGTCTTAAGGATTTATTGTGATGCTAAGTGATGCTGTGTGATGTCTCTATTGCCTTGCTATGAAATGAAAACTCCCTAGTTAACTAACTCATTTTTGAAATTCTTTGATTTTGTATGCTGGTGAATGAGCTTGACTTGAGTTGGATTGGTATGTGACTTGATTATTAAGATTATCTAAGTTTTCCAATTCATAGGATGATATGACCTCTGACTCATTGATTGCCTTCCGTGAATTCTATGATTCCATGTTATAGTTAAGTAACTACACGCGCCCGTATTTGAAGCATGATGAGACGACCCTAGAAAACTGCATTCATATATTCTTACCCTTATAAGCCACAGACCCAAGATTTGTCTAGGAGCATAACTATTCATTTGTATGAATCTATGACTTAAGAACTAATCAGTTCCAAGTAGGCGCCTTAGTAAAGTCTCTCCCATCAGAAACCATCGATTTACATTCTTACCTTGGCGCTTTCTTCCCAAGTTGTTCCTATCGACATGTATTGTTGGTTCGTATTACATGTGACTCTTAATCCTTGGTATGTTCTGTGGTTGATTCTACGTGATGCCAATGTGATTTCAAATGCCACTCCATGTTCCGTCATTATCAATGTGACGTAGTATGATGTCTCTACTTCTTAAGTGTGATGTAGTAGCGTCCTAATCAATTGATTTTACTTTAGAGTGATCTGATTTCTTCATGCCTTTCAATGAACCTGACTAAGTTAACTACCTTCATACGAACCTGACATGTCCTGAATAAGTTGTCATGAATAGGTTAGTTGGGATTGATGTACAGACATAGGAATGTTAGTGCATATGTTTTTCCTTTTGTAAATTGCTTGCCATATATGTATTAGACGCGTTCATGCTACTCAGGATTCCTGGGCTTGAGAATACTGAATTGCTAATACTATGCAATGCTGCTTGACGCTATTATGCTTAAATGATACTATGTGGTGCTATGTGACGTTCTCATTGTCCTAATGTGTTGCAGGAATCTCTGAGTTAACCAGTGTGATCTCAAAAGTAACTTGAATTCATGTTTTAGGATGAGACTACTAGTATATGACCTTAAGATGTCATTGTCCCAGTTGCCATACCTTTAGATGCCCACTTATAGGTGCATATGCATAGAGTTGTTGCTTGCCATGCGAACCGAGTCTAGATTGTCGAAAATCTACATTTCATTTTCAAAACAAACTCAATATGGTTGTCTATGCCAACTCATTTGCCCCTCTTCAATGCGATTTATCCTCGGCGCCTAAATAGAGTGAGTGGATACTTGAAAAGGACTGGCGAGGAGGAGACTGGATACCATAACCCATTTTTTTTCGATTTAAAAGTAGTGATTGCAAAATGAAACCTTTTAGAAACCTACCGTGTTGATCATAGTTGTGTGCGTACATTATCGGGATGACCGAACTTAGGTTTAGAATTTCAAGGACGAAATTCTTTTAAGGGGGAAGAGTGCAAGACCCGTATTCTTTATTTTACGTTAAGTTGGCTGCCTTACCTTCTACGTTGTAAAATTCATATTTTTATTAATCATATGAGTTAAATTAGTATCGATGTGCTTATGTGAACGATAATTTTATTAGAAAGAATTACTATTGTTATTATTGATTTTATTGACGTTACTTATTTATAAAATTATTGAATCGATGCTAACCCGAGTTTTTAAAATTATTTTTCGTTTTATTTAGTCGATTCCCGAAGTTTAAGTAGGATGCCAGTTGTAGGGTGTTTCAACCCAAACTTAGACCGAGCGTTAACGAATTTGGGATAAGGAACTTAGCTGTAACAGTAATTGAACACAAAAAAAAGGGGAAGGAAAAAGGACAAAGGGCCGAAGCCCTTTCTGGTTTCCAAAAAAGGTGAGAAGGAGGGGTCTTAACCAGCCCGCAGCCCCGACACCCAGAGAGAGAAAGAGGAGGAGAGAGAGGGGGGATGAGCGAAAGACAGAGAGAATGCCGGCGATGGCGGTGCCACCCCGGTGCGAACGCTCGCCTGGAGGCTCCTCCACCAGCCCGACGCAGCCACCACAAAGAGAGAGAGAGAGGCTGAGCGAAAAGGAATTCGAAGCACTGCGAGAATTTGGCGCGGTTCCGACGATTAGGGCACTGTTCCGGCGGCCAAGGAGGCCGACGCTGGTAGAGTCGGTTCGTGCACAGGCCGGTGAGAGAGAGATGGGTCGAGCGAGAGCCACGGTTCAAGGGTGGTTAAGGCTTGAAGCCTCTGACGCCACCACCACTGTTCCCACTACAAGTGTGGGCTCGAATTTGACCCGAACCAGACCAAACGAAGGCTGAAGGTAGGCAGAATGGGGTAGCAGCAACCAGCGAGTGGCGAAGCAAAAGGGGCGAGCCAAATTCCATGCATGCCAATCGAACCAAACCCTAAGTCGATTTACTAGCTTGGATTCCAGGTGGGTGTTTCTCACCTCCTATGTATTAGTAATTTCAAAAACGTGTTAGCCCTTAAGTTGCGATGCCTATCAGTTTAGAATTAGTTAAATTAATTGAGAATATGATGACTGAATATGCATGCTTTATTTCAACTGAATTCAGCTTAGATTATACATGTTTAGGCTGCCCTAAAGGTGTTTAGAATTAAACTGATCATATGTCAGGATATACAGCCTGAAAGTAGCCTCAAAGTATATATGAATACCTTGAATCGATATATGTTAGTTTAGTCAATTAATAGTTGAAAATGGCTTCGAATCGATGCACGTTAAGTCAACTAATTCATGCATGAAAACAACTCCGAAATGACATAAGAATGCCTTAAATCAATGTATGTTAGGTTTAATTAGTTCATGCCTGAAAGCAACTTCGAATTAACCTAACAATGCTTTGAATCGATATGTGTTAGTTTAGTAATGTTCCGCCTGAAAAGTAGCTCCGGAAATAATTGAAGAATGCTTTTAAACGATGCCCTAAGCTAATGTATGCTGAATTGGTTAACTCCTGATTAAAGTTAACCTTCGAAACGACCTAAGTAAGCCTTGAGTTAACACTCGCTAAGTTTGTTCGTTCACGTTGAAAAGTGCCCCTTAAAATAATCTAAGTACACCTTCATTCGTCGCCTAATAAGTTCATTCAATTATGTCTAAAAGTAAGCTTCGAAACGACTTATACGTTCTTCAAATTAATGAATGTTAAATTAGTGAAGTCATGCTTGAATCGATGCTTGCTAAGCCAGTTAAGTCACATTTAAACGTTGCTCCTGAATCAACCTAAGCATGTCTTGAATTGACGCTTACTAAGTTAGTTAATTAACGTTTGAAAGTAGCATTCGAATCATCCTAAACACGCTTTAAGTCAATGTATGTTGAGTTAGTTGATGCATGCTTGAAGGTAACTTTTGAGACAACCTAAACATGCCTTAAGTTACTTTATGTTGAATTAGTTGATCCATGCTCAAAGACGTTATCGAAACAACCTAAGAATGTCTTAAAACGATGTATGTTAAGCTGGTTAGCGACGCCTTGAGAATGACATGAACTTGACATGTTTACCCCCTATTTGCGAGTTACGAATGTAGGCTAGTTTCATGCCTTGTGAGTTTATTTCAATTCGTTAAGTACTTATTTCAAGTTAACGCAATATAGTTATATATGTGTACGTGTTTAGATATATGCTATAATGCATAGCTGGATAATGGCTGCTCGCTCGGTAAGTTTATACGTAGCTATTTCATATGACTTTTATGATAATATGCAATGGTTATAGAATTGAAAACCGAGATGGTAGTTGGACGGTTTGAGGTAGAACTATGAGTGGTTTGAGGTTTCCTGTGGTCGGTTGCTATGTGAGGAGGGAGTCTGGGGTGTGATTAGCTACAATCGTGTGGATTGCGAGGCCATATGGCTTATTTTGCTAAATTGAATTATGAAGTGTTTGACTGTATACATGTGCACCCCTACCCTTTCTATGTCATTAAGTTTGATTATTTGCATAAGGGTGAGTTTTGAAAAAGAAGGATTTCATGTTTTGTCATGATAGTGGCCATAAATATTAGTGCATGATGGCCTATTTTAATTAAAGGAATACAGTTTTAGGAGTGAACTCACTTGAATGGGGGAATCCCTAAAGAGTTTTACAAAGGCGTGAGTTGTATGACAAAGGATTTCGCTATGAGAGCCGGCAAAATTATTTGCCGTCATGGCCCATACGCTTTAAATTGGCTAAGATAATGTGCTTCGGGTAATATAATATGAAGGATGTTAGCCTAGGGGACAAGTCCTGGTACTAGGAAACCCTAGAAGGCCTTAACGAGGGTAATGGTCCGACATGTTATATGTAGCCGTCCCGGGAGTAAAAGCTTAAGTGTGATGAGGGAGAGCTAGAAGCAGCTAACCATCCTTTTATTAAAAACAAAGAGATTCGAAATAGATAAGCCATTTTTCATCCTTTGAAACTCAAGATTTTGAGATGTTCATGCCGTTTTGACTGTCGAGCCAAGTTTATCTTACGCGAAAGGATTAGCTTTCCGTTAGGGATGATGAGGGAGTTTAGATTCACAAATATGTGCTCTTATGTGTATCAAGTGTTGCTTGTAAATGTGTGTATGCCAAGATGTGTACATTAATAGAATCCTTCGTAATGGGCTAGGAAAGGAATGATGGAAAATCAGTTGTTATAATTGATAATCCTACTAAATGGTACCTTGCTGTTGTGAGTTTTGAATTGCCTGAGTGAAATTAGGGGATATTTTCACATGCATGCTTGAAAAAGTAAATGCTAGTGATAGGATCTCATTAAACATTGCGTAAGTGTACATACTGTTCCCCTTTCTTGCCATTCCTGCCTAAACCGTGCATTTCTTGGATTCTACTATACGGATTGTTATTCGTGAATGGGGTGATGATGTTTTGGCTCGAACGACCCTAATACACCTAGAAAGCGAAAGGGAGGAAAAACCTAGCAGACTTTGGAATTATACATAGTAAACAATCCCTACTAAGGTAAGCGACCTACAGTGAGACTCCTATGATCACCTGTGGGATGGGTGTACCTCATACGATTTCAACGCATACCTATAAGACCATTAATGTCAACCATACTCAAACAACCCTAGCAACTGGACACCAATCCTTCCTAAAGTAGATGGTATTTAGGGCATGCCGTTGACCACAGGTTGCAAAGGGGGATTGTACGCATATATCCAATTCTAGGTGTTGCTTCTATGTGACGACCCCGTGAGTTTGCATGTCTTAAGGATTTATTATGACGCCAAGTGATGCTGTGTGATGTCTCTATTGCCTTGCTATGATATGAAAACCCCCAGATTAAGTAACTCAGTTTTGAAATGCTTCAATTTTGTATGCTGGTGAATGAGCTTGACTTGAGTTGGATTGGTATGTGACTTGGTTATTCAGATTATCTAAGTTTTCTAATTCATAGCATGATATGACCTCTAACTCATTATTTGCCTTCCGTGAATTCTATGATTCCATGTTATAGTTAAGTAACTGCATACTCTCGTATTTGAAGCATGATGAGACGACCCTAGAAACCTGCATTGATATATTCTTGCCCTTATAAGCCATAGACCCAAGATTCGTCTAGGACCATAACCATTCATTTGCATGAATCTATGACGGAAGAAACAATCAGTTCCAAGTAGGGACCTCAGTAGAGTCTTCTCCATCAAAAACCATCGATTTACATTCTTACCTTGGTGCTTTCTTCCCACGTTGTTCCTATCGACATGTATTGTTGGTTCGTATTGCATGTGACTCTTAATCCTTGGTATGTTCTGTGATTGATTCTACGTGATGGCAATGTGATTTTAAATGCCACTTCATGCTCCGTCATTATCAATGCCACGTAGTATGATGTCTCTACTGCTTAAGTGTGATGTGGTAGCTTCCTGATCAATTGATTTTGCTTTAGAGTGATCTGTTTTCTTCTTGCCTTTGAATGAACCTGACTAAGTTAACTGCCTTCATACGAACCTAACATGTCCTGAATAAGTTGCCATGAATGAAAGGCCTAAAGCTTACCTGGGATTGATGTATAAACATAGGAATGTTAGTGCATATGTTTTTCTTTTGTAAATTGGTTCCCATGTATGTATTAGATGCATTCATGCTCCTCGGGATTCCTATGCTTGAGAATGCTGAATTGCTGATACTATGCAATGCTATGTGACGCTATTATGCGTAAATGATACTATTTGGTGCTATGTGCCATTCTTATTATTCTAATGTGTTACAGGAATCTCTGAGTTGACCATTGTAATCTTAAAGGTGACTTGAATTCATGTTTTAGAATGAGACTACTAGTATATGACCTTAAGATGTCATTATCCCAGTTGCCATACCTTTAGATGCCCACTTATAGGTGCATATGCATAGAGTTGTTGCTTACCATGGGAACTGAGTCTAGATTATCAAAAATCTTCGTTTCATTTTCAAAATAAACACAATATGGTTGTCCCTGCTAACTCATTTGCCATCTTCAATGCGATTTTCCCTCGGCGTCCACATAGAGTGAGTAGATGCTTGAAGAGGACTGGCTAGGAGGAGACTGGATGCCATAAGCCGTTTTCTTTTGATTTAAAAGAAGTAGTGATTGCAAAATGAAACCTTTTAGAAACCTATCGTGTTGATCATAGTTGTGTGTGTACATTCTCAGAATAACCGAACCTAGGTTTACAATTTTGAGGACGAAATTCTTTTAAGGGGGGGACGAGTGTAAGACCCACGTCGTTTATTTTACGTTAAGTTGGCTGTTCTACCTTCTACGTTACAAAATTCGTATTTTTTTTAACCATATGAGTTAAATTAGTATGGATGTGCTTATGTGAACGATAATTTTATTAAAAAGAATTACTATTGTCATTATTGATTTTATTAACATTACTTATTTATAAAATTATTGAATCGATGCTAACCCGAGTTTTTAAAATCATTTTTCATTTTATTTAGTTGATTCCCGAAGTTTAAGTAGGATGCCAGTTGTAAGGTGTTTCAACCCAAACTTAGACCGAGCGCTAACGAATTTAGGATAAGGAACTTAGCTGTAGCAGTAATTGAACACAAAAAAAAAAAAGCGAAAGGAAAAAGCACAAAGGGCCGAAGCCCTTTCTGGTTTCCAAAAAACGCGAGAGGGGGAGTCTCAACCAGCCCGCGACCCCAACACCCTGAGAGAGAAAGAGGAAGAGAGAGAGAGAGGGATGAACGAAAGAGAGAGAGAGAGAAGGCCGGCAGCGATGGCACCACCCCCATGCGCACACCCGCCCGGAGGCTCCTCCCCCACCTCGATGCATCCACCATAGAGAGAGAGAGAGAGAGAGAGAGAGAGAGAGAGGTCGAGTAAGAAGGAATTCGAAGCATCGCGAGAATCGAGCACGTTTCCGGCGACTGGGGCACTGTTCTGGTGGCCAAGGTGGCCGGCACTGGCTCGTAGAGTCGGTTCGTGCACAGGCCGGTGAGAGAGAGATGGGTCGAGCAAGAGCCACGGTTCAGGGGTGGTTAAGGTTTGAAGCCTCCAACACCACCGCCACTATTCCCACTACTAGTGTGGGCTCGAATTTGACCCGAACCAGACCAAACGAAGGCTGGAGGTAGGCAGAATAGGACAGCAGCAACCAGTGAGAGAGGAAGCAAAAGGGGCGAGCCAAATTCCATGCATGCCAACCGAACCAAACCCTAAGTCGATTTACTAGCTTGGATTCCAGGTGGGTGTTTCTCGCAGCCTATGTATTAGTAATTTCGAAAAGGTGTTAGCCCTTAGGTTGTGATGCCTGTCAGTTTAGAATTAGTTAAATTAATTGAGAATATGATGCTTGATTATGCATGTTTTATTTCGACTGAATTCAGCTTAGATTACGCATGTTTAGGCTGCCCTAAAGGTGTTTAGAATTAAACTGATCACTTGTCAGAATATACTGCCTGAAAGTAGCCTCAAAGTATATATGAATACCTAGAATCGATATATGTTAGTTTAGTCGATTAATACTTGAAAATGGATTCAAATCGATGCCCGTTAAGTTCACTAATTCATGCTTGAAAACAACTTCGAAATAACATAAAAATGCCCTAAATCGATGCATGTTAGGTTTAATTAGTTCATGCCTGAAAGTAACTTCGAAATAACCTAACAATGCTTTGAATTGATATGTGTTAGTTTAGTTAGGTTCACCCTTGAAAAGTAGCTCCGGAAATAATTGAAGAATGTTTTTAAACGATGCCCTAAGCTAATGTATGCTGAATTGGTTAACTCCGGATTAAAGTTAACCTTAGAAATAGCCTAAATAAGCCTTGAGATGACACTCGCTAAGTAGTTCGTTCATGTTGAAAAGTACTCCTTGAAATAACCTAAGTATACTTTGATTCGTTGCCTAATAAGTTCGTTCAATTATGTCTAAAAGTAAGCTTCGAAACGACTTATACGTGCTTCAAATTGATGAATGTTAAATTAGTCAAGTCATACTTGAACCGATACTTGCTATGCTAGCTAAATCACATTTAATAGTTGCTCTTGAATCAACCTAAGCATGTCTTCAACTGATGCTTACTAAGTTAGTTAATTAATGTTTGAAAGTAGCATTTGAATTGTCCGAAACATGCTTTAAGCTGATGTATGTTGAGTTAGTTGATGCATGCCTGAAGGTAACTTTTGAGACAACCTAAACATGTCTTAAGTTATTGTATGTTGAATTAGTTGATGTATGCTTGAAGACGTTATCAAAACAACCTAAGAATGTCTTAAAACGATGTATGTTAAGCTGGTTAGTGACGCTTTGAGAATGACATGAACTTGACATGCTTACCCCCTATTTGCGAGTTATAAATGTAGGCTAGTTTCATGCCTTGTGAGTTTATTTCAGTTCGTTAAGTACTTATTTCAAGTTAATGCAATATAGATATATATGTGTATATGTTTATATATATGCTATAACGCATAGCTGGATAATGGCTGCTCGCTCGGTAAGTTTATACGTAGTTATTTCATATGACTTTTATGATAATATGCTATGGTTATAGAATTGAAAATCGAGATGGTAGTCGGATGGTTTGAGGGAGAACTATAGGTGGTTCGAGGTTTCCTATGGTCAGTTGCTATGTGAGGAGAGAGTCTGGGTTGTGATTAACCGCAATCATGTGGATTGTGAGAGCTTGTGTGGCTTATGTTGCTAAATTGAATTACAAAGTGTTTGGCTGTATACATGTGCACCCCTACCCTTTCTATGTCATTAAGTTTGATTATTTGCATATGGGTGAGTTTTGAAAAAGAAGGATTTCATGTTTTGTCATGATAGTAGCCATAAATATTAGTGCATGATGGCCTATTTTAATTAAATGAATACAGTTTTAGGAGTGAACTCGCTTGAATGGGGGAATCCCTAAAGTGTTTTACAAAGGCGTGAGTTGTATAACAAAGGATTTCGCTATGAGAGCCGGCAAAATTATTTGCCGTTATGGCCCATACGCTTTAAATTGGCTAAGATAATGTGCTTCGGACAATATAATATGAAGGATGTTAGGCTAGGGGACAAGTCCTGGTACTAGGAAACCCTAGAAGGCCCTAACGAGGGTAATGGTCTGACATGTTATATGCAGCCGTCCCGGGAGTAAAAGCTTAAGTGTGATGAGGGAGAGCTAGAAGCAGCTAACCATCCTTTTATTAAAAACAAAGAGATTCGAAATAGATAAGCCATTTTTCATCCTTTGAAACTCAAGATTTTGAGATGTTAATGCCGTTTTAACTGTCGAGCCAAGTTTATCTTACGCGAAGGGATTAGCTTTCCGTTAGGGATGATGAGGGAGTTTAGATTCACAAATATGTTCCCTTATGGAAAGGAATGATGGAAAATCAGTTGTTATAATTGATAATCCTACTAAATGACCTTGCTGTTGTGAATTTTGAATTGCCTGAGTGAAATTAGGGGATATTTTCGCATGCATGCTTGAAAAAGTAAATTCTAGTGGTAGGATCTCGTTAAACATTGTGTAAGTGTACATACTGTTCCCCTTTCTTGCCATTGCTGCCTAAACCGTGCATTTCTTGCATTCTACTATACGGATTGTTATTCGTGAATGGGGTGATGATGTTTTGGCTCGAATGACCCTAATACATCGAGAAAGCGAAAGGGAGGAAAAACCTAGCAGACTTTGGAATTGTACATAGTAAACGATCCCTACTAAGGTAAGCGACCTACAGTGAGACTCCTATGATCACCTATGGGATGGGTGTACCTCATACGATTTCAACGCGTACCTATAAGACCATTAATGTCAACCATACTCAAACAACCCTAGCAACTGGACACCAATCCTTCCTAAA
Organism: Carnegiea gigantea; assembly: GCA_029747015.1. Taxonomy (NCBI): domain Eukaryota; kingdom Viridiplantae; phylum Streptophyta; class Magnoliopsida; order Caryophyllales; family Cactaceae; genus Carnegiea; species Carnegiea gigantea. The sequence continues at coordinate 30,872 of JAKOGI010001745.1, read as the reverse complement.
GTAGATGGTATTTAGGGCATGCCGTTGACCACAGGTTGCAAAGGAGGATTGTACCATATATCTAATTCTAGGTGTTGTTTCTATGTGACGACCCCGTGAGATTGCATGTCTTAAGGATTTATTATGACATCAAGTAATGCTGTGTGATGTCTCTATTGCCTTGCTATGATATGAAAACCCCCAGATTAAGTAACTCAGTTTTGAAATGCTTCAATTTTGTATGCTGGTGAATGAGCTTGACTTGAGTTGGATTGGTATGTGACTTGGTTATTCAGATTATCTAAGTTTTCTAATTCATAGGATGATATGACCTCTAACTCATTATTTGCCTTCTGTAAATTCTATGATTCCATGTTATAGTTAAGTAACTGCATACTCTCGTATTTGAAGCATGATGAGACGACCCTAGAAACCTGCATTGATATATTCTTGCCCTTATAAGCCATAGACCCAAGATTCGTCTAGGACCATAACCATTCATTTGCATGAATCTATGACTGAAGAAACAATCAGTTCCAAGTAGGGACCTTAGTAGAGTCTTCTCCATCAAAAACCATCGATTTACATTCTTACCTTGGTGCTTTCTTCCCACGTTGTTCCTATCGACATGTATTATTGGTTCGTATTGCATGTGACTCTTAATCCTTGGTATGTTCTGTGATTGATTCTACATGATGGCAATGTGATTTTAAATGCCACTTCATGTTCCGTCATTGTCAATGTCACGTAGTATGATGTCTCTACTGCTTAAGTGTGATGTGGTAGCTTCCTGATCAATTGATTTTGCTTTAGAGTGATCCGTTTTCTTTATGCCTTTGAATGAACCTGACTAAGTTAATTGCCTTCATACGAACCTGACATATCCTGAATAAGTTGTCATGCATGAAAGGCCTAAAGGTTACCTGGGATTGATGTATAGACATAGGAATGTTAGTGCATATGTTTTCCTTTTGTAAATTGGTTCCCATGTATGTATTAGATGCATTCATGCTCCTCAGGATTCCTAGGCTTGAGAATGCTGAACTGCTGATACTATGCAATGCTATGTGACGCTATTATGCGTAAATGATATTATTTGGTGCTATGTGCCATTCTTATTATTCTAATGTGTTACAGGAATCTCTGAGTTGACCATTGTAATCTTAAAGGTGACTTGAATTCATGTTTTAGAATGAGACTACTAGTATATGACCTTAAGATGTCATTATCCCAGTTGCCATACCTTTAGATGCCCACTTATAGGTGCATATGCATAGAGTTGTTGCTAACCATGGGAACTGAGTCTAGATTATCAAAAATCTTCGTTTCATTTTCAAAATAAACTCAATATGGTTGTCCCTGCTAACTCATTTGCCATCTTCAATGCGATTTTCCCTCGGCGTCCAAATAGAGTGAGTAGATGCTTGAAGAGGACTGGCTAGGAGGAGACTGGATGCCATAAGCCGTTTTCTTTCGATTTAAAAGAAGTAGTGATTGCAAAATGAAACCTTTTAGAAACCTATCGTGTTGATCATAGTTGTGTGTGTACATTCTCAGAATAACCGAACTTAGGTTTACAATTTTGAGGACGAAATTCTTTTAAGGGGGGGAAGAGTGCAAGACCCACGTCCCTTGTTTTACGTTAAGTTGGCTGTCCTACCTTCTACGTTACAAAATTCGTATTTTTTTTAACCATATGAGTTAAATTAGTATGGATGTGCTTATGTGAACGATAATTTTATTAAAAAGAATTACTATTGTCATTATTGATTTTATTGACATTACTCATTTATAAAATTATTGAATCGATGCTAACCCGAGTTTTTAAAATCATTTTTCGTTTTATTTAGTCAATTCCCGAATTTTAAGTAGGATGCCAGTTGTAAGGTGTTTCAACCCAAACTTAGACCAAGCGCTAACGAATTTGGGATAAGGAACTTAGCTGTAGCAGTAATTGAACACACAAAAAAAGCGAAAGGAAAAAGCACAAAGGGCCGAAGCCCTTTCTGGTTTCCAAAAAACGCGAGAGGGGGGGTATCAACTAGCCCGCGACCCCAACACCCTGAGAGAGAAAGAGGAAGAGAGAGAGAGAGAGGGATGAACGAAAGAGAGAGAGAGAAGGCCGGCAGCGATGGCACCACCCCCGTGTGCACACCCGCCCGGAGGCTCCTCCCCACCTCGATGCATCCACCATAGAGAGAGAGAGAGAGAGAGAGAGAGAGAGAGAGAGGGAGGTCGAGCAAGAAGGAATTCGAAGCATCGCGAGAATCGAGCACGTTTCCGGCGACTGGGGCACTGTTCTGGTGGCCAAGGTGGCCGGCACTGGCTCGTAGAGTCGTTTCGTGCACAGGCCGGTGAGAGAGAGATGGGTCGAGCAAGAGCCACGGTACAGGGGTGGTTAAGGTTTGAAGCCTCCAACACCACCGCCACTATTCCCACTACTAGTGTTGGCTCGAATTTGACCCGAACCAGACCAAACGAAGGCTGGAGGTAGGCAGAATGGGACAGCAGCAACCAGTGAGTGAGGAAGCAAAAGGGGCGAGCCAAATTCCATGCATACCAACCGAACCAAACTTTAAGTCGATTTACTAGCTTGGATTCCAGGTGGGTGTTTCTCGCATCCTATGTATTAGTAATTTCGAAAAGGTGTTAGCCCTTAGGTTGTGATGCCTGTCAGTTTAGAATTAGTTAAATTAATTGAGAATATGAAGCCTGATTATGCATGTTTTATTTCGACTGAATTCAGCTTAGATTACGCATGTTTAGGCTGCCCTAAAGGTGTTTAGAATTAAACTGATCACTTGTCAGAATATACTGTCTGAAAGTCGCCTCGAAGTACATATGAATACCTAGAATCGATATATGTTAGTTTAGTCGATTAATAGTTGAAAATGGCTTCAAATCGATGCTCGTTAAGTTCACTAATTCATGCTTGAAAACAACTTCGAAATAACATAAAAATGCCCTAAATCGATGCATGTTAGGTTTAATTAGTTCATGCCTGAAAGTAACTTCGAAATAACCTAACAATGCTTTGAATCAATATGTGTTAGTTTAGTTAGGTTCACGCTTGAAAAGTAGCTCCGGAAATAATTGAAGAATGTTTTTAAACGATGCCCTAAGCTAATGTATGCTGAATTGGTTAACTCCGGATTAAAGTTAACCTTAGAAATAGCCTAAATAAGCCTTGAGATGACACTCGCTAAGTAGTTCGTTCATATTGAAAAGTACTCCTTGAAATAACCTAAATACACTTTGATTCGTCGCCTAATAAGTTCGTTCAATTATGTCTAAAAGTAAGCTTTGAAACGACTTATACGTGCTTCAAATCGATGAATGTTAAACTAGTCAAGTCATACTTGAACCGATACTTGCTATGCTAGCTAAATCACATTTAATAGTTGCTCTTGAATCAACCTAAGCATGTCTTGAACTGATGCTTACTAAGTTAGTTAATTAATGTTTGAAAGTAGCATTTGAATTGTCCGAAACATGCTTTAAGCTGATGTATGTTGAGTTAGTTGATGCATGCCTGAAGATAACTTTTGAGACAACCTAAACATGTCTTAAGTTATTGTATGTTGAATTAGTTGATCTATGCTTGAAGACGTGATCAAAACAACCTAAGAACGTCTTAAAACAATGTATGTTAAGCTGGTTAGTGACGCTTTGAGAATGACATGAACTTGACATGCTTACCCCCTATTTGCGAGTTATGAATGTAGGCTAGTTTCATGCCTTGTGAGTTTATTTCAGTTCGTTAAGTACTTATTTCAAGTTAATGCAATATAGATATATATGCCTATGTGTTTATATATATGCTACAACGCATAGTTGAAGAATAGCTGCTCGCTCGGTAAGTTTATACGCAGCTATTTCTTTATAAGCTTTCATGATAATATGCTATGGTTATAGAATTGAAAACCGATATGGCAGTTAGATGGTTTGAGGTAGAACTGTGAGTGGTTCGAGGTTTCCTGTGGTCGGTTGCTATGTGAGGAGGGAGTCTGGGTTGTGATTAACCGCAATCGTGTGGATTACAAGGCCATGTGTGGCTCGCGTTGCTAAGTTGAATTATGAAGTGTTTGAATGTGTACATGTGCATCCCTACCCTTTCTATGTCATTAAGTTTGATTATTTACATATGGGTGAGTTTTGGAAAAGAGGGATTTCATGTTTTGAAATGATAGTAGCCATAATTATTAGTGCATGATGGCCTATTTTAACTAAATGAATACAGTTTTGGGAGTGAACTCGCTTGAACGGGGGAATCCCTAAAGAGTTTTATGAAGGCGTAAGTTGGAAAAAGGATTTCGCTGTGAGAGGCAACAAAATTATTAACCGTTATGGCCGATACGCTTTAAATTAGCTAAGATAATGTGCTGCGGACAATATGATATGAATGATGTTAGCCTAGGGGATAAGTCCTGGTACTAGGAGACCCTAGAAGACCCTAACGAGGGTAATGTAATGGTTCGATATGTTATGCAGCCATTCTGGGAGTAAGAGCTTAATGTGAGCGTTAGGTCTCACTATGGGGTTTGAGAATAGATCTCACCCAATCAGCACCCTGTAATGATCTTATGCCAGATGTATTTTCCTAATAAGCGAAGAAAAGCAGTCGGCATTACGCCATTTCAAGTATTTCGGAAAGAAAGTTTTTATGGGCCATCAAGAGGCCAGATGAATGAAACGTGAAAAGCTTATAAGGTCAGTATGCGACCGATATGAAATAGATCTCTTTTAAAGAATATGTGCCTCAAGAGGCTAAATGAAGTGTTTTCAGTAAAAAGAAAGAAAGCTTCCTGTGTATGAAATGTGTATATTCCAAGTATAACTTATGGATGAGAAACTAAGTAAGATACGAATATAAAAAGGAAGCCTTATGAGCATATTTTATGTATACCCTATGAATGAGGTTTGATTGAGACTCGAAACGTGCGTCTTATACATATCATACGAATGAAATGCCAAGAAAAGTATGACTATGAAAAAGTGATAGCCTTATGTGCACATTGTATGAATGCGGTTTCATGTATAGTTTGAATGGAATGCTAAATAGTTGTGTTTATGAAAAAGAAAGTTTCTGTGGTTAGCCTTGTTGCTTCCTTACGTGATTTGAGTGCTTAGTTTATAAGAAGTTGGTTAATTTGGAGTCTAAAAATGAGTTTGAGTGGCAAAAATGAAGTTTATGAATAGTGAACCTTCCATAAGGGTTTTATGAATGCCTAATATGATAGTAAAATATGAATGCGTGATATGTGATTACTAAAGATATTATTGCCTGCAATGGTTTTGGTTTTAAGGGTTGGGGAACACTCACTGAGCGTCTGGTTGCTCATTCCACTACTCTTTCTCCTTTTTCCCCAGGTTTTCTTTGTGATAGGAAGAAATTGAGTCAACTATGTCAAGATGGAATCTATTCTCGCTTGCAAGGTGTCATGTGTGCCTACTTACGTGTTTAATGAAGTCATGTAAAGTATTCCTATAATTATAAACATTTGTAAACAAGCATTCTCGTTCATGTAGTGTATTCGGTTTAGGAGTCGCTCTGTAACCATCTTATTAGTCAGTTGTCTTTTTAGTTAAAATCAGCTGCTTTTTAGTATGTAAACCCCAATACTCCAATTGTGTGAACCGTTGAGTTGTATCTTTTACTTTTCCTGTATTAATGAACTATTCTGTTTGGTGTACTCTGAGCTAGTTACTCGTTGAGTTATGAACTCCGGCGTGTAGCCGTTAAGCTTCTTTTAAATACTTTATGCTTTCGTTGATTTGCAGGGGTTTTGTGTAAGGCTTTTAGCCTGAAAATGGTCAGTTTCTAGGGAAAACTATGTCCGTTTCGCCCCAGAAATTAGGTAGGAAGTAAGAAAACGTACCGCTCCTGACCTAGGGGCTAGGGGTGTTACAGGAAGGGTGATGGCTTTAGCGGTCGTTAGCTCATCAAATATCCCCTGAACATCATCATCATCTAATAAATACGTCCTTTCCTTCCTTCCTTAGAGGGTGACTCATCAGCCTTCCTCTTTTGGCTCGCCTTTCCATTTTAATTGGCATTCCCACCATTGGTTGGCTTCATGCTTAACTTGACAAAGGTAGTCATCCACTCTTTTTTCTTGGCTAGTGTTTTTCCTTCTTCCCTCTTAGTTACATACGTTTTCTGGGCAAGTTGTCTTTCCACATTACATGCCTTAGACATGAGGGCCTCAAAATGATGAGGCTTGGCAATGCCAATATATGTAGTAATTTGGGGGTCCAAGTTACTGGCACACATTTGAACTGCTAATTGCTCGCTAAGCTCTTCTAGTCATTATAAGCTTAGACTCCTTCATCTTGTGAAGAAGTCATTCACACTCTTCTTTGGACTCTGCATGTGTCAACAAAGTCTATTTCAGAGAGCTTTTCTTATAAGGTAAGAAATTGAGCTAGGAATGGCCTCTGAAGGTCATCCTAAGTGTAAGTTGACTCAGGCTGAAGCTAGGTATAACACATAAAAGGGGCTGCACAAATTACCTAATTAGTAATGCATTCCTTAAGGTAGTTTCATCACATATTGGGTAGAAATAGGTTAAATGTTCATGGAGTAACCCATTAATTTGTTGGACTTCTTGAAGATCAACTTATGATAGCCTTTTGGGAAAGGAACCAAGTCATAATGATTTGGATATGAGTTCATATATCCTCACTCCAAAGCACTCATGACTGCTTAATGCTCTTTGATCCCTTGAGCTATCAACTCCTTTGATATCTTGCTGAATCACAATTTTATTGCTACTGCTACCCTAGTTTTTTCACACTCGTGATTTTTAAGGTAAGAGACAAGATTAACAATTTTGACCTCTTTTTCTACAAGCTTCCTTTGTAACTTTGAATTTGGTCCTCGATGCTTAGAGTGTTGGTCCTGCGATTGACATGTTTTTAGCCTAATCATCCTTTGTAATTGGGCCTTGTGATGACAGTTGATAACTCCTCTTCTCAGAAGAGAGTTCTTAAGTCACAACAGCAGGATTTGCAACTTCATCTTGTTCTTTGAGTTGGACCTTGCATTAATTAAGGAAGATGACTGAAGATTGTAAGATCACTTCAACATATGTTAATGCTTAGCCCTTGATCTTATGATCGGGCCACTATATGCTTTTGATTCAACCACTTTTAAGCTCAAGTCACATTAACTCTATGATCCAAAACGCTAAATCCCTCCCGCCTTTTGTATCGATTTGAGGAGGGGTAACCTGCCTAACCTCCAAAGGTCTTGGCACCTTAATAGAGGTGCTTAAGGTGAAAGGTGTAATGAATTTGACCTTCAAAGGTTTAGCTATCGTTTCCTCCTCTGAATAAGACGTCATCATCACCTCAGCTATTAGGGTATCAATAGGGACAATCCTGATAAAGATTCACCTTGTAAAGTAAATTTAGGGAGCCTTTTTGAATCCTGAGTCCCTTAAATGGCTTACTAGGTCTCTTCAAGGCGAGGGGCTGACTATTTGGTTTTAACCCCTTCCTAGTGGATGTAGGGACTCGAGCCTGCCTTGGGGTTGGAGCAAGGATCTGAGCCTGGCTTGGCAGGGATATCGCTCTATTTGTTGGTGTCTCCTTCGCGGTGTTCCCCTTTGAGTTGGAATTTGCTTGGGGTGGGGAGTTAGCCTCAGGTTAAGTGGCATTACCATTGGTGGGCACACCCTAGAAGTTGTCCTTTGTTGAGAAGTCCTCCTCAAATTTGCCTTAGCTAACTCCAAAGCTGTGGATGGAGCTAATTTAGGTGTGCTGGAACTTTGCACGGCGCTTGTTACTTCTATGCTTGTTCTGCTTCAAGTTCTTGACAACCTTCTTGTGCAGCAGTCTGTCTATCTTAGGGGTAGGTTTGCTTGCTGTTTTGAGGCCCTGAAGTGGTTCCATTGAATTTACAAATAGAAATTTAGCGAAAATGGATCTTGGTTCTACTGTAAAGACCATTTGTACATTTCTTTTTACCTTAATGATTTGGCACTTGACCAAGATGGTGATAGGAAGCTCATCAAAGTTGAAGATAACTTTACATGCCATTTTTTAATAAGAGAAACACACAAAAATCAAGTAAAAGAAAGAAAAAAAAACAAGTATAATTAGCATAAACAAATTGAAGATGAAAAGAAAAATAGGGTCCTATCAAGCATGTCAAACATTTTGCTGAGCAAAATTTTAATAAATAAATATAAATGCAGAACACAACTTTTTGAACTACAAATATATATATCAGTTTATTTTGAGCACAACTCTATTTAAGAGGATAGACCTCCTTAATTACATCTTGTTTTTGGAAGACCCCTTTTGATTCTGACTCATTATTTTTAACATTTCCTTCTTTGTTTTATCTTGAATTATTAAAATTTTATTTGATTTGGCCCAGCACTTAT
>JAKOGI010001745.1:0-15000 GCA_029747015.1 Carnegiea gigantea | reverse complement strand
GGCTATCTAAGATGAGATTAATGAAATTGGAGAAGAACTCGACCTAGGTGAAATACAGACTAATCTGGTTAACAATGTTGTTCCTAAACCTGAAGAATTCGGTGAACCTTTTAGAAGAAATACTCATTTTATAAGAACTAAGTACGTTCCAGCAGGGCGTACGATCAATTTTTTCTTTTGATTTATTCCAAGAAAAACTATAACCTTTGAAGAAATTGGCTTTACTCGAGTCAAACAGGATATATCTTAAATATAGATGGAGCTCGTAATAGAGAAGAAATATTTGAGCATTGAAAAAGAGGCATGAATAGTGTCTTAAACCTGAATATTATATGGAATGCTGTAAATTTCCTAAATTACATCGAACATAGATTTTCTGGCACTGTAACTGACGGATATGATTCATCAAATGAATACGGTAAAAATAATTAAGCATGATGGAAACACCAACTACAATGTTCAAAAATCTATGTAAGGAAATCAAAGCCGAATTCATCAGTGCTAAACTTGATTGTGAAGAAAAGGCAACGGAATGGCATAGAAAGATTAATAATATAGAATTATGGAATATAAGATATTTGAAAAATTATATTGCTGAATTTAGCTAGTATTATTAGAAAATTAGGTATAATGAAATTAATCTTGGAATGTTCTACGACAAATTACCATATCTTATAAATTCCATAATTAATGAAAAATACATTCCATGGCTTGAAAGAGCAGATGTGATTTACACCCTTGGTTTAGGAATCTCTTATTTATGCAAATGCGTCAATGTTCAGTGTCTTGATCTTCAAAAGCAAAAGAAAATTAAGAAGCAATTCCTAACTAGCTAGGATTCACCTCACCAATGGAGAAATGAACCTGAAAAAAGAAGGAAAAGAAAATTCTATAAGAAAAAGAGCTTTAACAAACAAAGGGGTGAGAAATATAGAGAAAAAAAATATTATAACAAACCAAGTCCTAAAAAACAAAGGTTTTTTAGTAAAGCCACTTATTGTCCTACAGCAAAAAACAACTGCAAATACTGGGCATGCGGAGAAGTAGGACATTATGCTAACAAGAGAATATAAGAAGAATAAAAAGCTTATTGAAATTTTAGCAAGCCTAGATTATGTTGAGCTTAGTGAGGATGAAGCATTAGATTCAGCGCTAAATAACAACAAAGGAATTGTTAAAATTATATAGGACAATGAATATGAAGAAAGTGATTATGAAGAAACCAGCCATATAATGGAAAGTAGCTCGATTATTCTTGGTGATCTTCAAAGGGAAGAGTCTATTGCAGACAATGATAATGAAGAAGTCAAAGGAGATTAGGTCCTTCACATAATCCAAAAAGACATGATCCATAAAAATTCCATCTTTCAATTAAAGAGCGAATACGCATGCGAGATGAGGAAAGGAGATTTAGAAATAAAAGATTGTGAGCATGATGTGGGCGAAGTTAATCTCATTAATTGGGAAAAGATCCTTAAGCATAATAAAGATAGAAAGTATAGGTATATCCATGTTGGAAGCGTCCAAGATCAAATCACTCCATTACAACATTATGGCAAGGATATTGATCTTTATACTTTACTCTATGATATTAGGCATACCAAATTTAATAATCAAATTATCATAGGGATAAATAACAATTTATGTAGTGGATCAGTAGAATTCAATCACTGACCTGGATATTATGTGAGTCTAAAAGATGAGTTTGTTAAAAACATCATATCCCTTAAGATAAAAACAGTTGGGATAGACATGAAAAGAGGAGGATATTCACTAAGAATATTTTGAAAAATTATCTACAAACTGGATAATACTATAGATCTAAAGACTAAGGTAACAATGATAGAGGCAGAAAAGTTTGAAAGTCCTACCCCTATGCAAAAGATCTAGAGGATTAAATCCAATCCTCAGGAGATAAAGGTTGATCATTTATGGATATCTGGCTTTGCCACACCTACTAAAATCAATAAGAAAAGTGTGATATAAATTGATGAGAATGGTAAATTTACCATTACACCCCAGTTATTAAGAAGCATGATTGCCAGATCAGAATGGAAAGAAGGATCTTCAGTAGCTATAGAAGAGCTTAAAGAAGATGATACAATTAGCATGACTAGTGAGATGAGTAGAATGAGCTTTGAACCCACAAGACACAGTATTGCCCGAAGTATGAGTCTAGAAAGAAAGGTTATTAGGTACAAAACAATAACTATTACTGAGCCAATTTATGGGGATGAATTAGTCAAAAATATGACACAGAGATATGCTATGAAGTCACTAACACAAATCCTAATAGCGTCTACATCCTAATAATAGTTTGCTTAGAGGGATATAATAAATATGAGTTGTGTGCCTACACATAGTGGTTGTTCTGTATGCTTTGAAAAAAGATCATTATTTTCAAACTTAATATGGAAAAGATACTATAAAAATACATCTGATTTGCGATGGAAACACCGACGGAAAAAGGTCATTTTTCCGATGGAAAAATAGCTTTCCGTTGGAAAAATAGTTTTTCGACGAAAAATACGACGCGAAATGTCCCGTCGGGACTCAACTCATCGCAGAAAACAATCCGAGGGAAACCGACGGAGTCCGACCGTATTTCTGACGAAAACCTCCCGTTGGTAAGTTCGTCGGACAAGGGTTCTGGGTGCAGGTAAAATTGTCGGAATTTCCTCCCCCTCAAAAAAAAAATTTCCATTTTAAAAAATTTTTGGTTCTCAAAAACAAAGAAAAAACTTAAATATATCACGACATGATCATCACATAAAACATATGTAATAATTACCAAATATAAAGCTTTATATCTGCAAAAACAAAGGTGCTAAATTAAACATTAATCACGGCATTCATCAAACATAATTGTCTTGGATCTACACGCAGATCATATAAATTAATCAGAATCAGATAAATTTATGGGATCATCGTCATTATCATTTTGGGAGTCCTCCTCATCATTAGAGTTCAAGTTGCTTTGGCTGGAAGAACCTGCACTTTGTTCTTTAAGAAATCTTAAAACTTTTTTCATAATGCGCTCTGTCTTCCCCTATTTCTTGGCAATTTGATTTATAACCTCTGCTTGCTTGGTTATGCTCTGATTGAGGAGTTGCGCTTGCTCTCTTGGATCAAAATGCTCAGCTGATGAGTGATGTGTAGCTGCAATTGTAGCTGATTTCTTCAACTTGACCCCCTCCATGCCAAAACCGTATACACGGCCTTTTTTGTACAAATTTTGTTTAACCCAAAACCCTTCTGGGATCATAGGGGACAATTGGGAGCCCCCTTGAGTTAGAGCTTGAGTGTACTCCTACCATTTGTTGTGATGATCCTCCTAAAAGTTGTTAAAAATAAAACTATTTTATACTAAACCGACAATTATAACATATGAATAATCTCTGAATCAAAAGTGCTAAACTTATATAATTTTTTGTAGATTTTTGATCAACAAAAGTTTTGTCTTTGACCTTGCAGTGAGTGTCTTTAAATAGTTTCTTACATGTGGGTTCCCTACCTAATGCTTTGGCCTAAAGAAAAAAAAAATGTAATAAGTGATTAAATGTAAACAAGGACCAAAACCTCAATCCATACCATACATTATATATAAAAAATACGCTTATTAATAATCACATGACTTATCAGGCACCTTTTCCTTACACTAATCGGAATTGAACCACATGTATGTAACGAAGGACCAAAACTTTCTGCATCACTCAATCTATTCTTTTTATTTTGTTGACTCAATTTCTTAAACTTGTCATCCTCACTCCAATGTTTGAGCATCTCATTCCAAATACTAGGTGATAACCACTCCGACTTTTTGTTGTACTTCCTGGCATATCCAAGAATGTCCCTAAGTCGAGTTACATCTCTGTACTCAAAGTTATATCGTATTTGAGTTTCATTGTCTGGATGCTAGTAGTAGTGTTTCTGTGATAAAGTTGAAGTATATTAGTAAACACCTCAAATAATCCAATGACGACTTTCAAATTCGTTGTATAGACAATTAACTTTGAACTCATTAAACCATATGTCTTTCTAAGATTGTGGAACTTCCCCCCACATGGTCCAAGGACGTGGGTACTTTCCTGCAAAGCTTTCAACAATTTTTTGAACTACGCCCTAATATGGGACAAAACTAAGAACAAAAAAAGAATTTGTTAAAAATAATTACTGTAGGCATTAAAAGAATATGATTATTGAAGAAGTTAGAGAATTTGTAATGAACTTATGTGTCACTATTAGATTGTAAATATATTTTATTATTTGTACTTGCAGTTTCACTATCAGGTGCAGGACTTTGTCTATCTCTTCCTACCCCTTCATTTTGGACCCCTTCATTGTGGATTAAGTGGCTTGGCATTTTAGGTTGATCTATAATCTGATTACTGTTGTAATGTGGGCTAATAGTGCCAAACTGTTGATAAAGTAATACAGTAACTACATTACCACTCATGTAAGGAATATTGGGTTGGATTGGTGACTGTATACCTGCACCAAAAAAAGGTGGCTGCATATGGGGTTACTCATTAAATAATTTCTGAATGGTTGAGTTGGATCAAGAAAACCTCCAAACATTCCACTAAAAGTGTTTATTTCATAGTTTTAATCAGCAGGATCATACTGGGGGGTCGGTTGTAGTGCTCCTCTACCCGCATCATTCCTATTCGTTCGACCTCGACCACGTCCACCATTGACTCCAGACATCTAATAAATAAGAACAAAATAAAAAAAATACAACAGCGCAAACATTCATAGTATTGTCAGTAAAAAAAATTACAGTACATATATACAAATGTTTTTCCTAACTTGCAATTAAAAAAAAACTACATACACATGCATAAATATTCATACAACTAAAAGATTAAATCAATCATTGTGGGATAAAGACCTAACCTTACATTCCGAGGCTCTGCTGTAAAATTTGGATACTTCTGGTCGAAATACTTCCAAGCTAATCCATCCGATAGATGCCGGAGAACACCGATTCTTGGCGGTGTTCATAATGCCATCTCATGTGGATGGCAGTCCTTTTTGAGGCATACAATCATTGCAATATTGGAATTAAAGGTAGGTAGTGCCTTTTAGCATAAGAAACATCCTTGTGATCTCGTTGATTGGAGTTCTGTGGTAATTATTTTGCATGTCCACAAAATTTGCATGCGGACAAACCCTCATCCTTTTTATAATAAAGCATGCAACCATTCAGACAACAATCAATTTCTTGAACATCCATGCCTAAATCTCTCACTTTTCTGAGCTATTAATGATAATTTTTTGGATTGCCACTTTCAGAAGGGCATATATCTTTCATCAGGCCAACAACTTCGTTGAAACAATGTTGAGACATATTGTGCCCAGATTTAATACTAAGTAGTCTCACAGATGTTTCAAGTTCAGTTATGTTACACCCTTCATACAACAGTCTTTGGGCAGATTCAAGCATAGTATAAAATACCTCAGGATTTACGTCATGATGGCTACTCATGTTCATTTCATTAGCTTGGAAGGCAGCATGAAGCATGTTCTCCATATGATTATGATCGTTGTGATCGTAATCGAAATTCATAGAATGTGAACTACTTGCACCCTCTGCTTCCGAATTATCTTCTTCCCCATGGCTTGTTCCATACCAATAATTCTTCACAAACCCCTTTCTATACAAATGAGACTTTACAACATCAGGTGTAAAATACTGCACATTCTTGCACTTCACACAGGGACATCTATAAACTCTATTAATTCTATACTCCTCCTGATTTCGTGCAAATTCATCAAACATACTAACTCCTATCAACCACTTATCTCTAAGCCCATGTCCATTAGGATTTCTTTTCCTATACATCCATTGACGATGCAACGGCCCATCCATATGTTGCTAATATCATTGCCTTAATTGTTATGTAAACTACAATTAATTGCAATAAATATCTTTTAGAAATCTATTTAACCAGTTCAATACTTGGAATACAATAATGAACTTCTAAAGAAATATTATCACAATGTTAAAGCACATAAATAATTATATTTAACAAATAAAACAAATCATACATAAAATTACCCACACGTACAAAAAGAATATACTTCAAATCATGTACCAAAACGAAACATATTATGCATGTTTACCTCTTTACAGCTATTTAATTTATTCAAATCAACATACATTACAAATGAAATTAAAGATTAAATTATTTACTCTAAATATTATATTCACTAATTCACTAATAAATTTATATATATTATATAAATAAATTATATATATATATATATATTATATATATATATATATATATTACACATACAACAATGTAATTAAACATATATATATGTATTACATAAAAATAAATTTAATAGAACTATTTTATATATCATAATAAACCTAATTAAGCATCAAACACAAATTACATAATTTATTTCACACTTCATTCAAATAAACAAACCCCAAAAAAACAAAATACTATTACCCAAAAGATAAAATAAAAATACTTAACAAATCAAACAAAAAATTAACCATACCTCAAACAAGAATATTCTTCACATACTTCCCAATAATTAATATACACAACAAATCAAACAAAAAATAAACATACTTAACATACTTAAACTATTCACCAAAATTACACATCACTATATTATTTGTAGAAATAAATGTAATTAAGCATCAAACACAAATTAAATTATTTATTTCGTACTTCATCCAAATAAATAAACCCAAACAAAAATAATAAAATATAATACAATTAACATAATGAGCAAACTTCAATTAATATATACTTAACATACCTCAATATTACAAAAAAAATATATAAATTCTGAACATATCAAACAAATCGTATAAAAAATTATACATACCTCAAAAACAGATACACTTCACATATTTACAAAACATTAATATATATCACAAATCAAACAAAAAATAAACATACTTAGGAAATTTAAAATATTCACTAAAAAAAACACATTATACATTTTTAATATACTTTAACATTTTATAGTAATTATATAATTATTATAAATGTACATAATTATCATATTTTACACCACTTATTCAAATAAATACACTTCACAAATAAAATAAAAAATTAACATAATTCACATCCATATTTTACGAAAAAAATAAATTAAATAAATTATCCAAATTAAATATGCTTCAAAATTAAATTTTATCATAGTTAAGAGCCCATACAAAATTAATATATATACAATTTCAAAATACAATAATTTCACTAACCTTTAAATACCCACAAATCAAAGCGGATTAAATAAATTATCCAAATATGCTCTCTTCTTTCTCTCTCTTCCTTGCTCCCTGTCTCTCTCTTTCTTTACGGTTTCAAATGATTTCAAAACTCATCCAAAATCTATCCGAAACATTTAAAATCATAACTGTAGTGATTAATCATTTAAAAAATAAACTAAAAATACATAACTAATCAACCAAATCATACCAAAAATTAACCATATCTCAAAAAAAGAATGTTATTCACATACTTATCAAAAATTAATATACACAATAAATCGAACAAAAAATAAACATACTTAACATTCTTAAACCATTTACCAAAACAAAACATATATTATACATGCTTACCTACTCACAACTATTTCAATTATTCAAATCAACATACATTAGATATTAAATTAGAGTTACATTATTTATTATAAATTTTATATTCACTAATGACACAAATAAAAAAACTTATATTTATATTTAGTTCACATTGTATATTCCCGCGTTTGTTAAATAAATTGTCACAAAACCTAAAATACAACAATTAATGTAATTAAACATATATGCTAAAAAATTAAATTTAACATAACAATATTATTTATCCAAATAAACCTAATTACGCATCAACCGCAAATTAAACTATTTATTTCACACTTCATCCAAATAAACAAACCCAAACAAAAATAACAAAATACTATTAACATACTTAGCACACTTAAATTAATATACACTCAACATACCTAAATATGACAAAAATATAACAACAATTCTTAACATATCAAACAAATCATTAAAAAAATTAAACATACCTCAAAAAACGTAACTTCACATACTTACAAAAAATTAACATATACCGCAAATCAAACAAAAAGTAAACAAACTTAAATTATTCACTTTAACAAAACATATTATACATGCTAAACATATTTAACATTTTATAATAATTAGATAATTATTTTAAGTGTACATACTTAACATGTTTTACTCCACTTATTCTAATGAACATATTTTACAAATTAAATAAAAAACTAACATAATTCACATTCATATTCTACGGAACAAATAAATTAATTAAACTAGAGAAATATGCTTCAAGATTAAAATTAACAAAAATTAACATCACAGATCAAATTAATACAATTTCAAAGCGTAACAATTCTACTAATCTTTAAATACCTGAAAAATCAAACGGACTTCCGGTGGCGGCGGCACTGGCGGCGTCGGTAGCGGCAGCGAAACCTGGAAAATCAAGTACCATAAAAAATATCAATTAGCTAAAATATTTCAATTTTAAACAACAGATTAACTAAAAAATAACTTACCGTTCAATTATAGGTGACGACACTAAATTTTCCAGTCGTCGGAATCTTCAAAAATCTCCACCTTTCTCACTCTTCCTTCTCCTCCCTCTCTCTCTTTGAACCTCACTTTCTCTCTCTTTGCGTTGCAAATGCTCGGCCAAAACCCCCTCCCCCAAAATTAAAAGGCAGATCTGCGCGCGCATCGTGAAATCCCCCCAAAAAATCCGACGGAACCTCCGACGGGCACCAACGGATTCCGACGGAAACCCGTGGGAATTTCCGTCGGAATTTTCGATAGAACGTGTTTCCGTCAAGAATTCCGACGGAAATTCAAAAATTCGTCGGGCTCCATCGGTGTTTCCGTCGGACCTTCTGATATTATTCGACGAGCTTCCAGCGCATCGCTTTTCGATCGAAGTTGAGCATCGTTTTTTGTAGTGAGAGCTAAAAATCTTTCACAGGTGAGGATAGCTAATAATAGCAGTATGAGTCACAATGAAACTATAGAAGGATTATCTATAGAATTAAAAGGAGTTCAATGTATTATACCAGTTCTATGGACTACTGATCAACCCTCTCATAATACGATAATTAGAAATAATTTTCAGATATTATATTCTCCATGCATACAAACCATAAACTAGATATTATTTACAATTAGCGGTCACTCAGTTCCTATTGCAAAATTAAGCAAAGCTTACACTCATCAGAAAATTGAGTTTACATGCAGCCAGCATGGTGAGAAGGTAATGCCTGCATAACGAGAAGTAGCATTAACAATCTTACTACTTGAATTATCTATCAAAGAGAAAATTACAGAATAACAAGAGCAATTATGCAAAGAGCTCTACCCTAAAAATCCTCTAAAATTTTGGGATAAAGAAAACGCATTTGCTAAAATCACTTTATCAAATTCCAATGCTATTATCCGAGTCAAACAAATGGTGTATACACACCAGGATATCCAGAAATTTGATAAAAAAATCAAAGAACTTTTGGATAAATGATTAATCAGGAATAACAAGAGTTTTGACACCAGCCCCACTGTTATGGTAAGAAAGCATGTTGAAGAAAAGAGAGGAAAAGCAAGAATGGTGATCAATTACAAAAAGTTTAATGATAATACTGTCTTCGATGGTTATTATATTCCTAACAAAATAATCTTTTTCAATAGAATTCAAGGAGCCTCTTAGTTCACTAAAATGGATTAGAAAAGCAGATACTAGCAGATAAAAATTGATAAAAAAGCATTCATTTGACCGCTTTCAGTGGCCCTGAAGGACATTATGAATGGACAGTGATGTCGTCTGACCTCAAAAATATACCTTAAATATTTCAAAGAAGAATGGATGACATCTTTAAAGATCTTAATCACTATGGCCTAGTTCACATTGATGATCTCCTTGTCTTTTCAAAAACCATAGAACAACACAAGGATGATGTCTTAGCTATCATCCAAAAATACATTGATCATGGAATCATACTTGGTAAGAACAAGTGTAATGATGTTGAACAAAAAATTGAGTTCCTATACTTAGAGATAAAAGCCGGACAAATCATCCTACAAAGACATATTATGGAAAAAATAAAAAAAAATTCATAAAAAGATCGAAGGTAGGAAGTAGTTAGAAAAGTTTCTTGGATGCCTTAACTATACTTCAAGTTTCATTAAAGATTTAGCTAAGATGAGAATGCCATTGTAGAAGAAACTCAAGAAAGATGTAAGTTGAAGATGGACCACTAATGATACAAAGACTGTTCAAAACTTCAAGAAGATGTGTAAAAATCTTACTATTTTTAATTTGCCTAATGAAATAGATGATTTAGTTCTTGAGACAGATGTGAGCATTGAGCATTGGAGTGCGGTGCTCAAAATCAAAGGAGAAAAACTCTGTAAATATTACAGTGGAAATTTTAATACGGTAGAATGCAATTATTCTATGATGGAAAAAGAAATCCTTGCAGTCATAAGGAAAATTGAAAACTTCCTAATCCTTTTAGCCTCAAAACCTTTGCTTATTCGAACAGATTGCAAAGGAATATTTGGTTCTGTAAAAAAGATTTTATCAAATATGCAAACACAAGGGCGACTCTCGCCTTGACAATTATGGCTTAACAAATTTTCCTTCTCTATTGAACATACATAGGGATCGAAGAACTCTTTAGTAGATAGTTTAACTTGAGAACCCGCCAATGGTGATCATCAGAGCAAAACTCCTGTCAGGAAAGGAGGAAATCCACAAGGAGATGCCATTACTACTAGAACGGGTTACTTCTTCTAGTAAAGTCCTTATTGATAATTTGGAATTTCATACAAAAAGTAGATCACGCTTTGGTCTGCTATCTTTAGCCACCTAATAGCCCAAAGATTTTCCCTTCTAGAGTTACAAGTTAATTACCTTAGAGTTCATTATGATATCCAAGAAAAAATATGTACTTATGTCCAGGAAAAATGGTTTAATGAGTGGTATGTAGCCTGCATCGACCATTATGACCGTTATTCTTATAATATTTGGGAGTCTTAGAGTACAACAATCTACTTTCCTGATAAGTCTAGAGTTGGTGGTGTTAGCTTTCCAACCAATTCACTATCTCCAAATGACCCCGTCATTAAAGCTTGCAAATACGGGATGATAGTTTACTTAGTGGAAATTCTAGATCTAAAGTACCCATTTTTCTCAAAATTGATCAAGTTCCAACAATGCATGTTCAGAAGGATCCATTGGATTCTAACATCTCCTGATGATCCAACAAAATTTCCAAATAATTGATGCCTATATATGGAGGTACATTGTGCACTAATCGAATATGAAAATGGAAAAGTCAAACCAGCCCATTATCTTGTTCAGATCGTTGATTACGACAATCCCTATGATCAATAACAAGAATGGTTTCCAGAACAATAAGAATTAGTTATTAATCCTACTTTTGCAAGAGCCATCGTCTTTTACAACATTTGTCATCAAAGTTGGGTAATAATTGAATAAGGAAAAACGTTAATACATTGCGAAAACACTACTTTCGCCTATGATAATGATTTTAAACAATACATGAAGGTAGAGGGAGTGGTTTAAGAAGATATCTTTGATTATCTATTTGATGTTGGAGCCGAAAAATTCTTATTAGAAAAAGGAAAGAAATATCTTCTTGAGTTGTTTGAGAAATGGGACCCAGAGCATCTTCAAAATGATGAAGATTTTGATGATTATCCAGATAATGATTATCTAGAAGATATAATTGGCAACGAAGGTATGTAGAATCTCAATAATGATGACTACTCTTGTCATCATTAAAAGCTCTGAAAAGTGGTTGCTCCATTATTGTACTATGTTGACAAGTATCAGGTCTCTAAAACAAGGCAGTTTACTATAGCCACGTGAATATACTGTAGCCACGTGTAAAAGCAGTATGTACTATAGTCATTAGGGCATCCTGTGTACCCCAATCCCCTCTATAAAAAGAGAGGTTGAGTGCTGAGAAGGAATACAATCATTTGAGCATTCTTAAGCAAAAGAGAAGTTGGGATTTTCCATTTCTTTATGGGCAAGCATCTCTGATGATCTTTGTAGCTTAAGTCACTCTTTAATCTTGCCATTGTAATATCTCCACTTTCAAGTTTTCAATAAAAGAAGTTTCCCAGTAGGGAACGTTATTCAATCGAGCCTTATGTCTTAAATATTATAATTTCTTGATTAAACTTTCACTATACTTTAAAATATAAACTTGAAGAGTAACTACAGTCCGAGGTGAAAAAGAAAACGGATCTGTACTATGCCTGATCTAAGAAAGGTGTGGTGGGGATTAGCAATCTCTGTAAACTAAAAGCTAGAAGAATGACAGGGTCCAACGCCGACTAAGTTTAGGTAATGATCAAAACTCTCTAATTAAGCTTTAATTATTTTGCGAAGCATGGTGGGTCTATAACCATAGAAAATATGATATTTATAATATGAGTAGTAGATTATGACAACTAGTGCCAGTAAAGTCATTATAGGGAGATTAAATGTTTAAACCAAGCACATTTCTTAAAAAAAATCCAAAAAATTGCTTATTTGCATATTTTACCCATCTCTAATTTTCAAAAGTTTTGGGTTAGAAGCACAAAAATAAAAAAATTAAAAAGTTAGTTAAAAATCAAAAGTATAAAACCTCAAGGTAGCTAGAACCGAACAAAAAAGAAGCACGGTCGAAAAAATTAATACCGAAAACCTAAGGAGTCGTAGATGCAAAATGGCCCCATTATATGTGGGTTCCGAAAGAAGATTAAAACAATTTTGGGTTATTGGATATTCAAAAAACCGAACTAAAAATTTTGGGTAGCTGAATTTCTTGCACCCAAAATTTTCTGTTCAGTTTTCGGTGCAAGATTTTGCCGACCATATATTAAATTTTGGTTGCTCAAACCGAAATATGTTTCAGTTTGAGTACATGAACCATAAACAACCCTATAACATTTTTTCTATAGGTAAAACTTTGTGGCCTCGCGATGCTTGTAAAAGGAAAAGAAAAGTACACCACACATCATAGACTTGATTTATAGTCAAATCTGACAAGAAAATCATATCAAACTGGTGTTAAGAACTCATACGATGCATGAAAAATCTCACACGTTTTTTAATTGTGCTAATTATTTATAGTTTGATAGTAAGAATATGATAATAAGAATGTATTAAAGAGAAGATGTTCTTACCACCAAAAAATTATTTGCACTCACTTGGACTCTACTATGCTGAAAATTCAAAAAAAATATGGTAAGCTTTCACATGCTACAATAACAACATATGTTAAAGGTAGCATAATCTTAGCAGTGTCAACTGTTAATAATGGCTTTAGACTCTTGTACCTGGAAACTTGAAAGCAAACTAGTACCTTCTGGTAGTAAATTTCGATGGCATTTTCTTGTATATATAGGATCACCAAGAGATTTTATTGTATTCAAGATCTCCAATATTCTATATTTATATTTATGTATATATTCAAATAGATAGAAAAAAAATGTTAATGATGAAAACCACATGTATTTTACCATTTCTTGATAATAATAATGACGTTTTTGTGGTAAATAAGACATATAATATCAAAATGTGTATATGTGGCTATTTGCCTTTATAATATTCCATATTAGAAGCAAAATCTACCAAAATTAGAAACCAAATATGTATAATATATAATCCTTGGTCGGTGCATTTATTTTTTTATGATATAACACATTGTTTTTGGTAATACTCGAACTATTCACCTTGTGATGCAAGGATTGAGAAAACCAATATGTCAATGCTTAAAATTATGAATATTTAATCAACAATTTTTTTCATTATTCAAATGTTTTTTATCAGTTAAAGAATCTTTTTGTCTATTGTTTTTTTTAACATTTATACACATGTGATTTTTGCAAGTAAGAGTTTATTAATGACTTTTCCAAGTAATTGATTAAGGAAAAGATGGACGGTTTTTTGAGCTATACAATTAAAAAAAATGTATGCATGCAAAAAGAAGTAAAACTAATTAAAATAATAGTTAATATCCTAAACAATAATGCTATGATACTTGGCAAAAACTTATGAATCACTCAATTTTATATATAGTTATGTAGATTGAAAGTAGTATATAATATTATTTTTTAATCAAAAGAGAGATAATATAATGCTTAATCATTATTGAGCATTGTCTTTTATATTTGGAGAAAGGACTTTGGAATTGTAATTAATTTCATAAAAAGAAAACCTTCCATTCATAATTGACTAACTTCTTTTTTATAAAAAATAAAAATTATTAATTATCCTAAAATTTTGTGAGAATAATAGATGTCAAAAATTTAAGAGGCTGGTTTTGATTAATATTTGTATACATAAATTGATACAACTTAGAATGTCCACTTGTGGTCTACTGTGCGTCCACACCGATAGACGCCACCATTTATGTGCGCAACATACTGACTGTCACTAAACTAATCTCTCTCTCTTTTTTTTTTCCCCTATGTATTTATAACGCTTTGCACCTACTGTGCTATTGACAATCCATTATATCGATTAGATAAATGCTATTTTGATTTGAAGATTACATTCATTTTGGCTTCAATCTTCTGTATTGGAATTCAATTTAGATTTTCCATATATTTGTAAGCTTGTCAAGTTCATAAGCTTAGGTGATACAGGTCTTAGGCCCAAATTTGTAAGCTTATTAAGATATCAAGCTCGAGCTAAACTTCAAAACTTATTCGCAAGCAAGGCCCTACCTTAATAGAAGACGGAAATGTTGAATAAATTTCATCCGTTTTCACCCACAATGATTTCAGAGGCGCCGGACTGCACCTAATGACTTGGGGGGGGGGGGGGGGGAAGGGGGTCGCGCAGGAGGTGCAATATATATATATATATATATATATATATGTACACAAACATTCATATAAAAATATATACATATACATATATATGTAAAGGTATGTGTGCGTGTATATATATATATATA
>JAKOGI010001744.1:117500-186778 GCA_029747015.1 Carnegiea gigantea | reverse complement strand
ATGTATATATATATATAAGTGTATATATATATATATATTATATATACTGTTATATATACACACACATATATATGTACATATACACACATACACACACACACACAGAGACACACAGACGCACGCGCATATATGTATATGTGCACATGCACACACGCGCACACACACATACACACACATATATATATACACACACACACTATATATATATATATCATATATATATATATATATATATATAATATATATATATATTATAATATATATATTATGTGTGTCATAACATATATATATCTATATATATATATATATAGATATATATGTGTATATTATATACCTATATATATGTATATGTCTATGTGTAGATATGTAGTGTGTGTGGTGTGTTCGTATATATATATATCTATATATATTATATATCATATAGGTATATATATATATATATATATTATATATGTATATGTATATGTATATGTATATATGTAGATATGTAAGCAGGAAGATAGGCTTGATTGCCACAAACTCATTCGTACCCCAGCAGAGTGCACTGCAGGAGAGGATTCATCCCTCCTTTTACAATGCCTGCAAATCTCAGCTAAGTACAACATCAACGCATCTGTTATTCTGTCTGGAGTGCTTAGCCAAAAAAGACCCTTTGTCTAATCTATTCTTCGATTCTATCTACAGTAAGCTGGTGGTGAGCTTCCTCCCCTTGAAATACAACTTAATTCCTCTCCCGCCATATGTAGTAGGTTGGTGCAGTGAACAATGCATAGCAAATCTGTTTCTTGTGTTTGCATCTTTTTGAATTTAGCAGGGTATCAGTCTAGCCCTCAAAAGACTTGGTGCTGGGGTGAGGTGGTTTTCTCCATTTGCCATTTTTCTTACCTCTGCCTAGATATTTTGTGCAAAGAAGCGATGCTTGTGGCCCTAAGCTCCTATCTTGCATAATGCACAAGTAATGTCAACCTGATTGTGGTGTTGTTGCAGTTTGCATTTTACTGGAAGTCTGTTTTGCACTGTATGAAGGAGTGGCTGGGGATGTGGGCACTAGGCCAGATTATTTTGGACCATTTCACTTTCTGATGCACATTCATGTACCATAGATAGTCTTGCTCAACTTAGTATCTTTGTTTCTAAGCCATTTCCATTTTCTTGTTTCTGTACTTCCCCACTTGAATGTTTCTTTAACCTGGCATACTTTTTTCCAATACCAGCAGCAGTCTTCACGAGGTGGGTAATCCCACCAGTCTTGTTCCCTTAGGTACCTACCATGTACCAATTTCATGCAAAGGAGGCCTTTTGTAAGAGCCACTACCTAAACTAATTTTGCATTACATGCTTTGTTCCATGCTATTAGATGTTTCAATGCCAACCCTCCATGCTGATAGAAGTCTTTTACATTTCACAAAGTATAGTTTGTAGAAACAAGTTAGATGAATACATTAAAAACTTATTAGACGTCAATATAACGACCAATAACGTGAATAACCTTAAGAATGTTATCTAATTGTTCTAGTTCTACTAATACACACACTTATCGTGCATGCATGACTCACCTTTTAACTCCGAAGGAAAGAAAAGAAGGAAAAAGGTAAAGAGAAGGCTAAGAAAAAGAAGTAAAAGGGGGAAGATCAAGCCTTGCATTCTTTAGGCGCACCTCATCCCCTCCAAAGCGCTAACCTGGTAGCATCATGTCGAGGCGCGCCTAGGCGTGCCTCAAGTGCGCTTTTTTAACCTAAGCACACTGAAGGCCAAATGGCTAGGTAGCAAATGATATCTAGTTATTTATGGTAATGAATCTTATTATTCTTTGTGGCAAAGCAATACATTATAAGATTTTGCTAATTTTCCTTACGCACATATCAAATGAAGCATAGATATCTAGTTATTTATTGCATAGATCATATGATAGGCTCATCTTGACTATTATACATTTGCAAAAAGATAAACATTGGATGTTGCAACTATTAAAACACCACGAGGAGGGGAACAAAAAACTATGTCCAACAAATAGATTCATGAAAACCAAATTATTGAAACAGTTAAATGTATTGGTTATTACATCATGTATGCCAGTACATGTATAGGATATCATACTATCTTATTTCTTCTTATTTTAATGGTTTGCAATTTGAATGTCCAGCTCTTTTGAATCCATTTTAGCTAACTTATCTCTGTTTGGCTACCATCAGGGCTTCTGGTATAGGTTGTTCAAACTTCCCTATGTAAGTCCTATTAAAGCTCACGACGAGTAGAAGAAAAAAATGATCATACCCAAGTTAAATAATTACTATAAGGTATGCCTAGCATTCATATTGACAAAATTATTGCAAGGTATGCCTAGCATGGCATTATAACTAGAGAGTTTGTGACCACATCGACTAGTACAAATGTTTCTACCCCCCAAAAAGGATATGAAAGTACAACATAAGTCATCTCCAGAATAATCATTAATTAGTGATATACATTAGCAAGTCTTAAGCAAACATAAAAAAGCAAACTAATATATCTACCTTTTGATCTTTCTAAAACGTAAATTCCAAGTCCCAAAATGATTTGAAGAATTACATCAAGGACGAAAGTATATAGACAGAAGCATTTCGATGGATAAGATTAGCCAAAGGCGACAATTTTTAAATGCATTGCAACTTCACACTCCTCATTAGTTATATTCGATTCTTTATGCAATTGAAACTAGATCATACCCCAAATTCTCTGCTTATCAAGCTAAACAAAAATGTACCTCCCAATTTATGTGCCAAAACCGAATGCAATTAGCTTGAACAAGTACATAAGGCGATACGAACTTTCTGTACTTTAATTAAATTTTAATTGAACCATGTTGCTATGATATTATTATCTTTCTGTACTTATATATATGTAGAGGTTTGGTCCTAAACCTTTGTTTTGTTCAAACCCAACTAGAGAGAGAGAGAAACAAAGAGAGACAGAGAGAGAGAGAGAGACAGAGAGGCGTGTCATGAAGCTTCACTTGAGTTCGTGAGTCTTATTTCTTCTAGTCACAGTAAGTTCCAACTTTACTTATCTAACACGAGGTTTTACATGAGACTGTCATATCAATGATGAAAAATAAAAGAAGCTACCATATGGGAAGACCTTTCCCAAAAGATATATAATCAATCTCATGCAAATCTTTGCATTCATTTTAATGTAGGTAAATAAAAGTGTTGGAGATTGAATATGAGTAAAAGCCTGCCTTTAAGAGTTAAAACCATGATATTTTATCTCTTTAGGTGGGACTAATTGAGAATAACCCGTCTAAAGATCGTACAATAAAATGATTTAATAGTTTTGAACACTTTCTTTGGTAATAAGGATCTTCATTTGCTAAAACCAAATATGTAGAACAAGAACAAGCTTTGAATGCCTCGGACTAATTCTAAGTCTTCAGGACCCATTGTTAACTAGTTAAGACTCCATACTTTTTTCCAGCGAGGTACAGTGAAAGTAGGGCTTCACAGCTACGTAATTGTCCATTTTTCAATGTTGGCTTGCTCTTCGGACAGTTTTCAATTTAGGATGACACTAAACTAAAACAAAATCACTCATAACCATCTTTCGTGTCTTTCTTAGTGGAGCAACATCCAACCAACAGTTCTCAAACTATCTTTTGATAAACACGGCTCATTGCAATTCAATTATAGCACATGGCTCGATTTTTCAACTTAAAAATTTCCTAACTCAAATCTATAACAAGAAAGCATCCACTTCCATCAAGATGTTGATTCAGAAGCATCAGGAAGGTCATCCAGAACAAATGGACATTACATTTCAACTGATGAAGCCCATTTCTCGGACTACATTTCAACTGATGAAACAATAAACATAATAATTATGCTCCAAGAATGGATAGAAATTATGAAAAAGCATACTAATTGAGCAAAAGCGACCTCTCACATGAAATTCAGAATTACTAAATAGATCTGGAAACAGAATTCAGAAGAACATCGAACCAAACTCAACAAATCCCAATTTAAACCTAAAATACAACATGAATTACTTTCAAAAAATATTGATTGAGCAAGACTTCGAAGCATCCATAACTTACAAGTGAAGAAAGCAGCCAGGTTTCATGCGTAGATAAGCTGGGGATTGCCCTCAGAGACTGCACAGGATAAGCCCGGGTCTAGTTCGGTGCAACTCATGGTCTGGTCTGGACTAGTGCCCAGATCTGGCGTGGCCTTGTGTGCAGGGGAAGAGAGGCATGAGAGACGAAAAGTGCTGGCCTAGGGCTTCCACGAAGAGAGGCATGAGAGAGGGAGAAGTGCTAGACCTGCTGGTTAGGTTGCAAGGGAGGAGAAGAGCGCGCGAGAGGGAGGCAGTGCAAGAGCAAATAGTAACTAAGGTATTCCATTTGTTTTACCAATTTTGTGATCAACAATCAACTTTTTTTATAGTCACAAAACCCGTATGGGTCTTTTTTTGATGGAGAATTAGTCTTAGTTTAAAAAATAAAGCAAAAACAATTTTCGAATTTTGAAAATTTGAAAATTATGACCAAGTTCATAATAGCGTAAAAATTTATCACAAAATGTGACTGAATTTCACAACGCTTAACTTTTGGCTAGAAATTTCACACGACCCTTTTTGTGTCATAAAATGGGTCACAATTTGTGGCTACTTTTTGTAGGCTACCAAAAAGCGGTCACAAATTTCAGTCTTTCTTGTAGTGCAGGAAGATATTTCTTTCCTTTTTCTAATAAGAATTTTTCAACTCTGACATCAAAGAGATAATTAAAGACATCTTCAGAAGTAGCTCCTTCTACCTTCATATATTTGTTAAAATTATTATGGTAGATAAAAGTAGTGCTCCTGCAATGCATTAGTGTTCTTCCTTATTCAATTAATGCCCACATTTGATGATAAATGTTGTAAAATTCGATGACTCTTGCTAAAGTAGCGTCACTAATTAATTCTTAACGTTTTAGAAACCATTCTTTTTGTTGTTCATTGGGATCATCTGAATCAACTAATTGAAGAAGATAATAGGCTGGTTTGGCTTTTTCATTTCATACTCAATTACTGCACAATATACTTCAACATATAGGCTTCTATTGTGTGGAGCTTTTGTTAGGCCATCATGAGATATGAGAATTCAATAGATCCTTTTAAACATGCACTGTTGAAACTTAGTCGTGAGAAGAATGGGTCATTTGGATTTGAAATTTTCTTGAGATAAACTACTATTCCATATTCCTTGGTTTTTGTGATAGGGTTACCAGGAGAGATTGAATTTGTGGGGAGACTAATACCACCAACTCCAGATTTGTTAAGAAAGAAGATCGTAGTGCTCTATGACTCTCAAATATCATAAGAATAATTATAGTAGTAGTCGATGTGGGCTGCACACCATTCATTGAACAATTTTTCTTGGACATGGGAACTTAGTTTTTTTGAATATTATAAGGACACTTTCGGTAATTCATTTACAGCTCTAAAATACCGAATCCTTGTACTATTGAATAGGCAGAAGATAGTAGAGCAAAGTGTGATCTACTTTTTGTACGAAATTTCAAAATATCCATAAGGATTCCACTGGAATGAGAAACCCGTTCTAATAGTAATGACATTCAAAAACTTGTTGCATTTTAAACCGCAAGTGGACGGTGTTGCTGTAGCTAGCAACCGGCAAGTACGGGTCAAGTCTACAAAGAACTTGTTTTCAACTACTGGAACTAATTACTCTTCTCAATCTAGGCTAATCAATGTCAGAGATTGAATGATCAACTAATGATAGGAATAACAACTAAGAGTTCAAACAAGATAACAATATGGTAAAACACCCAGGTTGGAATTAACAGCACGAGTATGATATTGAATCAATTACTAACCTCATCTAACAAACCCAAGCATGCGTCATCAGTGGATAAATTGCCAATAAAGTTCATCTCCTCCCTCTCTCAAGGGTCGAAGACGAATTGTAGAACTATAGTCACCTATTTTCATAGGACTAAAAGTTGAAGGATTCCAAGATCTACAATCTCGAATCTTAATTAGAACTTTAATTATTTTCATGTCTACTAAGTCACGCTGGGTGAAGGCTTCATCTCTCAAAGGCCCCCAAACCTTAATAACAACGGATGAATACTCTCTCTAGCATTTCATCAAAAACATGGTGCACATAGTAGAAAACATAAATGCAAACGTAGGGGATAGTATGGGTTCGGGCTAGTTCATGATTCAACTACACATATTCGGTGTTAATCCCAACCTAAGTTGGGAGATTTAGCCACGCATCATCTCAAAAGCAACAATCACAAATCCCAATTCACTAAACATGATTCAACTAAGACCCTAAAATAACAATGAAAAAGAGAAAGAGAATCAAGTAACAAACTTGAATTAATTGTTGCTGAAAAGTAATACAATCTTTAATCTTGATGAATTCAATCTGAAAGCATCAATAAACTTCCCTAATGAAAACCTCAAAAATCTCCTCTCAAAAGTGCTCTCCAAATAAAATAGAGAGTGCGTCCAGAAAATTGCAACAAATCACATTTATGTCGCGACAACTCGGGCCGGCGGTGTGGCCGTGCCCTTTGGCATGGGGTGACCGTGCCACCCTGGCTGGTGTGGCACAGGTGGCTGTGCCACCTTGCTGCCTAGTGTTCCGTAATTTTTCAGAATGGCACGACCATGCCTTGGCATGGGGTCCGCATGTCGAATCTCCGAGTCTAGCCGGTCCCTTTCTTGACTTGCAGCATATCATCTTAGCCCTCCTTTTTACCAATGTTAGCGGATTTTCTCGGTTTTCTAACAGGAACTCCTGAAAACACGAAACACCGCTGTATAAGTAAAATTTAGACCAAAGGAGACTCATTTGACCCCTTTCTCCTGAAGATCAAATGTGATTCAATAGGGGGATAACATAAGGTCAAAAGAGAGGTTTATCAACTCCCCCATGCTTATCTCTTGCTTGTCCTCAAGCAAGATTAACTCAGGGAAGATCGAAGAGTGGGATAAACCTCTGGTCATAGGACTCTTCAGGCAAGAGATGACCAATCAATAAATCAAGCTAAATCATGTATTAAAGGCGACCAAGTCAAGGTGTGAAACAATCTTAATAAAACACGCACATCCCCCATCCATGAAGCCCCCTACCCATATGCAACACATCAAATATCCCAACATTGAAGCACACAGCAATGCAAGACCTTCCTTAATAAGTGGTGAGTAAGCAAGACCGGTAGAACCTCACTTTAGGACAAAGTGTAACACTCCCCTTAATGTCTTCAGAATATATAACAAGGGTGCACTCAATTCTATCCAATCAAGTAAACTACCATAAGTTTGGTAGAGTTCTTAATTCTTCACCACTTATTGCAAAATGCAATATGCCAATCATGAGCAAATATGCCAATCATGCACTTTTGGCTCATGTGGCTTACGTGAAACAAAAAATGCCTCAATCATGTTGACATATGTAAAATGCTAAATGTGATATAGAGAACAAAACCAAGTTCTAGAGATGCAATT
Organism: Carnegiea gigantea; assembly: GCA_029747015.1. NCBI lineage: Eukaryota > Viridiplantae > Streptophyta > Magnoliopsida > Caryophyllales > Cactaceae > Carnegiea > Carnegiea gigantea. The sequence goes on along the minus strand of JAKOGI010001744.1, from coordinate 179,281 downwards.
ATGGATGAGTCACACATAAAAGGAAGCATGAGACTACATGTAAGAAATAGCCATTAGGCTCAAACTCTCACAGGTAAATCTACCACGGTCAAGCAACTTACTTCAAGATGTGTCCTACTTATCAAGGTTAGTCAAGTCAAGATACAGGAATCTCAAGAACAAATTGACATGTAACATGGGTAAAGGAACAATGGATGACGGTGTCAAATGCATTTTCACAAACAACTCACACCATAACCAGTTACACTTCGACACACAACTCAACCTGCTTAATCGATCATCGCCCCTTATGTTCTCTTCATAAGAGGGATTTTTGCAAACTTTTAGATAACTCTTTTATTCATAAAGCACTAAATCTAACTAAGAAAGCACTAAATATATAAAGGATAATGAAGAGGAGGGTAAAAAGTAGTAGCTGGAAAAGTTATGAACTCCCAACTCGATCACTTCTCCTTTTAAGATGCAAAATCTAACCTATATGCTTTAAACTACATGCTCTATTAAAGAGAAAATGCAAAGACAACCTAGTAAAACTGCATGCCATCCTATCTATATGATGCGAATGCAAGTGATGTCATTCAACCCACGCCCCAAAATCCACCATTCCACCCTAAAAGCTATAAGCTTACCCCTCCATGCTTAAGACTTTCATTGTCCTCAATGAAAATGGCAATTAAAAAAACCAAGGGTAAGGAAGGACCAATAGCGCCTAAAGGAAGACGGAAGGGTAGGGGAAGAAGGACACACAATTTTGTTTTCTTTTTTTTTTTAAAAAAGCAATGAAATACTTGGGTTGCCTCCCAAGAAGCGCTTGTTTAAGGCCCTTAACTTGAACCTTACCTCCTAATGGAAGACAATAACGGCACGGGAGGTGTACTAGTAGAGGTATAGAATTGTGGAGTAGGATCCACTACCTCCCCAATACAAACAGAAGTTGCGGGCTACATAGGGGGTCCCCTGTATCCATCAAACACTGCAATCTTAGGAATAACTACAGGAAGGTTAGCATACGTAGGGATCATAGGGGGTAGGGGGTTGATAGGCATCGAGGATTGGGTGGGTGGAGGGAAACAGAAATCCAATATCTCCCCACACACCTGAAAAGATATAGTACCCATCTGTGTGCCAATCACCACCCCAGCAGTATGTAGAAACGATCTCCCTAAAATGACAGGCACCTGGGAGTTCTCATCCATATCTAGGACAATAAAATCATAGGGGTTGATGAACTTACCCACCTGAATAGGGACATCCTCCAGGATACCCACAGGTTGCTTGATGGAGTGATCGGCGAGCTGAATGATCAAGTTGGTGGGTTATAGGTCCTGCAACTGAAACCTGCTATAAAGGGAGAGAAGCATGAGGCTTATGCTAGCTCTCAGGTCACAACGAGCTCCCTTAATCTGCAGATCCCTTATAGGACTGGGGATAGAGAAACTGTTTGGGTCTTACAGCTTATGTGGTGACTAACTCTGCAAAGCTACACTGTACACCTCTACAATAGGGACCACTGATCCTCCCTTAGGCTCACCTTTTTTGGAAAGAAGTTCTCTCAGAAACTTTAGATAAGCTAGTGTTGCTTTGAGAGCCTCTAAGAAAGGGGTATTGACATAGACCTACCTCAGGATATCCAAGAATCACACAAATCTGAGCTCAAGCTGAGAGAGCTTGGCCCAGGCTAACCCCTAAAGATAGGGTACAGGTGCCTGATAAGTGTGAGCTAGAGGTGGAGGATTAACCTTCCTAATATTCCCCTCCTCCTTCTGCTCATCAATTTTCGTAGAATCAGGAATTAGAACTGTCTCCTAGAGAACCATCATAAGACTCTCCTCTAACCCCTCGCCTACTGTGGAAAGGGCATTGATGTGGCCCTTAGGGTTAGTCTCAGGCTAGCCTGGTAGTTGCCTGAGGCCTGGACAAGTGGCTGACCTGCTGGGCTATTTGGGCGATCTGAGTGTCCATCGTACTCTGATGGGAGGCCATAGCATTGAATTTGGAGGTGAGCTGATTGATCAACACACTAAGAGCTTCATTAGCCTCACTTTGAGTTACTATGAATCGCTCCATGAGACTCTCCAAGTTTGATTTGGGTTGTGGGGGTGGTGGTGGTAGAGTGTAGGGGGCTCTGGACGAGAACCTAGGTGGCTTTATGGCATTCTGAGGTTGAGGGTTGGGATTCTTATAAGAGGGATTGGAGTAGCTTTTCTAGCCCAAACTGTGAGCATTAGGATATGGATTGTTTTGTGGTGATGGGTTAAAGCTGTATAGGGCATTAGCGTGCTCAATGGAAGAGGAACCATTGTAGCACTCAGCAGATGCGTGCCCCTGCACACCACATATCTCATAAATGGCATATACCCCAATTGGTGGCCCTGAAAAGCTGCCTGGAATCGAGCAGTTACCCACCATGTCAAGCTGCTGGGCCAATGCATCTACTAATCTGGCTAAGAGTGTAACAGCATCGACATCGTGCTTGCCACCATTCCTCCTTAGGGTGGCCCTCTTGCTCGATCAGTGATAATTGTTGGAGGCCATCTCTTCCAACAATACCTTCGCTGCCTCAATGGACTTCCCCATGAGTGCTCATTCTACAGCGGCATCTACTGAGATCTTGACTGACTGTTCTAGTCCATTGTAGAATGCCTGAACTAGCAGCTAGTCAGGAACACCATGGTGGGGAGCACTGCCATTAAAGGTTCTTGAACCTCTCCCATGCCTCACACAAGGACTCCCCATCTCTCTGATAGAAGGAGGTGATGTCAGTCCTTAACTTTGCAGTTTTTTCAGGTGGGAAGTATCTGCTGAGGAATGCTTTCGAAAGAACTTCCTAGGTAGTGAATGAGTTGGGCTTCTCATTCTGCAGCCAGTCGCTGGCTCTATCCTTCAGTGAAAGGGGAAAGAGCCGCAGCCGAATCGCATCATTGGACACCCCGTTGAGTTTGATGGTGTCACATTTCGCAAAGAATTTGCGAAGATGCATGTTGGGATTGCCCAAGGGATGTCTACCGAGCTGGTCCCATCCGTTCGATGAATGTGATGACCTCAGAGCTGAGTTCAAAGTGTTAGCCTCCACCACAAGGCTAATAATGGATGACGTGATGCCTGATGTCTACGATAGGGCATAGTCTCGTAGCACCCTATTATCTTCTTAGGCTATTGCCACCTCTGCTTTCTTCCTTCTTCTTACTTCTCCGCCTCGCTAGCATGTGGTTTCTTCGATATTAGGATTGAAGGGGATAAGGTTTTAATTTCCTTGACTCCCCCTATGTATACAAAAGTAAACACTATACCCAGTGTAAACGGTATCAAGCAAAAATAAAGAAGAACTAAACTACAAGAAGAAAAACAAGAGCCTAGGCTAGAGCATGTTAATTGGTTCTAGTATTGAAAGAAATAAGTTCCCCGGCAACGGCATCAAAAACTTATTATGTTTTAAACTGCTGGTGAACAGCGTAGCTGTAGCTAGCAACCGACAAGTACGGGTCAAATCCATAAGGAACTTGCTTTCAACTACTTGAACTAATTACTTTACTCAATCTAGGCTAATCAATGTAGGAGATTAAAGGATCAACTAATGATAGAAATAACAACTAAGAGTTCAAATAAGATAACAAGATGGTAAAACACCCAGGTTGGAATTAATAGCATGAGTATGATGGCAATCAATTACTAACCTCATCTAACAAAGCCAAGCATACATCATGAATGGATAGATTACTAATTAAGTCCATCTCCTTCCTCTCTCAGGGGTCGAAGACGAATCCTAGAATTATAGTCAGCTATTTTTATGGGATTAAAAGTTGAAGGATTCTAAGATCTACAATCTCGAATCCTAATTAGAACTTTAATTATTTTCATATTAAAATCCTAACTATCTACTAAGTCACGCTAGGTGAAGGGCTCATCTCTCAATGCCCCCCAAACCTTAATAACAATGGATGAATACTCTCTCAAGCATTTCATCGAACACGTGGTTTGCATAATAGAAAACATAAATGCAAATGTTGGGGAAAATATAGGTTGGGGCTAGTTCATGATTCAACTACACATATTCGGTATTAATCCCAACCCAAGTTGGGAGATTTAGCCACGGATCATCTCAAAAGCAACAATCATAAATCCCAAATCACTAAACATGATTCAACAGAAACCCTAAAATAATAATGAAAAGGAGAAAGAGAATTAAGAAATAAACTTGAATTAATTGTCACTGAAAAGTAATACAATCTTCAATCTTGATGAATTCAATCCGAAAGCATGAATAAACCCCCCTAATAAAAACCTCGAAAATCTCCTCTCAAAAGTGCTCTCCAAATAAATGAGAGAGTGTGTCTAGAAAATTACATCGAAATCGCGTTTAAGTTGCGGTGGCCAGGGGCGGTAGCACTGCCGTACCCTTTGGCACGGGGTGACTGTGCCACCTAGCACGGGGTGGCTATGCCACCTTACTACCTGGTGGTTCATAAATTTTTGACACGGCACAACCGTACCGGTTAGCCTAGGGTCACCATGTCAAATCTCCGGGTCTAGCTGATCCCTTTCTTGACTTGCAGCTTGTCATGTTAGCCGTCCTTTCTACCAATGCTAGCGGATTTTCTCGGTTTCCTAACAGGAACTCCTGAAAAATGCGAAACACCACTACATGATTAAAATTTATACCAAAGGAGGCTAATTTAACCCCTTTCTCTTCAATATCAAACGTGAAAACAAAGAGAAAAAGAATCAATTTGGTGATAGAATAAGGTCAAAATAGAGGTTTATCATAACAACATTTCACTTTGAGTTTCCTCCGTTTCTGGTAGGAGTTCTGCTCTGATGATGCCATTGACAAACTCACGACTTAAACTATCTGTTGGAGAATTCTTCGATCCCTATACATGTTCAATAGGAATAGAAAATTAGTTAAGCCATAATTGCCAATGCAAGAGTCGTCCTTGCGCTTTTATATTTGATAAATTTGTTTTAACAAAACTAAGTATTCCTTTGCAATTAGTTCGAATAAGAAAAAGTCTTGAGGCTAAAAAGATTAAGAAATTTTTGATTCCCCTTATGGCTACAAGGATTTCTTTTTCCATCATGGAATAATTCCATTCTACTTTATTAAAACTTATACTGCAAAATTTACAGAGTTTTTCTCCTTCTATGATTTTGAGTACTGTACTCTAGTGCTCATTTTTGACATCTGTCTTAAGAATTAGATCACCTCCTTCATTAGGCAAATTAAGAGCAAGAAGATTTTTACACATATTTTTAAAGTTTTGTACAATCTTGAATCACTAGGAGTCCACGTCTAATTTACTTCCTTCTTGAATTTCTATTGCAATGGTTTTCTTAATTTGGCAAGAGCTTTAATGAAATCTCAAGCATAGGTAAGAATCCAAGAAACTTTTCTAATTGCTTCCTATCTTCATGCTTATGTGGGATGATTTGTCTAACTTTTATTTCTAGACCTAAAAACTTGATTTCTTATTCAGCACAAATACACTTGTTCTTATCAAGAACAATACCACGATCAATGGATCTTTGGATAACTGCTAGGACATCGTCTTTGTGCTGTTATATGATCTTGGAAAAGATAAGGATACTATCTATGTAAACTGGAGAATAATGATTAAGATCTTTGAAGATGTTATCCATTCTTCTCTGTCATATTTGAGGTGCATTCTTTAGACCAAATGAGATTACTATCCATTCATAATGTCCTTGATGAGCACTAAAAGTAATTAAATGAATGCTTTCTTCATCCATTTTTATTTGACAGTATCTGATTTTGCAATCCATTTTTGAGAACCAAGAGGCTCCTTGAATTCAATTGAAAAGGACTATTTTGTTAGGAATATAATAACCATCAAAGGCAATATTATCATTTAGCTTTTTGTAATTGATTACCATTCTTGCTTTTCCTCTTCTTTTTTTTAGTATGATTTCTTACCATAAAAGTGGGATTAGTGTGAGGACCTTTACTATTCCTGGTTAATCCTCTATCCAGAAGTTCTTTAATTTGTTTATTAAATTCTTGGATATCTTGGTGTGTATACACCATATGTTTGACTCGAATAATAGTGCTGGGATTTGACAAAGTAATATTTGCAAATGTTTTATATTTGTCCCAAACTAATGTTGGGAAACCCTCTTGTTGTTCAGCAATTTGCTCTTTAATAGATAACTCAAGTACTGAGATTGTCAATGCTATCTCACGTTGTGCAGGTATTACCTTCTCACACACTGGCTGCATGTAAATATAATCTTCTGATGAGTGTAAGCTTTATTTAATTTATAAATAGGAACTGAGTAACCATTTATTAATATTTAGTTGATGGTCAGTGTGCATGGAGAATATAGCCTCTGACAATTATTACCAATTATCATATCATGAGAGGATTGGTCTGTAGCCTATAGAACTAGAATTGTGCATTAGACTCCTCCTATTTCTATGGATAACCTTTCTATTTTGTGGCTTATAATGCTATTATCAGTCATCCTTACTTGTAAAGGATTCTTGACTTTTTTCCACATATATTTCAGAAATGATGATCTTTTTCCAAAACATATGGAGCAACCATTATCGATCTAATTCATATTATTATATCTTTTTAGGCATACATTTATTGGAATATAGATACTATTAGGATTTGTATTGGTGACTTCATAACATATATCTGTAGTCATATTTTTGAGTAATTCATCTTCATGGATTGGTTTACTAATAGTTCTTGTTTTGTAACCAACATATCTTGACTCATACTTCGATCTATGTTGTGTCTTGCATGTTCAAAACTCATTCTACTCATTTCTATGGTCATACTAATTGTCTCATCTTCCAGAGTCTCTTCTTTAGCTGATGAAGACCCTTCTCCTCATTTTGATCTTGTACTCATGCTTCTCAATAATTGGGATTTAGTGGTAATTTTACAATTTTCATCAATTTTTATTACATTTTTCTTATAATTTTTATAGGATTGGCAAAAGCTAGATATCTAAGACCAATTGATTTTTATCTTATAAGGCTTGGATTTTATCCTTCGGATTTTTTTACATAGGAGTAGGGCTTTCAAATTTTCTATTTCTATCATTCTTACCTCAATCTTTGGATTTATAGTATTATTTAATTTGTAGATTATTTTCCAAAATTTTGGGTATTCTCATCTTTTCACGTCCATCCCAATTGTTTAGATCTTGACGGATATGAAGTTTTTTGACAAATTCATCTTTTAGACTTATATAATATCCAGGTCAACAATTGAATCCTAAAGATCCATTGTATAAATTGGTCTTAATCCTTGTGATAATTTGATTATGAAATTTGGTATGTTAGATATCACATAGCAAAGCATAAAAATCAATATCTTTGCCATAAAACTGTAAAGGAGTAACTTAAACTTAGACACTTCCAGCATGGATATATCCATATCTTCTGTCTTTGTTGCGCTTAAGGATATTTTCTCAATTAATGAGATTAATTTCTCCAACATCTAATTCATAATCTTTTATCTCTAAATCTCCTTCCATCACTTCGTATACGTACTTGCTCTTTAATTGAAAGATGGATTTTTTATAGATTATGTCTTTCTAAATTATAGCAAGGACGCAATCTCCTTTCACATCTTCGCTCTCATCATCTACTACAAATTCTTCTCATTGAAGATCATTGAGACTAATTGAGCTACTTTCCATCTTATAACTGGTTTCTTTGTAATCACCTTCTTCATATTCATCCTCTAGTATAAATTTCGATAATTCTCTTGTTGTTTTTCAGTACTAGATCTAGTGCTTCTTCTTTGCTGAGCTCAAAATAATTTAGATTTCTCAGAGTTCCAATAAGCTTGTTATTCTTCCTATTTTTTGCATTCATTTGCATAATGACTTACTTCTCTGCATGCCCAACTGCTATAGTTGTTTTTCCCTACAGAACAATAAGTGCCTTTTCTAAAAAATCTTCATTTTTTAGAGCTTGGTCTATTGTAATATTTTCTTTTATATTTCTCTTCCTTTTGCTTGTTAAAACTCTTTTTCTTATAAAATTGTCTTCTATTTTTTGGGATCAAAATATTGATCACTAACCCATTTTCTTAGATAAGAGACTCTTGTACCAAAGATATCAATGACATCTGTTCTTTCAAGTTGTGCAATATACTTTTCATTAATGATAGAATTTGTTGGATATGACAATTTGTCATAAAACATATCAAGATTGGTTTCATTATGTCCAATTTTGTAATAATACTGACTAACTTCAGCAATATGATTATTTAGATATCTCATGTCCCATAATTCTATATTATTTATATTTCTTTTCCATTCTCAAGCTTTTTCTTCGGAATCAAGTTTAGCTCCGATGAATTCATTTTCGATTTCCATACATAGATATTTGAACATTGCAGCTAGTGTTTTCATCATTTTTAATGCATTTTTACCAACCTCATTTAATGAATCGTACTAGTTAGATACAGTACCAGAAAAACTATGGTCGATATAGTTTAAGAAATTTCCTTTAGTCCATGTGGTATTTAAATTCAAGTCATTATTCATGCCCTTTTTCGAATGCTCAAATATTTTTTCTCTATTACGAGCTCTATCAATATTTAAGATGTATCCTGTTTGACTAATCAGGTTAAAGCCAATTTATTTACATGTCATGGTTTTCTTTGGGATGAACCTGAAGGAAAATTTAGTTGTATGCCTTACTGGCATGCACTTAGGTCTCATAAAATGGGTATTTTTTCTATAAGGTTCATCAAATTCTTCAGATTTAGGAACAACATTGTTAACTGGATTGGACTCGATTTCATTATGCTCTTCTTCATTCTCGTTAATTTCGTCGTCAAATACCATTTTACGATTTTTTTTATCAAGTTTCTTTTTAATTTCTTCTAAAGGTACAACATTAAGATCATCTACTTTAATTAGGTTCATCTGCTGACATATTTCTTCTTCTAACTGGACATTATTTGTCTCTTTATTATCATCAGATAATACATCTTGTTTATTAACTACTGCGCCTATGATTTTGTTTAATTCTTCTGAATTTTGTTCTTCATCAAACATGTTCTGTAATTCTTCAAGATTATACTACTCATACTTCATCCTCTTCTTCTTTCTCTGTCTTCTCAGATAATTTTTCAGTTGATTTTCTTCTGCTTTCTTTTCGATTTTTATATCATGCAAAGGAAATAAATTTTTGTTTTTTGGGTTTTGGAAATGATAGTTATGCTGAAATAGAGTACCAATACTTAAAGTAAATTTTTCACCATGTCTAATTTCGTTAACTAAAGAAAGGTGAATTATAGACAATTGCTTCTTAATCTCCTTAGCTTCAGTGTTAATATTTGTTAATCCAATTTTTAATTCTAAAACTATATCAGTGATACAATTTAATTGGGTTGCTATTGAAGTTATTCCTTTTGGTGAGTGAATAATATATAAATAATTAGAAATAGGGCAAGTAGGCGATGATTCAAGCATTAAACATAATTAATTAACTTAATTAACTATTACTTAACTTAATTATTTTAATTATTTTTGGTCATGTGGCTCTGATACTGGTTGAAAGAGGCCTTTGAGTAGCACATATGAGTGAAATATCACCACTACTAGAAACTGAATTTTTAACGACCACTTTTTAACGATCAAACAAAAATGTTATTGTTACATATTATTGATAACGACAAATGTATTTTTTTGTTGTTTAATTTCCTCAAAAAATCATCATTAAACAACGAACAAAAAAGTAGGTTGTTATTTTTTTACAATGTTTGTAGTTATTGGTAATAGAAGAGGATGTACATAATTTGAGGAGGAAAACTAAAAATGAAAATTGAAAAATTAACTACAATTTCTCTCCTAACTTAAGATTATCAGAGGAAAAATTTAGATTCATATTTATTACTAATTAATAGCTTGCCGAACATTTACTGTACAATCAAAATAATCGCAAAAGGATTAGAATCAAATTGAAGCCCCATGCACTTGGAAAATGCCTGCAGCGTGCATGCGTGATTAGCTAAAAGCATGCCCTAGAAATTGACTTTATTTAAAGCTTAACAGCAGCCATTGTCGATCAGACTACGCCTCCTCGCTTATTCTCCCAAAATACATAGAGCACGCAATTAGCTTCAACATTACCCTGACGCAGCGAAACCCTAGCACCGTCGAGCAATCTCCATTACAAATTCTTTTCAGGAATCTCTTCTTCATTGCATCAGGTGTGTTCCCAATTCTCTTCTTCATTTGCAATTCTAGCTAATAGCATTAAGTAACTCATGGAGGTATCTTCAATCCTGTTTCTTCCCAACACACTGTGTAATCGAATTTCTTGCATTTTTTGTGGAAAATTGACAGTAATTCCACCAAGGTTCTCACTATCTAAAGCCTTTGGGCAAAAATTGGGGGTAATTTTGCAACTCCAAGTAACTGTTCAATTTGTCTTTGCCTCTGTATCTCACTTGGTTACAACGTGTGCAAGTGTTCAGACTTCGGAACCTAGGTAGTGAGTCTGTTAATCTTCTTCTCTTATAGCACTCTTTCAACCTAAGTTCAAATCCTTGACCATGGCAGTTGTTGTCTAGCGCCTTATCTCACTGGGTCACAGTTCTGCCAGGTGAATCTTCACACACATACACACTCTCTCTCATCTCTTCCCTATCAAAATAGTGCGAATGCTGATGATTTGCTAGTCTGCTTTAGAGTCTATTATTGAACAATGTTTAGGGTGCCTTACCTGCAAGGCAATACTGCCAATTAACTTGATTGCAGAAAATAAAGTAAACTAATTTGGTATAATGGAGTTTGAGACAGAAAAAGAAATTATTTTCATGAAATTAGGTAAACTCACAGATGGGAAAGTGATCAAAAACATTGATGAATCATTACTGTTGCTGGTGTTGGGTTATCAGCATTCTAGGGATTGTTGCCATTGTGGCCTTGAAAATTCAGGCAAGAATTAGCAACAATGAACAAAATGTGTCTCTGAGGCAAAAAGGATAAGTTGGTGTGTCTAGTAGTGTACAACAGGCTCTGATATGATCGTATCTCAACAATGAAATTACATGCCCATTAATACCCTTATGACAAAAGGCGTTTTGACTTTTTCTAATATTTGTTATCCTATGATTCCTCCCACTAAACACTCTATTGATACTTCACTATAATATTTTGCACCAAAAAACGTATTTTGAACACTAAGAATTTAGGATTTTAAAAATATTTTCGTAAATTTAATTGTTCATATATGTTTTAAAACTAAGATTTATTTGGGATCAGAAGAGTCTGGACATTATACTGGAGGAAATTTGATAATGTAAGCTGTTGAAATGTGTGCGGATACATGTGGCAATTAGAAATTGAATGCGAACATATCTGCATTGTTTATTATTTACATTGACGTTTTAGATTATAATTTGTATCGATTACATTTGCTATTACATATTATCTACATTGACCAATTGTTATCAAATGCTACAGACGATCAAATTTATGATCCCTCTCATCATCTTTCTCTACCATTTTTGGAAATTTTTATTATTCAAGTAATTTTTAAAGTACCAAGCACCTAACCATTTAATGGGAGGCAGTTAAGGTAATTCAAGGGTATTTTATTTGCCACATCATCACCTCATAGGAGCTAGATCGTACATGAAACATATATCAACAATTAATCTCGTAGATTTAGTTTGTTGATTTATATGGTTTTTATCTTGTCACTTGATATTATTTTGTGATGGCATAAATCTGTTAGATATTTGTATCTTAAGCAACCTCTTGTTCTTCTTGTTCTTGTTCTTGTCCTTGTTCTTGTTCTTGTTCTTGTTCTTCTTCTTCTTCATCATCATCTTCTTCTTCTTCTTCTTCTTCTTCTTTGTCTTCTTCTTCTTCTTCTTCTTCTTCTGCTTTTTTTTTTTTTAAGGGGGAGGGGTGGGAGGAGGGGGAAGTCCAGTTCTTTTCTCCAAAATTGACGCATTTCATGTATATCCAAAATACGAAGAATGTTTTATTTGGTTTGTGTTTTTGTGTAACATGTAGTAGTCAAGAAATGACAGGTGTGCCGTAGCACAATATAGATCTGGGGACGGGTTTTGCTGGAATGTACTAGACTGTAATTAGTATTGCTACTGTTGCTATTGTATTGATTTCGCTAGAGCTACATTGTTTCTTCAAGCCTTTCTATACTATCTTGGTTCTAGTACAACAAACATGACCAAAATGGTGAATCCTCATTTTTTTTGGTGTCAGGTTTTTGGTAAAATTTTCATATATAAAAATCACTCAATATAGGTCAATTAATTCAGATAAGATAACTTCAAAAAATAAGTTTAGCAGAACACAAACCTTATTATTCTTGCTCATATTTGTAAGCATAATATCATCTTGTAGACTTGTATCCAACTATTTCAGCGGACATATTAATATAATATCAGTTGACACATTCCTGATTTTTGTTGGCTTTAGCAGTTAGTGCATGTGTCCTAGGCCATAGTGACCCGTTTGCCCTAGTTCATATGGAGAGCTTGTTTGATTAAAGTCCAGCTTATTTGATTAATTAATTAGATAATATTGTCTACTTCTTTTAGCTACTACATTTGTCAATTTTTTCTGAACCTTTATCATTTGGCGTACCATATCCAAGTTGTGAAAGAGATCAATTTATTATGTTGCATAAATTGGCCTAATGGATCGGTTGTTTCGTGGTTGTGATGCTCATATATTTGTAAAAACTAGTAGCACTAGTTATAAACACTAAAATTTAACATAATTAAAGCAACTATGGATTTGAACAATCCTATAGGATTCTTGCCACTCAAAATAGATGTTAATTATTATATGAGAATATGAAGTGAAAAAGTGTGTGAATTGAAAGATTTGTTATAATGCTCAACACTAATGATTAGGAGAGTGAAAACATATGCTTACAAAATTATATGTATGAATATATCTAAATCTAATTTTATTTTTAGAAGCCTACATTTTGTGAGGCTTGAGTTAGATTAATGCAGATTTCCTCCCTTTTTTCCAAGTGCTAGCTACTTGTTTTTATCGACCAATGTGCTATAATTTTGAGGTAATGGCACCTAATAAGGACTGGATAAACATTGAAGACCACCTTAGTGAAAAGTATGAGAAAGGAGTGGAAAGTTTCTTGGATTATGCCTTTACTAAACTAGGGATAAAGTCCATCCACTATCCATGCATGAAATGTGTTAACATAAAGTTTGAAAGTCGTGAGTTAGTTCCTGAGCATCTCTTAGCTTATGGAATGGTTACAAGGTGTCCATCATGTGGAGACATTCAGCGAGTCTAGTGTTGAGATGAATGATTATGATAATATAGATGAAGATGATGAAATGCATGGTATTTTGAGGGATTTGTATCATAATTTTAATGATATAGGATCCTTCGGCCATGACAAGCAAGAAGAAGAGCCAAATAATGAGGCTAGGAGATTTTTTAGGCTATTGAAAGACTCACAGGATCCTATTTATGATAGTTGTAGGTCTTCAAAAATGTCAGCTTTAGTAAAACTCCTTCACATTAAAACTCTAGGATGATGGAGTAATGAATCGTTTACTATGCTACTAAAATTCATGAAAGAGGAGTTATTGCTTAATGGATCAAATTTTCTGGACTCTTATTATGAGGCTAAAAAGATGATCAAAGATCTTGGACTTTCTTGTAAGAAAATTGATTCATGTGTGAAAGATTGTATGTTATATTGGAAGGAGGATAAGGAGTTATATACTTGTAAATTGTGTGGTGCATCTAGATGGAAGACTGATAAGCATAACAGTGAGGATAAATATGGGTCAAGTAGCAAAAGAATACCACAAAAGATTGTAAGCTATTTTCCGTTGAAGCTAAGGTTACAAATGTTATATATGTTGCCCAAGACAGCTTGATGAGATGGCATCATGATGCAAGAAAGAAAGATAGAATAATGAGGCATCTAGCTGATTCTATTGCATAGAAATCATTTGATGAGTTGCATAAAGGGTTCGCTTTAAACCCTTGTAATGTTAGACTTGGCCTTGCTAGTGATGGATTTCAACCTTTTGCAAATTCTAAAAGTTTATATAGCACTTGGCCTATCATTTTGATACCATATAACTTGCCTCCTGAGGTGTGCATGAGACAATCAAATATAATTCTTTCAATACTTATTCTTGATCTTGAGAGTCCTAGTGATTCAATAGATATATATTTGCAACCTTTACTTGAGGAGTTGAAGGAGTTATGGGAAGTTGGTGTTGAGACATACAATGCGTCTTTTAGATCTCATTTTCAGCTACATGCAACTTTGTTATGGACAATCAATGCTTTTCTAGCATATGGCATGTTATCTAGATGGAGTACCATAGCATGCCCCATTTGTATGAAGAAGACCTATTCGATGAGGTTATCTCATGGTGGTAAGCAATATTATATGGGCCATCGATGCTATTTATCTATGAACATAAATTTCGAAAGCAAAAAGATCAATTTCATGGAACCATAGAACGTGGTGGACCTCCAAAGCCTAGTTCGATCGATGAAATTCTTTATCAAGTGAAAGATCTTGAGAGTCTTGATTTGACTAAGGCTCCACATATGATGCCCAAATATCTCATGAGAAGAGAGGGGATAATTGAAGCAAGAAAAGTATGTTCTTTCAACTTCCATATTGGAGGGACCTTCTATTACACCACAATCTGGACGTAATGCATGTTAAGAAGAACATATGTGATAATATTGTTGGAACAATAATGAACATCAAGGGAAAAACCAAGGATACTATTAAGACACGTCTCGATTTAGAGAAAATGGGTGTAAGGTCCGATTTACACTTGTTGAAAGACGGGGAAAAGTTAAAGATGCCTCCTGCTCCATACACTTTATCTCGTCCTGAAAAGCATATTTTTTACCAATTCTTGAAAGAGTCAAAAGTTCCAAATGGGTTCTCTTCGAACATGTTTGTTGTGTGAACATGAATGAGACAAAAATATCTTATCTCAAAAGTCATGATTGCCATGTTATACTCGGACATCTCTTACCACTAGCATTGTGTGGTCTTCTTGCAACATCTGTAGGAGAGGCACTCATTGAGCTATCAATGTTCTTTCATATATTAGGTGCTAAAGAACTAAAGATGAACAACTTGGAGCAAATTGAAGCTCAAATCCCTGTTACTCTATGTAAGCTGGAAAAAGCTTTCCCTCCAGCGTTTTTTGATGTTATGGTGCATTTGTCGATCCAATTGGTTCATGAAGCAAAAATTAGGGGCCCAGTCTAATTTAAATGGATGTATCCTATCAAATAAGTTATGTATACATTTACATCATACATCTGCAATAGGACTAGACCAGAGGCATTAATTGCAGAAGGCTATTTAGCTGATGAATGTATGACCCTTTGCTCAAGGTATTTATATAGTCGAAATTATGAAAATCAAGTTGAGAATGATGTAGGCTTATCTATCTTTAATCATCCTAGTCATGGAATAGGGTTGGAAAGAGTTCGTACTAATGTTCATAGGCATGAGTTAGACGAAGCTCATATCTATTTTTTAAAAAATTGTGATGAGGTCCTGTAACAACCCCCAGCCCCTAGGCCAGAAGCGTTACGTTTTCCTAACTTCTTACTTAATTCCTGGGACGAAACGGACAGAATTCCCCCTAAAAACTGACCATTTCCAGGCTAAAAGCCTTACATAAGTCCCTGTAAATCAACGGAAGTGCAAAACATTTAAAACATAGCTCAACGGCCACACGCCGGAGTTCATAACTCAACGAGCCACTCGCTCGGAGTACACCAACCAGATTGATTCATGAATAAAGAAGAAATGGAAGATACAACTCAACGGTTAATAAAACCGGAGTATTAAGATTTACATCCCAAAACATAGCTAAGTTAAACCAAGAAGACATCTAACTAACTTGATGGTTGGCTCAGACGGCCGTACAGAGCGACCTTTATACCATATACATTACATGAACTAGAATAATCATTTACAGACCTTTATAAACTAAGAGTACATTACATGACTTCATTAAACACGTAAAATCCCTTCCAATGAGCACATACGACGCCTTGTAAGCAACAATAGGTTCCTTCTGGACTTATCTGACTCAACTTCTTCCTGTCAGAAAGAAAACCTGGGGAAAAGGGGAAAGAGTAGTGGGATGAGCAACCACACGCTCAGTGAGTGTCCCCCAACCCCCTTAAAACCAAAACCGTTGCAGGCAATACTATCTTTACTAGTCACATATCACGTTTCCATACTTTACTATCATAATAGATATTCATAGAACCTTTATGGGAGGATCACTAAACATAAACTTCACTTCGACCACTTAATCATATTTCTAGGTTCCTCAACGACGGAGTTCTTTACTAGCAAGCAGTTAGGCACGCGAGTAAGCATCGAAGGCTAAGTATAAGGATCTTTTCTTTTCATAACATAACTTCCTAACACTCCATTTAAACTACACATGAACCCTCAATTATATGATGTGTATATAAGGTTATCCCTTTTCATAATTACACTTTTCTTGGCATTTCATTCATATAATATACATATCACACACATAAACGCATATCAAGCATTTAAGTACCTTTAAACATCATATTAAACTATATGACACCCTCGCATGCTATTCACATATCAACGTTCATTCTTTTAGGAAGAGACGCCTTCATTCATGGAATTTTTAACGTGCTACAACTTTCTTTCTCATCTTATACACTTTAAATCAGACAGATTTGCTATTGATAAGAATGATGCCACATAAGATTAGAATCCACGTTCAACCATACTTAAGAATCATTCATAATGCATCCATTGAAAGCTTTTCTTTAATACATAGGCTAAGAATCCACATTCCAACATGCTTGAGGATCATTTCATAAATCATTCATTGAAAACTTTCTTTCTTTCGTTGAAAACGTTTTCTTAGTCTTCAAAGGAAGTTTCATTTCGTTTGGTCCTGTAACGACCCTTATAAGCTTTTCATACATCATTCCATATAGCCTTTTGGGCCCATAGAAAGAACTTCCTTACCTTTTTAATCGTTTAAAATGGCAAAGGGCCAATTGCTTTTCTTAACTTAGTACGAAAGTACTTCTGGCATAAGATCATTACAGGGTGTTGATTAGGTGAGAACTATTCTCGACCCCATAGTGAGACCTAACGCTCACGCTTAAGCTCTTACTCCCGGGATGGCTACATATAACATATCGGACCATTACATTAGCCCTCGTCAGAGCCTCTAGGGTTTATCCGGACTTATCCCCTAGGGTAACATCATTCTTTTCATTCTTTTCATTCTTTTGATATGGTCCGAAGCACATTATCTTAGCCATTTTAAAGCGTATCGGCCATAACGGCTAGTAATTTTCCGTTTCAAACAATAAAATCATTCAACGTATAATTCCCATCTCTCTTTTGTTAAAAACGTTTTAGGAATTCCTCCCAAACACTATTTGAATAGCTAAAATAGGCCATAGCTCGTTACTAGACATAGCTATTATTCATTTAAAACACATGAAGAGTCATTTGCTAAAACATCACCCTTTCCACACACATGTTACATTTTAAACATACAAGGAAAAGGGAATACACATATCACATTTAAACACTTCGTAATCATTTCAACACAATGAGCCACACATAGCCTCGCAATCCACACGATTGCGGTCAATTCACAACCCAGTCTCCCTCCTCACTTGCACCGTACCACAAGACCTCGAATGCTCATAATTCTTTCCTCAAACCATCCAACTACCAACTCGATTCATCGATTTATTAATCACAACATATTATCATATTAGCTTATGTAAAAAGGAGGGAAGTTTAGGCCCTTACCTGAGCAACCAGTATCATTCAGCGAAGTGTTACAACAAGCGTGCATATAGCCACATTTATGCATAATTCGGCAGCACTTTATTCAGTAAATCAAACATAATTTGATTCTAAACATATACGATGCATTTCGAAGTAACTTTCCTAAGCATGAATGTACTAAAAAGGGTTCGAATGAAAGCTAAACATATTTCAATAGCTTCGAATTTAATTCGTTTACATGCATTAGCCAGTTTAACTCGAATCGAACCTAAACATGTTTATATAACTTCGAGATTAATTCGTTTAACATGCATTAGCTAATCCACTTGATTCGAAGCTAAACACATCTCATTAACCTCGAAATTAGCTCATTTGCACGCATCGGTTAATCAATTCGAATGGAAGCTAAATACGTTAAAAGGACTTCGATTTTAATCATTTTTCACATATTAGCTAAATAACTTGAATAGAAGCTAAGCACGTTAACACAACTTCGATTTTAGTTCTTTTTCACACATTATGTCATTAACTTGAATCAACGCTAAACACGTTAATATAACTTCATTTTTAATTCTTTTCACATGTTAACTCATTAACTTGAATCGATGCTAAGCATGTTAATACAACTTCGTTTTTAATTCTTTTCATGCATTAACTCCTTAACTTGAATCGAAGCTAAACACGTTAATACAACTTCAAATTAACAGTTCACGCATGGTTTTTATTCATGGACTCGAATCAAGGCTAAATGCACATAATTCGCATCGATTTACAATTTCAGGCATAAATCAACCAAATGAATCGAACCTAAGCATGGACAGCTCATTTCTTGACATTTCTAACGAATTTAACAAACTCTAACTTGACATGCAACATCAATCTGCTGAAAATTAACTTCGAAAATAGTAATAACTTAGGAGGCGAGAACACCCACCTGGAATCGCTTCATTACCCACTAAATTGGTAGCAATTCATGCCCAAAATCCCCTTGAACTCGTCCCAGGCTCGGCTACTCCTAGAACCCGAAACCCTAGCTTCGATTTAGTGGTGTTTTTGGTTGATTTTGGCCAGAAATTAACACCCAATTTATAGAGGAGGCTGGTATGGAGGTGGATCGTCGGTTTCCGGCCGGTGGATGGTCGGTTTTGGGCGCGTAGACGCGTGGGTGTGAGGCTGTGCGAAGTGGAGGAAACTTGGTGGTGGAATGGGTGGTTGAGACGCGTGGTGTGAGGGACCATTCGTCCCTTTCTCTCGCCGGTGATGCGTGCTGGCCAGCGGTAGTGCCAGTTGGCCGGTCGCCGATGTGAGAGAGAGAGAGAGAGACGCGTTAGAGAGAGAGAGAGCGTGAGGGGTTGGGGGGTCGGGGTCGTGCCCGACTTAGGTCTCCCCTCCCCTTTTCAATCCTTTTTCCTTTTTTTTTTGTTGTTTTGGGTTAAACTAACAACATTCAACTAAATTCTGGTCCCGTACTCGCTAATGGTTAGGCTAAACCCGAATTGAATGACCTACCATGAACATTTCGGTTTAAACTTGGGAAATCGGCCAAGTAAAACGGAAAACGATTTTAAAAACTCGGTTTAGCGTTGATTCGCTAATTTTATAAATAAGTAACATCGATAATAACATTAATCAACTAATCGTTCTTTTAATGAATTTAATCGTTAAAAACTCACACAGTTACTAAAAATACGATTTTATAACGTAAAAGCAAGACAGGCAACCTAACGTAAAAATAACGAAGGTGGGTCTTACATTCTCCACCCCTTTAAAGAATTTCGTCCTCGAAATTCCAAATCTAAGTTCGGTTTTTCCTAAAATGAACGCACGCAGGTAAGAACTACACGGTGGGTTTCCAAAAGGTTCTATTTTGCAATCACTACTTCTTTTTAAATCAAAAGAAAATTGCCTTATGGTATCCAGTCTCCTCCTCGCCAATCTCTTCAAGCATCTACTCGCTCTATTTAGGCACCGAGGGTAAATCGTATTAAAGTGAGGCAAATGAGTTGGCATGGAAAACCATATTAAACTTATTTCAAAAAGGGATGAGGACTTTGAATCTCCTACACACTACTCGTATCATGACAAGGAGTTCTATGCACATGTATCGCTATGAGTTGGCGTCCAAGGGTATGACTTCAGGCCGCAACAAACAAGGGTCATAACAGTTAACCCTGAGACCCCTATGACACTCTAGAGTGATAAGAACAATTCATAGTATCACGTAGGTTCACCTTAGCACAATGACATAGCATGAAATCAATAACTCAACGTTTTTACCCAAGAATTACATGCAACAAGAATTAATCCATCATGTATATGTGGTAAACAACATGAAAGAGTATAACAAGTTCGACCACCATTAATCACGCAAGGATATAACTTGGGAGGTTACATAACAAGAATATGGGTCGATGCGCAGTAATAGGTCCGTACAGATCCACACATCAATTGTATAGGGGAGTAAATATATGGTTTCTGGGTTGTGGTGGGTTTGGTACAAGGTTCTTATAGCTAGTGTTGCCTTTTTACAACTCACACATCATTCTGGTTGGTTATATTCACAATTACGCCTCACAACTCAATGAAAGGTTATGGCAAAGACTCCTATATGACTCTAAGGATTTTGGACGTGGGGCAACCTGTCTTAGGGAAGACGGTTATGCGGGTTGCAATTTGTAACAAGGTGTGTTACTATTGTAATGTGATTAGCCCGTTTAGTGAAGTGTTTAAATCCCACAAGAGGTAGGTCGTGGGTTTTCACCTCAATTGGGCTAGAGGTGTTTTTCACGTAAAAATCCTGTGTCCATTATTTCCGCATTCAATTTTGTTGGATTTTCGCTTCTGCTTATCTCAGGAACAACCTGTGCGAACAGGGCCTAAGACTGTTTGCCAGCAACTTGCGAAAATCGGACACCACAATTCACCCCCCTCTTGTGGTTGTGTACTCTCTAAATCAACAAGTGGTATCAGAGCAGGTTCTCCTTTGAAAGGCTAACACCTTGAGAGATCCTTAAAGATGAGTACCCCACAAGGCATGCTTGAAGGTCAATCCATAACTCGACCACCATACTTCAATGGCCAACACTATGGTTGGTGGAAGAATAGGATGGAAAACTACATCCAAGCCGAGGACTATGAGTTGTGGATGCTCATCAAGAATGGAC
This sequence comes from Carnegiea gigantea, assembly GCA_029747015.1. Lineage (NCBI taxonomy): Eukaryota > Viridiplantae > Streptophyta > Magnoliopsida > Caryophyllales > Cactaceae > Carnegiea > Carnegiea gigantea. Next base: position 158,308 of record JAKOGI010001744.1, on the reverse strand, counting down.
CACTCATCCCTAAGAAAATAACTGAAGATGGAAAGTCAATCCCCAAGGAGCCTAAAGAATTCAATACTGAAGATTACAAAATGATGGAGAAAAATGCCAAAGCCAAGAAACTTCTATATTTCGGCCTAGGTCCTGATGAATATACTCGCATATCTGAATGTGAGTCGGCCAAGGAGATCTGGGATGCTTTGCAAATAGCTCACGAAGAGGCAAATAGCTCACGAAGGGACTAATCAGGTAAAGCAATCCCGGATTGAATTGCTTATGAGAAAATATGAGCTGTTTGAGATGGGTGATCGTGAAAGTGTGATGGACATGTACACTCGCTTCACTCACATAACAATGAATTGAAATCCCTGGGAAAATCCTTCACCACCGAAGAATTGGTGAGGAAAATCCTAAGAATTTTACCTCATTCTTGGGAAGCGAAAGTCACGGCCATCCAAGAAGCTAAGGACATGAACAAGATCACCCTAGATGAGCTAATTGGCAACCTCCAAACGTATGAACTTAGGAAAAATTCTCAACAGAAAGATGAAACAAAGAGAGATCGAGGTCTTGCACTAAAGGCCTTAGAAGATGATTCTAATTCTGATGAGGAGGAGATTGCCATGATCACTCAAAAGTTCAAGAAGTTCTTCAAGAAAGTCAAAGAAAATAGCAAAAGGAAGGACTTTAGCAAGGCCAGAAACACCTCTCGGGAACAGTTCTCCGGGTGTTTCAAGTGTGGCAAACTGGACCACATTGTGAGAAACTGCCCACTGCACAAGGAAGAACAAGAACCCGAACACCCTAGAAAACAGGGTGTAAGCAGCTCAGCGAAAAGGTTCTCAAAAGCTATGCTCGCGGCCTGGGGAGACTCAAGCGAGGATGAGGAAGGGTCTGAAGCTAGGGAAGCTGATGTAGCACTCATAGCAAGAAGTGACACTGATTCAGATGATGGATCAACAGATAGTCTGACTCAACTCAAGAATAAGGTACGTGGTCTAAATAAATCAACTCTTGAGGAATTAGTGTACACTATAATGGATATATGTGCTGAATTAAAAAGGGATGTTCGAGATCTAGAACTTGAAAATGAAACCCTTAAATTGGAAAAACTTGAAGTTGACAAAGAAACTCTTGCCTTGCATGAAAACATCAATGTGCTTAAAGAAACTCTACTCATGAAAGAAGAGACTTGTTCCACTAAATTGACTGAGCTGGAAAAAGAATCCCTTGACTTAAAAGGTAAGGTCGAGTCCTTGCTTGTAGAAAATAAAAATTTGCTTGAGAAAATGAAACAAATGGAATCAGACCTTGCCACAAACAAGCTCTGAAATAGGTCCTCACAAGCACTTGAATGGTTAAACACCCATCATAGTCGAAATAGAAGAGGACTAGGTTTTGTGCCTAAGATGACCTACCCAGTGAATAGAAAATATGTAGGATTATCTGAGAATATTGTATGTTATCATTGTGGCAAAACGGGTCATTACCATTGTACTTGTCCCTCAAGAAAGTGTGCCATTAAAAGGAACTCAGTGTATGTAAAACAAATATGGGTTAGGAAAGATGAGATTTGTACCTCTAAAGGAATGGGACCCAAGTGGATCTGGGTTCCCAAAACTAACCTATGATCTGTTTTGCAGGCTGAAGTGAGAGAGAACAACCCAACAAACAACCCAGCGAACAGCGCAGGGAACACCCTAGGAAACAGGCAGCTGTGGTATGTTGACAGTGGGTGTTCGAGGCATATGACTGGTGAAAGATCCAATTTTCTCTCACTTACAGCTTCAGAAGGAGGGAGTGTGGCATTTGGAAACGGCAAATCCGGGACAATTTTCGGTATAGGTAAGATAGGTGAGTCACTCTCCCATTCAATTGACAATGTTTATTTTGTGGATGGATTAAAACACAACTTGCTAAGTGTGTCCCAACTGTGTGACAAAGACAACCTAGTAGTGTTCTCTCCAACACGTTGCTTGGTTGTAAATATGAACACAGGAGATGTTGTGTTGAGGGGGAAGCGACACAAAAATGTTTATAAAGTGTGTATTTCTACTCTTCCCCAAAATAATTTGACTTGTTTGAGTGCTTTAAATGATGATGTTATGCTTTGGCACAAAAGACTAGGTCATGCAAGTTACTCACTATTGAACAAACTTGTAACCAAAGACCTAGTGGTTGGCTTACCTTCCATCAAATTCAATGATGACAAGGTATGTGATGCATGTGCCAAAGGCAAACAAGTCAGAAATTCATTTAAATTTAAAAGGTGTGTAAGCACTACTCGACCTCTTGAATTGATACATATGGATATATGTGGTCCAATGAGGATCATGAGCAGAGGTGGTAAGAGGTATGTGCTTGTGATAGTGGATGACTACTCTCGTTTTACTTGGACCCTGTTTTTGGCTTCTAAAGATGAAACTTTTAAAACATTTCTTGTTTTGCATTAAAAAGACTGAAAAGAGGGTAGGACACTCTTTGGTATGCCTAAGGTCTGACCATGGTACAGAATTTGAAAATTCGAGCTTTATTGATTATTGTTATGAGTATGGTGTTGATCATAATTTTTCAGCTCCAAGAACACCCCAACAGAACGGGGTGGTAGAACGCAAAAATCGCACTCTAGAGGACATGACTAAAACAATGATTGTTGCTAGTAGTCTTCCTAGAAACTTTTGGGCTGAAGCTTTGAATACATCATGTTACATTATAAATAGATGCATGATCAGACCTATTCTTAACAAAACTCCTTATGAACTTTTCAAGGGAAAAAAACCTAATATTATGCATTTGAGAGTTTTTGGTTGTAAATGTTATGTGCATAATAATGGAAAAGATACCTTTGGGAAATTCGATCCAAGGAGTGATGAAGCAATATTCCTTAGTTACTCCTCGCATAGTAAGGCATACAAAGTGTTTAATAAGAGAACCTTGTGTGTTGAGGAGAGTGTGCATGTGCTTTTTGATGAAACTAACTCTCTAAGTGAGAATGATGCACAGGAGGAAGACCTCGAACTAGGTCTTGTTAGAAAAGACGTGCTGTTTCAAGATGATCAAGGTAAGGATCAACCTGAGGAATCAATGCCTGAAGCTGTTCTTCAGGAAGGTAAGCAAGGTGTGAACCAAACAGGGGGAAACAGGGTGGAACCCTGTTCGGGACAACATCAGCCGAATCCTTCTGAGATAATTTCAGAAACAAGCTCCCAAATAGGCTTAGGAACAGGTCCTGAACTTGTTTCACCGAGTATTCCAACTAGGATGGAGAGCGAGTCTGTGAACCCACTTTCACCACGATCATGGAAATACCAAAGTTCACATCCTCTTGATCAAATTTTGTCTATATTAATGCAGGAGTTCAAACTAGATCTAGACTCAAAAATTTCTATGCTTTCTATGCTTTTCTCTCAAAAATTGAGCCTAAGAATATTAATGAAACCCTTGCAGATTCAAATTGGGTCACTCCTATACCTAACGGCTAGTAGACCTCACATTGTCTTCAGTGTAGGTCTATGTGCACGTTTTCAGTGTAACCCTAAAGAAACTCATCTTAAGGCTGTAAAAAGAATTTTAAGATACTTAAAACATGCACCTGATCTAGCCTTATGGTATCCTAGAGGTTGCAACTTTGATCTTGTTGGGTATGCTGATGCTGATTATGCAGGTTTCTTGGCTGATAGAAAAAGCACTTCAGGTATGGCTCACTTTCTTGGGCCTTATTTGATATCTTGGGCAACCAAGAAACAACTCTCTGTTGCCTTGTCCACAGCAGAAGCTGAGTATGTGGCAGCTACATCTTGTTGCGCGCAGTTATTATGGATAAGACAACAACTCAAGGACTTTTGTGTTGACATAAGATGCATTCCTATTTATTGTGACAATACAAGTGCAATTAACATTGCCAAAAATCCATGTCAACACAAAAGAACAAAACATATTGACATTCGTCATCATTTTCTAAGAGACAATGTTGAAAAAGGAGTGATCTCAATGAATTTTTGTGCCACTGAAAATCAAATTGCTGATATATTCACAAAAGCATTGAGTAGAGAACAATTTGAAAGGAATAGACTCGAACTAGGCTTAATTAGAACAACCTGACCAACCTGTTCTCTCGCCCTATTTGCAAAATTTAAAAGTTACGGGTACAACATGTTAAATTTTTGTTTGCAATCAACTTCTGTGCTATGTTTAGCATATGTGAGGTTTGCAACATGCTGACACTCGTTGAGGTCTAATGAGATTGCCCTTATTGTCCCATGTTACCAAGCAAGTAACCTCAAGAACAAGCACCAAGAACAGGTACGCCTCTTATTTGTCAAATATGTGCAACAAATTGAAAATTACTAATCTCTTCCCGAGGCGTGCGCGACCTAAATAAATGCAAAAGCCCGTTGCAAAACGGACAAAATCTTTTAAAGATTTTGCATGTCTCTCTCTCTTTAAAGCTCTCTTGCTCAATCTCTCACCTCCACCGAAACTCTCTTGCTCTGAAACTCTATTCAAGAAACCCTAATCTCTCTCTTTTCTCTGAAAAATGGCGTCTCCCATTAGCTCTGAGAGCTCCTCGACCTTGACTCAGGGCAATCAGACACAGGGCACAGCCTTGCAAACAGCCACAGCCCTGTTTGCGCCTACACAATTTCTGACGGCCCTCATGGAAGGTAAAACTACTAAACCTTCTCGACCCATTGCCTATAAACCTTTTGGGTTTTTGAAAAGCATCGACCTTAGAACAGTGAATCTGAAATTGGAAGACATCCCTTACAAATTTGGGTGGGAATTGATTTTGTTTGGAGAAACGGGGGCATGTAAACCCCAAGAACCTGTTGGGGCATCTGAAAGAGAAATTAGGCCTTTAGATGAAATCTTTCTGTTCAATCATGGACTAGATGACATCAGTTCGCTTGGGCTGTTTCCAGAGCAGGAAACAGGGCCAGAAACTGGGCCTGAGGTTTTTAGGGATGACCTAGGGGAGGTTTTGTCAAAAGAAGAAGGGGGAAGTAGTGGTCAAATGGAGGAGTCTCCTGTAAAGCCTGAACAAGCCACACTGGTACCACCAACTGGTGAGAAACGTAAACGATACAAAATTGTGGTTAGGCGTACTAGAATGCCAAGAACACGACCACCATCAAGGTCTAAAAGCGGCCAGACTGAAGAACCCTTAAAAAGTGAAACCCCCGTCAAACCAAAACCACAAATCTCCTCTTCGGCCAAACCCACAACCAGGCCAACTCGAAAATCAGCCCGAATTGCCTTCCACTCCACACCTCGTCCTGCCAAACAGTCATCCCCTGTTGCTGAGGAAATTGATTCCTCCTCTGAGCCTTCATCAGATAGCGACACTGAGAACACCACCTTCAAACAGGGCACTCCCATGTTCTCAGAGTCCTCAGAGGATAAGCCTCTGCCTGCACCAACATCAACCTCCACTTTACTCTCCAAACCATCACCCCTCAAAACTCCCAAGAGAAAAGCCTCTCTCAAACATGCCTCCACCCAAGACCCTCCTACTGAGCCTCAACCTAAAAGAGCCAAGAAGTCTACCCCATCCGCAATCTCAACCAAACTGACCCAACTGCTTCAGAGACGGGTATTCAGGGGCAAAATTATCAAAGTAAAATATTTTGGGGAACAGGGTCTGGGGGTGTTTCTGCACAAGCTGCGTGCACAGGGGTGGTATGAGCTGTTTACAAACACCCAGCTGGGGTGTTCTGTACATGAGTTGGCAGAGTTCTATGCCAACTGCACTGTCACCGAAGGAGTGGTGACAAGTATTGTTAATGGGCAACAGCTTCGCTTTGATGCGAAGATATTAGGGGAAATTCTGGGGATTCCCTCCACGGGCTTTGATGTATATGTGAGAGAGGACAAGACTATTCTCGGGACAGCCAGGCTGCTGGAGCTCGCCCAAAAATTTAGCCAGTAATCAAGCCTCCAAACACCCAAGTCCGTGAAGAAAGGGGACATGACATCGCTCCATCAATTGATATTCTGGTTTATCATTAAGAATCTCATCCCCAGGGGCCAGGGTCGCAATCTTGCTGATGCCATGGATCAATGTTTGATGGATCTGATGGACAAGGAAGAGCGAATCAACCTTCCTGCCATCATGATTCGCCACATAGCAAGAATTGCAAACACCTCCAGGGAACATGACCTGGGATACGGCTTCTTCCTAACTAGTGTGTTTGAGCACTTTGACGTGACTCTGCAGAAGAAGGTGGGTGCTCAGTTCATTGATGAGATTGGGAGTAACACCCTTATGGGGTGTGGGTATGCTTTGATTGAGGGGTCTGCCTCAGAACAGGGGACCAGAACACCCCGTCCTCCTGTTCCTGGCAGTTCCTCAGTCAAGCTTGAGGCTGCTTTGGAAGAAAACTCTCGACTCAGTGCTGAGCTTACTGCTGTAAAGGCTGCCCTGGACGAGGAAAAAGCTCTAAACGCTAAACGCCATGAAGATCTCCTTGCCCTTCTTTCTTCCCTCTCTGCCAAATTTGCCCCTCCTGCTCCCTAATCACCCCCATAAGTCGTTCCCATCTGTTGTTCTCATAGGCTGTCTCTAACTTCTCTTGGTTCTCCTTCCCTCTCCGTTTGTACTTTTCTGTTGCACTCTTTTGATGAATGACAGGTTATCTTATTTTTGATTGGCTTTGCCTTGCTTGCTTTTGTTGCGAATTGCTTGTGTGTGACTAGGATGGCCAATCTCATTACCGTACCAACACACTTGAGTGTATCGCCTGTTGACTTTCCTCCATTACCCAAGTGGTGGTGATAGCAAACACCCTATGTTTGACTGTTCGCCCCTGCTTTTTAGCGATGCCAAAAGGGGGAAGATAGGTTGACCAATATTGTTTTAGTTTTGTCATGGACGAGTTAAATTTCTTACACTTTTTCGATACTAACTGCTTCGTGTGAATTGTCGATCCTATAAATAATTGGCACTAATCACTTCAATTGTCCTTGAAAGTCAATATAGTCACTTGGTTTGTCATCATCAAAAAGGAGGAATTTGTTAGAATGTATAAGGTTTTGATGATAACAAATCCAAGTGTTGTAGTTGTTGTTGTTGTTCCAAACAGGCTTTATCAACAGGGCCTTACTGCTGTTTTTCAATATATTAAAACTGCTTGACTAATGGTTTATCAAGAACAGGTACTCAAGTCAGCGATGTAAGAACAACCATGAGGAACAGGCTCTGTAAGGTGTTTGAAACATGTCCTGTGAAGTGTTTGAAGCATAGGATACAAGTGCAGCCGTGAGGAACAGGTTCTGTGAAGTGTTTGCAGCAGATTCGTCTCTCTACAAAATGACTAGTGGTTACAACAAGATGTCTTGATTTAATTTGGTTTTATATTTTTAGACTCTTGTTAATATGCCAATCAGAAACTCTTAACTTACCACTTGCTTGAAACGGTTTTGTTTTCTTTTGGTAAATATTTCGGATCAACCTTCAGAACAATCCTGGAAACAGGGTGATCAGGGTGTTTCCAGAATAAGCTGCGAAAAAAACTGTTTTGCACGATTTTTATCTTCTGGATTTTGAGCAGCTTCTTTAAGGATTTGCAAGAAAGATTTTTTATGGAGTATCTTACTCCTTATCCTAAAAAACGGTTATTAAAATCTAAGGGGATTTGCAAAATTTTTTTGAATAAAAAGAATATCCAATTTTTGGCAAGTGGATAAGGTTGTTGAGAAAAACATGGGCTAGTTGCTGAGAATCACCGCCTTATGCACACGGTTTAGGAAGTGTTTCCAGCTCATGTTTCCTCATCCCTTGTGGCTAAAGAATTCTATATTCTTTAGGGATTTTAGTTTCCAAAAATTTGAGGAATTGTTTTTCCAAGCACTATATAAAGTCGCTTCTTAGAACGATAGAAGCATCGGTTTTCAAAGAGAAAAATTTAGTGTTCATGAGCTTAAAAGTTTGAAAAGAAAACCGTGTCTAGTAAGTGAGTTATTTGAGCTTTCAAAGTTGGCATACTAGGACTTCATTGTACCCTATATTAGCTTAGTTGAGAAGCATTGTAATAGGGTGTTTTTCTTTATACTCTTCTTTCACAAAAGTGAGTTGAGTGTGTGTCCAAATCAAGCGGATTTTGGACGTGGGGTAACCTGTCTTAGGGAAGACGGTTACGTGGGTTGTAATTTGTAAGAAGGTGTGTTACTATTGTAACGTGATTAGCCCGTTTAGTGAAGTGTTTAAATCCTACACGAGGTAGGTCGTGGTTTTTCACCTCAGTTGGGCTAGAGGTGTTTTCCACATAAAAATCATGTGTCCATTATTTCCGCATTCAATTTTGTTGGATTTTCGCTTCTGCTTATCTCAGGAACAACCTGTGTGAATAGGGTCTAAGACTGCTTGCCAGCAACTTGCGAAAATCGAACACCACAATTCACCCCCCTCTTATGGTTGTGTACTCTCTAAATCAACAAAACACTTTACAAAAATGAGATAAAATCAATAACGATCACTCCTAAACAGTCAAAACACGCATGCAAATTTATTTTTGAAACATTTTGGGGTGGCAAAGACAAATAGACCATACTCATATATTCTTAGCAGTTGCACACTACTATACTAGTCTCCTTTATAAATTTTCAGGTTCTTAAGGGTGAGCGAACCTGCTGGGTCTCATAGCCTATGCTTGGGTTCAACGCAGCCACTTAACCATAACCTAGCCTGTCGTCCACTTGGACGGTTACCGCTATCCGTAACATAGTCTCAACTTGGACGGTTACCGCTCCCTATAACATAGCCTATTGTTAATTCAGACAGTTATTGCTAACCATATTTTGGCCTACCGTCAATTCGAACGATTACTGTTAGCCACATTTTGGCCTACCATCAATTCGGATGGTTATCGATAACATATCATGGCCTACCGTCAATTCGGACGGTTACCCCTAACCATAACTTTCCAAACGCACCCATTTAGCCAGTTACTTACACGTTCATAGTTAACCTTAATCTTTAAGCAACATACCCAATCCAATCCAGCCCATTCTGGTCCCAAATAGTTCCACATTATTTTTGCAACATAATCAGTCTAGTAACCCATGCACTCACTGACTTAGCAAAACAAGTCAACACATGCCATACAAAATATTTTATCTCACATTCACTTGGGAACAATCCCCCAAATATCAACACCAAATACATTCGAGTAACCTATATACATGCTCATAAATCACACCTCGCGAAAGAACTTTCGACAATATAAATGTTTTTCTTTGTAACATAATCAGTTCAAATGCCCAACGTACACTGACATAGCAAGATAGCCCAATGCACACCGCACACTATTTCATTCCATGTTCAACCAAAAAAAAAATTCATAATTCTATGTGAAACAAAGAGATTCAAGGACAACCCTTACCATTTTCACCAAACACATTTTCAAATGACTTTGGGGAAGGGTTAGGGCATGATTGTCACCTATAATCTGTACAATTATAGGCTTGGTTTCTTAATTAGGCCTAATAATCAGCACCTGGACCAAAACAACATCCACTCTTAGTCCAAATCTTACGAACCACATCTACAGCCCATTCCCCTCTTATAATAAGTTTTCTACAATTTTTAGACACCCTTAGGACTTTTCAAACATAGCTATACTTGAATCCAGATTCAGTTGGAATCTGGGCTCAACTTCTAGAGCCTATGTCTCTAGTTTCCAACGTCAAAACTCCAAGTTCTTACCCATTCTGAAAAGGTCAGTTCGTGCTCTATAATTCCTATGTTTGGTGCTTTCCCCTGATGTGCCCAGAACTAGGTGTTTTCCTTAATTACCCTATGTTGTCAATGGCTGCCCAGATCAATAATTTAGTCATAACTCACTCTATACTAATTCAATTTATTTGATTCAAAAATTAGATTACTCAGAACTTTCTGACCTAATTACCATAAACATTTCACAATTTTTTGGTTACTACACTATTGTGGGTCGAATTTTTAAGAATGATTACGTTCAGACTCAAATCATAGGCATTCTATCCACGTTGTCCTCGTTCAAACGGCTTCTTTTGGTTTGGTTTTTCCACCATGACAAGTTGTCCATCTGCCTACATCCATAGTAATGATTCATAGGTCCCCTAACTAACCCAAATCAAGCCAAAGGGCGAAACTTTATCCAACGAAAACGAAAAAGTCACTAAAGTATACCTTGAGTCAGTTTTTAAAAAGAAGATGATTCCCTTCTTACTCTAAAATCCAAGGCAAACCACAAGCAGGAGAGAGGGGCAATGTTGGGCGGTGCACGACGGGGTGCTGGGCAGCGGTGAGGGGATGTGAGTGAGGGAGAGAGGGGGGGAGAGAGAGAAGAGAGAGAGTGGCGTGAGAGATAGACGAGGAAGAGATAGGGGAAAAAATTTAAAAGAGGCTACGGTTGCTCTTCCCCTTCCCCTTACCCCCCACGACTCCCGATAATTTCCCTCTCCTTTTCCCTTTTTAAAAAAAAAAACAAGAAAAGAATAAGGATACAATGCCTCGAACACACAACCTCTAGGAACCTTTGTGGGTGCCTGACCACTCTACCATAAACCACTCCACTAATCTAACAATGCACCCAAAGAGTAAACACTATGAGCTCAAGCATACTAGGTCGGTTGAAATCATATAAAAAAAATTTAACCGTATAAATATGATATATATATATATATATATATATATATATATATATATATATATATAAGTAAATAAATAAAAAGGAATAACATATCCGGGGTTTCACATTTTACCCCATTTAAAGGAAGTTTCATCCTCAAAACTTCAATAATTTGTCACACACATAATACTTACGACAATGAATTTTCGGGATTTTACATCCTAATCCCCTTAAGGAAGTTTCATCCCCGAAACTTCATACGCACCTGGTTATAAGAACAATAGAGGATCCACAGACACTCCCTCGCTAGACACTACATGTCCCAAAAATGCCACTTGACCCAACTAAAACTCACACTTTTTTAACTTGGCATACAACTCGTTCTTCCTCAGCACCTCTACAACAATCCTTAAATAGTGGTCTGGAGTCCTTGAGTAAATCAGTATGTCATCTATAAACACCAATACAAACTAATCCAGGAAAGGCTTAAAGACCCTATTCATAAGGTCTACGAATGCTGTTGGGGCATTTGGAAGCCCATAAGGCATCACCACAAATTCATAATGTCCATATCTGGTGCGGAAGGTAATCTTAGGTATGTCTTCGTCCTTGATTCGAATTTGTTGATACCCCGAATAAATGTCTATCTTAGAGAAGGTCCCCGCACTTCTAAGTTGGTCAAAGAGATTGTCTGTCCTGGAAAAGTGTAACGGTTCCTGATCATTATCTTATTTAACTCCCCATAATCTATGCATAGCCTCACAGTTCCATCCTTCTTCATTTCACAAACAATAACAGGGCTCCCTGTGGAGATGTATTAGGCCGAATGTAACCTTTTTCTAATAACTCGTGAAGTTGAGTCTTTAACTCCTTAAGCTCCGCTAGTGCCATTCGATAAGGCGCTTTAGAGATGGGGGTTACTCTCGGTATTAGATCAATGCAAAATTCTAACTCCGTATGGGCTAGCATGTTGGGGATCTCCTCTGAGAACACATCCGAGAATTCTCGTACTATTGGAATGTTCTAAAGAGATGGCTCAGCAGCCTCAGTTTCCACTACATTACATAGGAATCCCTCATATCCTCATCCTAACAACTTGTGAGTTTTCATTGCGGTGATCGATTTCACTCTACGCTTTAAGACCTCCCCTTTGTGAACTAACTTTTTCCCCATTGGGGCCCCTTAGGGTGATTCTTTGTTTTGGGCAGCCTAATTGAGCTTGATACTTTGCTAACCAGTCCATCCCCCAAAATGACACCGAAATTAGCTAACTCAAACTTACATAAGTATGCTAAAAACTCATGTTCATACATTCGAATGGGGCAGTCCTAATATAATTCTTCACACTTAATAGTCTTCCCATTAGGGAGAGTCACAAACAGTATAGAGGCTCTATGGTTGGAACTAGCCCTATCGTCTCAAGCAGCTTGACAGAAATAAAGGAATGCATAGTAGTTGAATCAAGCAAGACATATATCAGTTGAGTTTCAAACAAGTCGAGCTAAGTTACCTCTCTAATGGTTCGCAACATACGTGCTACTATAGTTTTGTAAGGCATCTTATACCACATTATTATACTCAACAGGCACACAATTTCATTCACATTCACATTTACTTGCCATGCTCACGTGGCCCAGTCACATGTCCTGTACACACCTCTTTGATAACTCATTCACATGGCTCACATAATTCATAATTTACAGCCAATAATAATGAATATTTGCATCCATGTAACTTAAGGAAGTTCAATGGCATTGACTTAACATAATATGCATTCCACACCAATACTTTTCATTACATAAGTACTTAACAAACTTTATTATCTCATACTGACTTGATAAAAGAATAGCAAGATAAATTAAACGGCACAGTCCTAGGAAGCAAAACTTCTAATTAGCTATTAACATCTACTGGCCAGAGGTGTCTATTGAGCAGGTACCCTGACACACCCTACCACATCTACCCTGCTTCCAGCAGGTAACCTCAGGCTCAAGTTGCTCCTCAACTGGGTCCTCCTCCAGGTCTTCCTCTATTAGTTGCTCCTCCTCCGGGTTCTCATCTTCTAGGGGCTCTTCCTCGAGCTCCTTATCTTGTAGGGGTTCTTTTTTAGGTTCCTCTTCAGGGTCTTTCTCAGGGTCTTTCTCTTCTACAGGTTCTTGCTCACTTTCACTAGGATCTCCCTCAAGGTCCTCCGCTTCTATAGGTCCTCCCCTTCTATAGGTCCTCATCCTTAGTGGGTTCCTCCTCAGATGTCTCATCCTCAAGGGGTGGGGTATCTCCCTAGCTAGCAGTGGGTGAAGGCGGTTGGTCATAGGGGCCCTCCACTCTTAAGTGATCCACCAACTCATTGAGACTCATCCCCATGGGTTGCTAGTCACACCAAAAACACCTGCCCCATGGACGAACTTCCCGAGCTTTGGGGTGCAACTCATGGACCCTGTATCCACTTTGGGTCTCTCTTAATGGTTAAAAAGAGGAAGAAGATTTGGTTCTCCTCGAACCTTAGGTAGCTATTGGGTACAACCTCCAAATACCTATTAGCATCCTCCCAACCTGCCGGACATACTCCCACAAAGCCAGACTAGGCCTTTTAGCTAACTGCCCGTAAAGGCAATTGGCCTTCAGATAGTGATAGTGTTGGGTACCCTCCATCTCTATATAGAGTAATCACACATAAGATATGTATCCACATAATAACATGCATTTATTTAATACTATATGCACATGCGTGCAACCCTGCCCCTTATTACACTCACTCTCCGAGTTGTCCTTAGGTCTATAAGTTTTAGTTCTTAGTTAATTGCAATATTTTATGCGATCCTTCAGGTTAGTAAACCTGAGGTCTGATAACACTTTGTAACACCTCCAAAATTTCTAATTTCTTCTTTATTACTATTATTAATCTACTTGGTAGCGGAAAGCCTAAGTGTGGTATTACTGTCGTATTTTCTTCTCGAAATTACTAGGTTGAGTACCAATTAAAACTCTAATATAACTATATCCTCAATCCATAACATCAGTCTGAGTCTTTCAACAATATTTCAAAGTCCAAACTGAATCACAATTCTTAAACAAGTCTAGATATAAACTAAATGAACTCTACAAAATTTTATTTCGCCGCCTTGCATTAATTTGAACTCCCATCCCTATGCTCCTGCACTTCACCTAAAAATAAAACATTTTACAAAAATAAGATAAACCCAATAACAATCACCCCTAAATAGTCAAAACATACACACAAATTCATTTTTAAAACATTTTAGGAGTAGGGAAGACAAACATACCACACTCATACATTCTTAGCAGACGCACACAGCCATACCGGTTTCTTTTAAAAATTTTCAGGTTCTTAAGGGTGAGTGCCTACACTAGATCTCATGGCCTGTGTTTGGGTTTAACGTAGCCGCTTAACCACAACCTAGCTTACCGTCCACTTAGACGGTTACCGCTAACCATAATATGGCCTACCATCAACTTGGACGGTTACCACTAACCCTAACCTGACTTACCGTCAACTCAGACAGTTACTGCTAACCATATCTTAGTCTACTATCTATTTGGATGGTTATCGATAACCATATCATAGGCTACTGTCAATTCGGACAGTTACCACTGACCATAACTTTCCAGTCTCACCCATTTAGCCAGCTACTTACACATTCATAGTTAACCTTAATCTTTAACCAACATACCCAATCCAATCCAACCCATTATGGTTCCAAACAGTTCCACATTATTTTCACAACATAATCAGTCAAGTAACCTATGCACTCACTGACTTAGCGAAACAAGTCAACACATGCCACACAAAATATTTTATCTCACATTCACTTGGGAAAAATCCCCTTAACATCAACACCAAATACATTGAACCAACCTATATACATGCTTATAAATCACACCTCACGAAATAAATTTCCGCAATATATATGTTTTTCTTTACAACACAATCAGTTTAAATGCCTAATGTACATTGACATAGCAACATAGCCCAACACATACCACACACTATTTCATTCCACATTCAACTAAAAAAAAAATCATAATTCCATGTGAAACAAAGACATTCAAGAACAACCCTTACCATTTTCATCGAACACATTTTCAAATGACTTCAAGGAAGGGTTAGAGCATGATTGTTACCTGTAATCCGTACAATTACAGGCTTAGTTTCTTAATTGGGCCTAATAATCAGCACCTAGACCAAAACGGCATCTGCACTTAGTCCAAATCTTATAAACCACATCTATACCCCATTCCCCATTTATAATAATTTTTCTACGATTTTTAGACACCCTTGGGAATTTTCAAACATAGCTACACTCAAATCCAAATTCGGTCAGAATCTGGGCTCAATTTCCAGAGATCGTATCTCTAGTTCCCGAGGTCAAAAGTCCAAGTTCTTACCTATTCTGGAAAAGTCAGTCCATCCTAAACAATTCCTATGTTTAGTACTTTCCCACTAATGTGCCCAAAACTCGGTTGTTTTCTTCAATTACCCCACACTGTCACTGGCTGTCCAGATCATGGCACCCCTCGGTAATTCAATCATAACTCACTCTACACTACTCCAATTTTTTTGATTCAAAAACCAGATTACTCAGAATATTACCATAAAACTTTCATGCTTTTTTTGTTACTACACTATCATAGGTCGAATTTTTAAAAATGATTACATTCAGACTCAAGTTAGAGGTGTTTTGTCCACTTTGTCCTCGTTTAAACGGCTTCTTTTGGTTTGGTTTTTCTACCACAATAGGTCACCCATCTGCCTACGTCCATACTAATGATTCCTAAGTCCCCTAACTAACCCAAATAAAGCTAAAGGTCAAAACTTTAACCAACAAAAACAAAACAGTCACTAAAGCTTACCTTGAGTTGATTTTTGAAAAGAAGATGATTCCCTTCCTACTCCAAAATCCAAGGCAAACCATGAGGGGGAGACCGAGGCAATGCTAGGTGGTGCACGGTAGAGTGGTGGACGGCAGTCAAGGGACGTGAGTGAGGAGAGAGGGTGACAGAGAGAGAGATAGAGATAGAGAGAAAAGTGAGAGAGTGGCATGAGAGATAGAGCAGGAAGAGAGAGGAAAAAAAAATTTAAAAGAAGCTAAGGTTTCTCTTTCCCTTCCTCCCTTCCCTTTCCTCCCTTCCCCTTACTCCCCACGGCTCCCTATAATTTCCCTCCCCTTTTTCCTTATTTTTAAAAAAAAAACTAGAAAAGAATAGGGATACC
This sequence comes from Carnegiea gigantea, assembly GCA_029747015.1. Lineage (NCBI taxonomy): Eukaryota > Viridiplantae > Streptophyta > Magnoliopsida > Caryophyllales > Cactaceae > Carnegiea > Carnegiea gigantea. Next base: position 142,480 of record JAKOGI010001744.1, on the reverse strand, counting down.
AAACATCGAACACACAACTTCTAGGAACCTTTGTGGATGCCTAGCCACTCTATCACAAACCATTCCACTGATCTACCAACACACCAAAAGAGTAAATACTACAAGCTCAAGCATACTTGGTTAGCGGAAATCATATCCAAAAAAAATTTAGCCATACAAATATGAATATATATATAAGTAAATAAATCAAATGGAAATATTCGGGGTTTCACAATATATATATATATATATATATATATATATATATATATATATATATATATATATATATATATATGTATATATATATATATATATATATATATATATATATATATATATATATATATATATATATATATATATATATATATATATATATATATATATATATATATATATATATATATATATATATATATATATATATCTCATATTTTTTATGTTAATTTACTCTATTTTACCTACTTCTTTGTCTTTTAAATTTATTTTTATTAGAGAATACTCCATATTTTGTATGATTTTTAGGTGGGAATATAATAAATGATATTTGGACAAAATTGATCAATTAACTTAGCCCTGTTCAAGCTACTACGTGTGCATGCTTAGATGCCCAGTAGTTGGATTGCTTCCTTTTGGGCCTTTTCCCAGTGGTTCTCAGCTCATCAGTTGGCCTAGTACTCCCCCAGTAGCTCTCTCTCTTGTTCTTTTCTCTAGCCGAATTGGGCCTGTCTTCCCCATAATTCGCAACCCAACACACCCCCTTCTATCTCTTTTTCGTCCTTCGCCTCCGCATGGTTCTACTCCGTGGCCCATTCTGCACTTTGGTTTAGTGATGTGACTAGCATGCCCTTCTCACCAGCGTGACCAGCAGCAACCGATGCCCAGCTCCTCGCTCATAAATTTTCCATGTGGGTCAACTTCCATATATAATTTATATAAGCATGACCAAGCAATATGTTAGCAAAATTTGGACTCCTTTTTGCCTTGTAACTGCTAGGAAATTAAACCAAAATTAATTTTTCTAATTAATTTTTGGCAGCAAAGGGGTGTGAAAACTAGTACAAAACGGGTCAATGCTAGCGCAAAAGGAATCATCCACTCATCCAAGCATTCTCCCATTCTCTTACCTCATTTGTGAGTCAAATGAGAGAGTTTGTGCTTAATTAGTTTTGTAATTAAGTACATTTGAACATAGTGAAATATACCAATATTAAGAGTATGGCTAGACCTACTTCAATAGCGTTTGCACTAGCTATGGTTAACTAAGTTGTATTCTAGTATTAAGATGGATCCTTGTTTAATAATATTGATTTATTGATTTCTTTTGGGGTTATGTTTGTCTCTTACATTGCACAATTTGGGGTTTATATTTTATACTAATATATTTATGCATCTTAAGACTATTATTTATTCATGTTCATTATAATAGTTTAATTTGCTATCCCAAATATATATCTGACGTTGTAGACTAATATACTGTTATGCAATTGAGCTTAAAATTATAATTGTTAAAGTTGAATAATTTATGCTAGAAATTAGATGAGTTATGCCTAAACGGAATAATTCATCCTAACTACAACATAAATAATATCATTTGATAATTATAATTCATCTTTCTAATTTATGGCCTAATGCTTGCAGCTTAGGTTGAGCAAAAGACTAATTGAACCTCCATTTGAATTAGTAATTCAATATTTTTGTCATTGATGAAATCCAAAGTCCTAGATGTTTCTCTAATTTGATTTCTCTCTACTTGACTCATTTCCTTTTCTTTTGTTTCTTCAATCATATTGATAAGTTAACTCCTCCCTTGAATTATTATTTTTAATTGAAAAAGCTAAATTTAAAACTGCTATTATTCCTTGTGGGATCGACAACCTATACTCACTATTCCACGATTGATCTTGTACACTTGCAATTTAAAAGAGTTTTTAAAACTGAACATAAAATCCACAACAAGTTTTTGGCACCTCTACTTGAGAACGAATAGTGATTTTTAATTTTATTTTTCTTTTATTCTTTTTATTTATTTGTTACTTTTAATTTTACCTTTAATTCTTCTCAACCCCCCCATCATTTCATTTTTTGTTCATTATTTTTAATTTACATTATTTTATTAGTTCTAATCTTACTGTTTTCCCCATCATCCCCTAATCTAATCTAACAATTTTATTTTTATTTTATTTATTTTTGATATTTCCCTTTAGTTTTGTTTAATCTCCCTCCCGTTTATTTCATTTATTCTCTTTTTTATTTCTTTTATTTTATTTTTCATTTTCTCTTTCTTAGATCTTTGTTCTTTTATTTTCTTTTTTTCTTTTCTTGTTATTTTGATTGGTGGTTATTGTGGTGGTGATTTCATACTATTCTCTTGATTGTTTAAGGGTTATATGCATGGTAGATGTTCTTTATTCTTAGATCTTAAAAAATATCATCCTAAAATTGAATGTTATTTTATTAGGATAAGACCTAAGAAACGTGAATCTAAGGTAAAGATGGCTGAAGAACAAACCCCGCCATAGTAACTTAAGGAGTATTTCACTCTCGCCACTTATGACACACCTACAAGTATCCACATACTCGTTGCTATGAGGCCATTTAAGATTAACCATTCTGTCATCCAAATGGTTCCGTCCTTTAATGGGCTAGAGTATGAAAATTTTTTTAAGCATGTTAATGCATTTTTAGAGGTTTGTTCTATGGTCTTCTTAAATAATGTCTCCAGTGAAATTTTTTGTTTGAGCCTTTTTCCTTTCTGTTTGAAAGATAAAGTTAAAGCTTAGTTGGACACTAAGGTAAATATTGCCACATGGGATGAAATGCAAAAGAAATTCTTGAAAACATTTATCTCTATTGGTAAACTGACTGCCTTAAGATGTGCTATAACAACTTTATCACAAAATTAAAATGAACAATTACATGAAAGTTGGGAAAGGTTTAAAGAGTTGTTGTAAAGTTGTTCTCACTATGAGGTCTCTATGTGGCAACTTGTTGAGAGTTTTTATTCTGGCTTGGATGAGTACAATAGGTAGATGGTTGATGCATCTTGTGGTAATTGTTTTTTGTATAAAACTCCTTAAGAAGCTGGGAACTTGTTTGAACATTTGAGTGATAATTCTCATTGGCATGGTACTTCCTCACATTTTGATTTGCCTAGGCCACTGGGAAGTAAAAGGGGATTTATGAGGCTTCACATTCAATTGACCTTTCTAATAAAATTGATATTTTAACAAAGAAATTTCATCAATTGCTATGTATGAACAAAGTGTCTAACACCCCTGCTATGCAAGATGTGTGTTTGATTTGTGCTAGTCCCGTGTATGCTTGTATTAATTATTCTTGTGTTGTTAGTGCGACTGTGTGGTCGAGCAAGTGAGTACTGTTGAAGGATTTTCTCTATTCAATAATCCTTATTCTAATATTTACAATTATGGTTGGAGGAATCATCCTAATTTTCATGGATCTCTCAAAATGTTGAGAATCCTTAAGCGCAGTCAAGTAGACCTACCCCTCCTAGTTTCCATAGCTATAGATATGCTCTTCCTTCTCATCGCGCTCCGTTTGGAAGCTCTGATATAGACAAGGTAATTTTTACTCTTGATACCTTGACTTCTGGTATGCAACTGTTGATTTTAAGGTCCAAGGTATTAAGTCAAAATGCATATTGTTGAATCCCACTCACAATTTATAGCTAAGTTAGAAACTCAACTTGGACCACTAGCCATAGTTGTAGGTAAAAGAGAAGAAAGGAAAACTTCTAAGTCATCCCATATAGAACTCTAAAAGACAACAACTTAAATATTGGATAGTTGTAATGGGTCTTAGGAGTAGCAAAGAAGTAGATAACAAGGTGAGTGATAACAAACATGATAAAGATCAGAGACTTAAGACCATTGATGGTAACCTTGAAATTAAAAAGGAAAATGGCTCATCCCCTTTCGCTGCTATGTCTAACTCCTCTGTTTCATATAAGCCAAGGGTTCTTCACCCTCAAGCTTTAATTGCACCATTCCCTTCTAAGAAACATAAACAAAGAGATGACATTTTAGAGATCTCTAAGCAACTAAAGGTCAATCTTCCCCTCTTAGAAGCAATCAAACAGCAATCGGCTTATGCTAAGTTCTTCAAAGATGTACACTTTTAAAAGACAATCTAAAGATGACAAGTCTAAAAAGGTTGTTTTGAGTAAACAAGTGAGCTCGATTCTAAAATTTGGCATTCCACTTACGTTCAAAGATCCTGGTGTTCCTACTATTTCATGCTATACTGGTAATCACAAAATTGGAATAGCACTTTTAGATTTGGGTTCTAATGTTAATTTGATACCATATTCTGTTTGCATAGAGTTGGGATTAGGTGAACTGAAACCTCGTAACTGTACTCTTCAACTTATTGATAGGTCAGTGACGACTCCTACGGGGCGGATAGATGATATCTTGGTTTAAATTGATAAAGGATTCTTTCTTGTTCGGTTTGTTATGTTGGACATGGATCCTAGTCATGCTTCTAAGCAAATCCCTCTTACTTTGGGACATCCCTTCTTAGCTACAACTAATACCACCATTAACTGTAGGTCGAGAGTAATGGACGTCTCAATCATGAACATAAGGGTTAGGTTTAACATTTTTAAAGCTTCTTCTCAACTTGTGTTTGAGGATGAATCTAAATGCTTTTTTATTGATGTGATTGATGAAATGATTGAAGAAGCTTTACACACTATTTTGAGCAATGATCCCTTGGGAACCTGCCTTTCCTATGGACTCTTGAGACTGTTTGACTTAGGAAATAAAATAGGTGAGACGGATTCTAGTCTTTATTCCACTTCTTATCTTGAATCTTCATCTTGGGTGTCCACTTATGAACCTCTACTACCTTTAGCAAGTTCTCCTATGTCACCTTTTATTGTGTCCCCACCTAAACTTGAGTTAAAGCCTCCCCCTCATTCACTCAAGTGTGTATTTCTATGCCTTAAAGAGGCCTTGTTATTATATCTTCTCTTTTATCTTGTGATCAAGAGAAACAAGTGATTCGTGTCTCGTCTGATCATAAGGGTGCTACTGGGTGGCCAGTTGCTAATTTGAAAGGGATTAATCCTACTATTTACATGCATAGAATTCACTTAAAGGACAATGCTAAACTTGTTAGGAAAATGCAATGTTGGCTGAACCCCCATATGAAAGAAGTTGTTCAGAAAAAGGTAGTAAAGCTTTTAGATGCATGCATTGTAGATCCAATTTTTGATAGTCAATGGGTCAGTTTAGTTCAAGTCGTCCCTAAGAAATCTAACATAACTATGGTAAAGAATAATAAAGGTGAACTAATTCCTACTAAAACAGACCCCAGGGTGGAGGGTGTATATTGATTATAGAAAGCTGAATTCTGTCACTAGAAAGGACCCTTTTTTTACCCCTTCATTGGTCAAATTTTTGAAAAATTAGCTAGACAAAGTTTCTGCTTTTTTCTATATGGGTATTTTTGTTAAAACCTAATGGCTGTCTACCTAAGAACTAAGAGAAAACCATTTTTACATGCCTATCAGGTACATTCGCTTATCGAAGGTATGCCTTTTGGGTTGTGTAATGCACCTTCCACATTTCTAAGATGCATGGTTGCCATATTTTCTTATTGTACTGACAATTACGTAGAGTGGCTTATGGATGATTTCTCTATTCTTGGTTCTACCTTTGATGTGTGTCTTGCTAATTTATCCACTATTCTAAAAAGATGTGAAAAAATGAATCTTGTTTTGAGCTGCGAAAAGAGTTACTTCATGGTCCAAGAAGGAATTGTGTTGGGTTGCAAAGTGTCTAAAAAGGGGATTACACTTGATAAAGCCAAGGTTGATCTGATTTCTAATTTGTCTATTTCTTCTCTGTGAAGCAAGTCAGATCTTTCCTTGGTCATGCTAGTTTTTGTAAGAGATTTATTAAGGATTCTAGTAAGGTGGCTTACCCACTTACTCATCTCCTTATTAAAGATACTCCTTTTGTGTTTGATGAGTCTTGTGTAAAAGTTTTTGAAAAGCTTTGATCTTTATGGGTTTCACCCCTATTGTGTAGGCCCTTGATTTTTTTCTTCTATTTAAGATTATATGTGATGCATCTTATTTTTCTATTGGGGCTATTTTGGATTAAAGGGTGAATAGAATGCTCATGTCGTATACTATGCTAGTAGAACTCTAACTTATGCTAAAAAGAAGTATTCTACTATTGAAAAAGAGTTGCTAGCTATAGTATTTTCACTTTATAAATTCCGTCTATATCTTTTCTGTTCAAAAATGATAGTGTTTACTGATCATGTTCTGAAAATTCAGTTGTGGATGACTTGTCTAGAATTTTTACTGAGTATACTGTTGACTTAGTTGGATTTTCTGATCATTTTCCTAATGAGCAATTTGATGTGATACATGCCCTTCTCCCTTGGTTTGACTATATTGTGAATTACCTTGCCAATAGGAAGATTCATCCTCACTAGTTCAAATAAGAGAAAGATAGGTTCTCTTCACAAGTAAGACATTACTATTAGAAGGACCCTTATCTTTTAAAGATTGTCTAGACCATGTGGTTTATAGGTGCCCCTAAGGGTGAAATTCATTGTATCTTGACTTTTTGTCACTCTTATACTTGTGATGGTCATTTTGGAGGTTGCAGGATAGCTGTTGAAGTCCTACAAAGCGGGTTGTTCTAGCCCACTCTGTTTTGGATGCTCACCATTATCGTCTTGCTTGTGAGCATTTTTAATCTATGGGTGCCCTCTCCCATCATAATATGAGGCCCTTTTCTTCTATTCTGATTATTGAAATATTTAATGTGTGAGGCATTGATTTCATGGGTCCCTTTCCCAAACCTTTTGGCTTTGTTTACATATTGGTTGCTGTTGATTATGCGTGAAAATGGGTAGAAGCTCTAGCTATCTAGACAAATTACCACAAGGGGTGGTCAAGTTTGTGAAAGCGTACATATTATGTTGGGACTCCTAGATCTCTTTTAATGGGTCAAGTTATTTGAGACTTTCCTAAAAAATTATTTTATGACTCATAAAATAGCTACCCCCTTATCACCCTCAGATTAATGGTCAAGTTGAGGTGTCTAATCGTGAGATCAAGTCTTTACCTGAGAAAAATGTTTCACCTGATAGGGAGGACTGGTCTTTGAGATTACATAACGCTCTATAGGGCTATCATAATGCTTATAAGACTTCCATAGGAATGTCTCCTTACCAACTTCTTTTTGGTAAGACTTCTCACTTGATAGTTGAATTAGCTTTTTGGGCAATTAAAGCTTTTAATTTTTGATATCAAATAAGAGGGCTCTAACTGTAAGCCCAAATTAAATGAGTTGGATGAATTGTATAATGAAACCAATGAGAATGCTAAGATTTGTAAAGCCAAAAACCAAACCTTTTCATGATAAAATAATTTTGTTAAATCTTTTAAACCTAATCAAAAGGTTCGACTTTTTAATTCTAAGCTCAAGTTGTTTCTTGCTGAGTTGAGATCTAGATGGGATGGATCTTTTATTGTCCAAGAAGTGTTTACCTCTACGGCGGTCCAAATTTTGGATCCCAAAGATTGATGAGTTTTTACTGTCAATGGTTGATGTCTAAAACTTATTATGACTAATGAGTTTGAGCCTGGTTTGATTGACTATATCAATCTAGTAGACCTAGTTTATTGTGTTTAGTTAATGGGACCTTATCTGGTTAAAGACAAAAAGCTTAGCACTTGTCGGGAGGCAACCCAATCTTTTTAGGTGAGTTTGAGTCTTTTGTTTTCGTTTTCTTTTTATTCAAGGTGTGCTTGTATTTTAGAGTGTGATGCTTCACTGGGTTTTTGGGCATTGTGGTTAGCGGTGGTTTTGAAGGGACTTTTGGAGTGGGATTGTTGGGCTTATGTACAAAGTTTTCCTTGTGCTATCCGGTTGTATATGTTTTTTCTTCATTTTGCTCTTTATTATTGTTTTCCACATTGAGCACAATGGGGAGAAGGCCAAATGAAAATTTTAAGGAAACTTTTACTTGAAAATCTTAGGGTGAATTTGATTTTGGAAAGAGCTTCAGTGTTCTAATTATGCATGATCTACTCTTATTATGTGGATTCGATTCATGTGACCCATGCCTATTAGAGATTATTTCTAGAGTTAACTAGTTGATGGCCAAGATTTATGCTGCGCTAATGTCACTATGTAGCCGATTTAAGATGTGGCCCCATTTTCAATGTCATTCTGAGTATCTATATTCATATCTTTAATTGTCTAAATATGTACTAAGTGCTTCTCTATGTGTTATCTTTATTCATATCTTTATTCACTAAAGAAAGCACATGGGATCGAGTAACTTTTGATAAAAAAAGTTTCAAAAAAATAAAAAAAATGTAAACAAAAAAAAATTAAATTGATTTAGCATTGGGGACTTGATTTTAAAGCTACTCATGTAGTTTTCGTTATGTAGGGTGAAATTTTGTACTTACAATTTGCTACATAGTTTCATTGTGTGCTTAATTGGCTTGAATCTTGGTCTATTGACCTAGTTGAAATTGGAAATGTTTGACAATGAGTTGTGGATTGGTAGTTATATGATTTTTAGTGGACGGGTGCAGTTGGCCCATTTGATTTTTCTCCCGGATCTTGTCTTACTTGTTGGGTTGAACGATTATATGCATCATTGTTATTCTTTGCTCAAGGACTAGTAAAGTTTTGGTATGGGGCAGTTGATAACTCATATTTTTATACCACTATTATTACGAGCAAATATGAGATCATCCACATAGACTAACACAGCTAGAAAAATCTTACCGTTATGGAATGTAAAGAGAGTGTGATCAACATAGGACTCAAGAAAGTTGTAAGAGTGTAATGGAGTAGTGACTTCAGCGAACCAGTTTCGGGGTGACTAACGAAGCCCGTGTGAAGGTTTACAAAGGGAACAATCCTGATCTAGATGAGACAAAGAAAAACTAGGAGACACCTATACATAGACTTCTTCATGGAGATCACCATGTAGAAAGGCATTATTGACATCCATCTGATACAATTGCCAGTCATAATTTACTGCTACAGTGAGGAAAAGTCAAACGCTAACCAATTTGGCGACCAAGGTAAATGTCTTAGTATGATCAAGGCCTTCGATATGAATGTCACCCGAACCACCAAGCGGGCCTTGTGCCATTCAATTGATCTATCCGATTTGTACTTATTTTGTACACCCATTTACAACTAACAGGTTTCTTTCCAGGAGGCAAAGTCTCAATAGTCCAAGTCATATTATTTTCAAGTGTAGTAATTTCTTCACATATGGCAGTGCGGTATTTAGGATCCTTAACAACATCGAACATGAACAAGGTTCCACTCCAGTGATCACTACATTCAAAAAATTAACAGGTGCAAGAGAAAACGATCCATAAGAAACATAGTTAGCGAGGGGATACTTGGGCCGCAAGAGGAGCTATTGGAGGGTGAAGAAGATGTAAAAGGGTGTACTTGAGTAGTGGGTAGACAAAATCATAGAGGACGATAGAAGGTTGTGTTACTTTGCTTACCATGCCTGAATTCACTATTGGCAGTGTTAGTAAATTTCGGTGAGTCTAGTGGCAAAATAGGAAGACCGGTAGGAGGTGGTGATGGGGCAACATGAGTATTATTCGATGGTGCTAGATCGGAGTTGTGCACAGGTGCCTGGCCTTTCTCAGAAAACGAATAAATAACTGAGTCCCTAGCAAGAGATGCGCATGATGTGAATTCATCCAATTGTGGCGATGACGATGGAGCAACTTCGAAAGGAAACTGACTTTCATCGAATTTAACGTCTCGTGAAATAGAACACTCATTTGTTTGAATCCTACTAGAGTAAAACTTTTTTTTAACGGACTTTTTGACGGAGTAATAGTCCATCAAAGTAGGTGACAATTATTTTGACAGAAAGTATTGCATTTCGATAAAATTACTGTAAATACAGATCTCAAAAATTATGCTGACTGGAACTTGAGAAATTTTGGCGGAACGTCTGTCAAAATTTAAAATTTACTATTCAAATTGTGACAGACCCGTCAAGATCTCTAATAAAAATTTACTTTTGATCAGTGATTGTGACGGAAGCTTACACAATTTTTGAAAAATTTATGCCCTAGCACCCATTCAATTCTCTACCCACCCTCTCACTCTCTTCATAATTTACCCACCCACTTTCTCTCCTCCCCAATGCTATGTCTCTCTTCTCCCCACCCACTCTCTCTCCTCTCCAAACAACCCTTTGAAGAACACCCACTCATATTCTACATCTTTATTTTTTTTTGCACAATTCTCTACCAACCTTCAATTCTCACTCTCCCAAAATTTACATAATCTACCCAAACCCCCCTCTGTCTCTCCTATTCTAATTAAAACCCTGAAACTCAATACATTGCTCTGCATTCCCCACTCTCAAATGATTTTCTTTGATAAACTCGATTAGCAAAAGCAAATTTGAAGAGTTTTTAGATGCTTTTCGTGGTGTTCCGATTGAAAGTTGAACCCAAAAATTTTTGCATGCTCTTCATGGCTGAACCCAGATGCGAATGTTTAATTTTTTTGCAATTTTGTTTACAGTTCTTAGCCAAGACCTTTAGATCCAAAAATTTAATTTTTTTTACTGAAAATTCTAAGCTTCAAATTTTGAAAGTTTCAGATCTGAAAATTTGTACAAAATTATTTCATATGCAATTTTAAAACTCCAAGATTTTAAATTTGGAATTTTCAGATCTAAATTTATATAAAATTATTTCATATTTTGGTCCCTAAACTTCAACTTAAAATTCCAAGCTTTAAATTTTGGGATTTTTTGGTCTAATAATTCGTATAAATGATTTCATAACTTTTATATCAAAATTTCAAATATAAAATTCAAGATTTAAATTTGGAATTTTCGGATCCAAAAATTTGTATAAAATGATTTCATACTTTTTATCACAAAATTTCAAATTTAAAATTCCAAGATTTGAATTTGGGAATTTTTGGATCTAAAAATTTGTTTAGATTATTAATTGGGTTCTCGCATTGACGTATTTTCTTCATGTGTATTTGTAGGTTCCAATTTGCAAATGTAAATTTATTTGGGTTTTGCAACTGATGATGATTTGAGTAAATGCCAATGAAGTAGAAGAAGAGACTTTAAATGAAAATAGAGAGATCTGAAACGTCATTTGAGTTTGTTGAATTATAATGTTAAAAATGTTAAGTTTGTTGTTCTAATTTAGGTTGTTAAATGGAATTTGTGTGATGTTAACAAAGAAGATTATCTTGGCCTTATTGTTTTAAAAATTTTTAGTTTGTTGTAATTTTATTAATAACGGGAAATTGAATTTCAAGTTGTGATGGGAATTTATGTATCTAAAATGTTGAAATTTCAAATTTGAGATTTGAAATTTCAAAATTTTTGATTTTTTTAACTTTAGAAACTTATCTTCCCTTATTGTTTTTTAATTTTTGCTTTGTTGTAATTTTCTCAATAAAGGAAAATTCAATTCCTGATTGTGATGTCCTTTAGTTTGTGAAAGCAAAAGGCAAAAAAATGAACATATTGGACAGGAGAGGAGAAAGAAGAAGCAATTATGTGGGAAAAATAAGGAAGAACTAAGAATTTGTAAATATTAATGTTCAAATTTGAAATTAGAAGTTCCAACATTTTTTTTTTTTACTTTTAAAAATTTCATTGTGACTAAAATTTTGACGAAAATCTACCAAAGCTTTGACTGACTTCGTCATTAATCTTTGTTCATATAGCTTCCATGAACACAACCCTAAAATTTTTTTTGTTCTGATAGGTTAACTTTTCTGTTAAAATTTCCATTAGAAGGTGTTCCAACAAACTGTTAGTCCATTAAAATAGCCGTCAGAAAGTATTTTGACGGACAGTTAGTGCATCAAAATTTCCGTCAGTGAAAATTTTGAAGAAAAGTCAGTCGTTCAAAATTTTTCCGATAGAATTTTTTATGGTGGATCAAAAAGTCCATTTCAATCAGTGGTTTTCTGACAGACGTAATTTCCACCCAAATTTTCGTCGAAAAGCCATTTTCTATCAAAATCTTCACTTTTTTCCGTCTAAAATTCCCTCAAAAAATAAGTCTCATTACTGTAATTTAAGGTCCAAGACTTTCCAACCTTTCTTGCTTGGAGGGTATCCAAGGAACGCACACCGTCAGCTATATGGGGCAAATTTATCAAGCGTCTTGATGTGGGCATAACATAAACACCCGAAGACCAAATATGAGAACATTTAGTAGTCGTATTAAAGAGAAGGTCATGAGGTGTCTTCTTGTAGAGAAGAGAGGATGGAGGGCGATTAATAGGATGGGTTGCAGTTAGGATACATTCATCCCAATATTCAAGAGGTAGAAGAGCTTAAAAATGGAGAGCCCTAGCTAACTGAAGAAGTTGTTGGTGTTTACGTTCAATATGACCATTCTGCTAAGGGGTATCAATGACAGATGTTTGTTGAGTTATGTCTTGAGCAGCATAAAATGGATTAAACTTGAGACCATTGTCATTGTGAATAATCTTAACACTTTTGCCAAATTGAGTGTGAGCCATGAGACGAAAATTCCGAAGTAAAGCATCAGTTTGACTCTTATCACTCATTAAATAGACCCAAATAGCACGACTGAAATCATTTATAATGGTCAAAATATACTTAGCACTAGTAAGAGTACCACACCAATAAGATCCCCAAATGCCACAATGTATTAAACCAAAACTAGTTGAAGCATGATTATCACTAGAACGAAAAATAGATCATGTGTGTTTAGCCTTACCACACAAGTCACATAACAATTTATTTTGAGGTGAGCCAACTTTGATTCCAAAGGGATGAATTAATCATTTACTAGATGGATGTCCCAATCGTCAATGCCAGATTTCATAAGATTCGCATGTTCACTACAAGAGAAATGGTTTTTTACAGCAATTTATTAGTAGCAAATTCAAATTTGTTACAAATATATACAAAAGTTGAACTTCTTGTAGCAAAATGAAATTTTGCTACAAAATATCAATCTATTGTGGCAATTTGATCAAATTGCAGCGATCACTTGAGCGGGAAAAAACTTAAATGCTAACCTTAATTTTCATAAATTATTTCATTCTTTTTAAAAACAACCTTCCACTGCTCTTCCCCTCTCACCATCTCCTTCCACAAAATCAGTAAATCACCCCTCTCACTCTCTCTTAATTATCAAACATATAGTAGCAATGATGACATTAATGGCGACTCAATTGATATTGGTATCGATTTCCCCTGTTGTTCAATCCTCTCTTCTCAATCTTAATTAATTACTTCACTTCTTTGCCAATTTAGGGTTTTTGTCTATGGTTCTCAATCTTTTAATTTGCCTCAATTGTGTTGCTACTGTAATTTGAATTTCGCATATTTTGCATCCATATTAGTAGAAACATTTAAAACTTTGTTGAGTAGAGGAACAAAAACAACGTGATTTCGAGCTCACGTTAGAATCTTTGTCTGGGGTTAGGTTATGATTGAGAAGATGGACATTGGACCTTAGATTGTTAATAATGGATCAAACACTGGTGATTTGGGTTAGGTGTGATTGATCCTAAGTTCTTTTTGCTTGCTTACCGCTTCCTCACAATTAATTGGGTCATTCATACATAATTTTGACGCCTGGCTAACAATTGTGCTTAATCAAATCTTTACATTAAGACTTTGCTTTCCTCTTTACTAATTCTAGGGTAATTATAAGCCAGGCATCAAAATTCATGATCTCTACAAATGAAGCTTCTTTGGGGGGAAAAAAAAATATCAGAATGCTCAAATACATTTCATGGCTATTGCTTTTTTATTTGCTGATTCCCATTTATATGTTTTCATAATGAAATTAATTGGAAAAAAAAATAAAACCTTTTGACTAATTGTAGTGTTAGTGTCTTATTCTTATTCATGTTAGTATCATAGGATATTTGATAGTGTTGTTAGGAAAACTAGATTTTAGATTTTACTAAGCCGAATTGTCTTATATAAGTTTTGTATCAGTGAAGAGTAAATATAAGACGTAAAGCAGCGAGGATAAGGTATGGTTTTCCATCTTCCTTCTTGTCTCTTGTTTGATGTAGAGCTTTTGGATGGTATTCTAGTAGGGGAATCTAGATCCTCTAGAATATTAAATTTAAGATGAGATGTTGGATTAAAGCAAACACTATCCCAACTTTGCTGCAGCCACGTGGATGGTGCCAACATGCCTGAACTAATTGATGTTTTTGTTAGATCAGTTGTTTTCTGTTTGGATAAACAATTTTCGTTTGAAGCACCAGAGTTCACTACATTTTAATTTTTGTTATGTTACTTGTCATTTAGTGGGCTAATTGAATAATCTTGTTTTGATATTGTAATGACCAAAAGTATAGCAGAAAGGAGACAAGGCAGTGGTGGTTAGATGATTTGTTTATTATTCGTGCAATTGCATGTTACTACATGTGGTGGAGTGGTGTTCTCATTTAAATGTAGCTAGACAATAGGTAGCTTTTTTATTTTAAAAAAATTCCTTATTACTTGAGAAATAGTTTAAAAAAGAAAATTAATTCATGTAAACTGAGTATTCTTATCTAGGTGAGCATGCAATTATGATCTTATTTTAGCTGGTGTTTAATTTTTCGCTAAAAAAATCAACACATTTGAGCTTAGATTTGGAGGTTGTCACTGATAAGTTATGGAAACTACATACTTATTTATACCACCATTCTTCCCATTGTTTACTTTATTGTATCAACTTATTTAAATTCTTAGAGGAAGATTAACAATTTAGCCCCTGACTTCATAGCTAATTATTATTGTTGCTTATCATTTAGTCATACTTTATTTACTGTATTGGATGTCTTGGGTGCCGATTGATCCCTTGAATTTAGGGGTGTGTTCCTTAAGTCTAGCAAAGGTGCATATCCAAGTGTCAAAGGAGCCATGCATTTTGGATTTTTCATACATTATAAACCTAATTTTGTGGACTCTATAGTACGTAGTTATGTTCAATATCTAGCTTTGTACATGGGAAATTTGACCATAGTGAATGTCAGTGTAAGACCCACATTCTGTGTTTTCCATTAAGCTAACTGCATTACCTTTTTACGTTATAAAATCGTATTTTTAGTAACTGCATGAGTTAAATGATTATCGATGTGCTTTTGGGAGCTATGATTTTATTAAAAAGGGATTATTATCGCTATTATTGATTTCAAGGTTAGTTTCTGCTATTTGTGCCTTTAAATTGTATCGATAGTTTAATTTAGTCGTTATTCAATTTATTTAGTCGTTTTCCGAATGAGATTAGGTTGTTAACATTAGAATTAGTTTTAAAGTTTATTAAAATCGGACCTTGACGTATTCGGGAACGAATGATAGATGAGCAATTGTAGTAACGATTAGGTTTAGAATAGGAGGTTGTGAGATTGGATTAGCGATTTTAGTTGATTGTGCTATGGACCAAAAGAAACAAAAAAAGGGGGTATAAGGGGTCGAAGCCCCTTACTTTTTTGGGGCATGAAAAAGGGGGGGGCTCTTCTTCTCTGGGCATCACAATCCCTCCCCGGGCAAACCAACGCATAAAGAGAGAGGGAGAGAGAGCAGGGGCTGGTTGGTCGACGGCGACAATGGCACCGTACCGGCCACCGTCCGTCCGCTGGATGCCGAGACCAAACTCGGCCGGTTGGAGGAGAGAGAGAGAGAGAGCGACTGAGGCTGAGAGCGACTGAGAGGGCGAACTGAGAGAGGGCGTTGGCGATGGTGGAGGTCGACAACTAGGGTCTCCGACAGGCGTGATTCCGGTGACCACCACAGGCCGAGGCCACCACAAAGAGTGGCAGAACCGGGTCTAGGCATGCTTATTTGGGTCTGTGTCGGGCTAGGGTTTCAATCACATCAACTGGGCGTGCGTTGGGACTAATTGGATCAAGGATTGAGGTTTTCCGGCCCTCAAAGTCAAGCCAAAGCCCTTAGAACGGGTCCTCTAGCATGGAATCGAGGTAGGTGCTTCTCGCATCCTAAGTATTAGTAGTTTCAAAATCGTTTTAAGTTTTAAGTTGCGAAGCATGTTAAGTTTAGCTAGTTTATGTCCAAAAGTGACTTCAAATCAATATATGTTAGTTTAGGTGACTAATACTCGAAAGTGGCTTAGAATCGATTCAAGTAAATTTAGTTAATTCAGGCGTGAAGATTTAATTCGAAGTGAATTATGCCTGTTTAGTTTTGACTCAAACCTATTCAGTTAATTCATGCCTGAAAACTAACTTCGATGTGGATTATAAATGTTTAGAAACCACGAATGCACGTTTAGTTAATTCATATTCATTTATTAAGTTTGAAGTAAACCATAAATGAGCCATGATGGCTTAATAACTTCGAAGTAAACTTTAAATGCTTAGAATCATTATATGTATGCTTAGCTGAATCATGTCCGTTCAATGACTTCATAATAAACTATAAATGGCTAGAATCGACCCATGTACACCTAGTCAATTCATGCTCGATTAATAGCTTTGAAAAGAAACGAACACCTTGAAAGGACTTATGCTTAAATGACTTATTTAGATTCGAATAATAGCTTCCATGTAATAAACGAACGTCTAGAATCGTATTACGTTTGTATGGCTTAATTAGGCTTTCGATATAATAAATAAACGCCTTGAATCGCATCATGCTTCTATGGCTTAGTTATGCTTGCAAGTGGCATGTATATTAGTTAGTTATACCTTCAAGATGACATAGGTATGATATGCTTAATTCCTAAATGTAATCATGAATGTAATCAAGTTCCATGGCTTGTTAGTTTAATACGGTTCATTAAGTACCTATTTCAAGTTGATGCGATATAGATATATCTGTATATGTGTTTATATATGCTATAATGCACAGCTGAATGATGCTCTTGCCCAGGTAAGTGCATAAACCCCATTACCCGTCTTTTTATAAGCTTGCATGATAATATGCTATGATTATTGAATTGAAAAACCGAGATGGCAGTTGGATGGTTTAAGGTAGAACTATGAGTGGTTCGAGGTTCTTGTGGTACGATGCTTGTGAGGAAGGAGTCTAGATTGTGAATTAATCACAATCGTACGGATTACGAGGCCATATGTGACTCATTGTGTTGAATTGATTATGAAGTGCTTGAATGTGATACATGTGGACCCCCTTCCCTTCCATGTCCTCAAGTTACATTATGTGTAAGGGTGAGTTTTTCAAAGAAGGATTTCATATTTTAAAATGATAGTAATTATAAATATTAGTGCATGATGGCATATTTTAACCAAATGAATATAGTTTTGGGAGTGAACCTGCTTGAACGGGGGAATCCCTAAAGAGTTTTACAAAGGCATAATTATATGATAAAGGATTTCGCCGTGAGAGGCAGCAAGCTTATTAGTCGTTATGACCAGTTTAAATAGCTAAGATAAGTGCTTAAGGACAATAGATAGGAGTGAACCTACTTGAACGGAGGAATCCCTAGCCTAGGGAGTAATCTCTAGAGACCCCAGCGAGGGTTAAGGTCCAAAGTTAGTTACCATCCCGGGAGTAAGAGCTTAGTGTGAGTTAATCTCACTGGGATTGAGTGTAGATCTCTCCCAACTAGCACTTTATGATGATCTTATACCTAGAATAGTTTTTTATTAAATAAGAAAAGCAGTCAGCATTTCGCCTTTTTAAGTATTTCAGAAAGAAAGTTTTTAAGGGTCATTATGAGACCAAGATGAAAAAGATTCTTTTAAAAGAATATGAGGCTTAAGAGGCTAAGAGAAGAGTCTTTATGAGCCTTAAGAGGCCAAATGAAGTGTTTTCAGTACAAAGATGGAAGCTTCCTGTGCATGACATATGCATGTTCTAAGTATAACTTATGAATGAGATGCTAAGTAAGATGCGAATATGAAAAGAAAGTCTTATGAGTATATTTCATGCATACCCTATGAATGAGATTTGATTGAGACTTGAAATGTATCTGTCTTATGCATATCATATGAATGAAATGTCAAGAAAAGTAAGATTATAAAAAGGGATAACCTTATGTACACATCATGTGAATAGGGTTTCATGCATAGTTCAAATAGAATGCTAAGAAGTTATGTTTATAAAAAAGAAAGTCTCTGTGCTTAGCCTCGTCACTTGTTTAAGTGTTTGACTGCCTATTAGCAAAGAAGTTTGGTCATTTAGAGACCTAGAAATGTGTTTGAGTGCTTAAAGTGAAGTTTATGGTTAGCAATGTTTCCATAAG
This sequence comes from Carnegiea gigantea, assembly GCA_029747015.1. Lineage (NCBI taxonomy): Eukaryota > Viridiplantae > Streptophyta > Magnoliopsida > Caryophyllales > Cactaceae > Carnegiea > Carnegiea gigantea. The sequence goes on along the minus strand of JAKOGI010001744.1, from coordinate 124,260 downwards.
AATTTTATGAATGCCTAATATGATAGTAAAGTATAGAAACGTGATATGTGACTAGTAAAGATATTACTGCTTGCAATGGTTTTGATTTTAAGGGGGTTGGGAGACACTCACTAAGCGTGTAGTTGCTCACCCCACTACTCTTTCCCCTTTTCCCAGGTTTTCTTTGTGACATGTGGAAGTCAAGCCACTTATGCGTAGTTGAAGTTTATCCCTGGTTGGAAAAGAGTTATGTGTGCCACATAGAAGTAGTTTCACGAGTCGATGATGTAATATAACGTATTCCTAGTTTGTAATTGTTGTAAACTAAGTCTTCTATCTCATATAATGCATATTGTTTATGAGTCGCTCCATATGGTCGTGTGAGCCAACCATCTGATTGGTTAGATGTCTCTACTCGAAATTGGCTGTGTTTTAGGATGTAAACCCCAATACTCCGGTTGTGTGAACCATTGAGTTGTATCTTTCATTTCTTCTGTATTAATGAACTATTCTGTTTGGTGTACTCCAAGCGGGTGGCTCGTTGAGTTATGAACTCCAGCGTGTGGTCGTTGAGCTTCTTTTAAATGTTTTTACACTTTCGTTGATTTACAGGGATTTATTGTAAGGCTTTTAGCCTGAAAATAATTAGTTTTTAGGGAAAACTCTATCCATTTCGTCTCAAAATTTAAATAAAAAGTTAAGAAAACGTAAGCATCCGGCCCTAGGGGCTGGGGGGCTTACATTGATGGTATCAGAGCAAACGTCCTGCGACCATAAGCCGCGACCTAAGTCTTGTATTTCATCTAGTCGTCTAGGAATACTTTGTGATAATGTGACATATGCCTACTTAGGGTGCAAGTGTGCCTTAGAGTATGGCCATTTGTGACTTATGTGAGGCTCGAGTAGGTCGATTAAGTGAAAGTGGTGAGTTGGGCGTAAGTATAGGAGTCAGATAGCTCGCCACATCGAGGTGAAGTTGTGGGTCCTCCATTGATATAATATGTTCCTAATGTGCTAATTGACTTCATTGATTGACTTTTATGCAATTTGGGGTAAACCGATCGAATAAAATGTGACCCGTGTGCTAGGATGTGAACCCAATTCACTTCCGTGTTCTTGTGTGAGCTAAGTGATGTTTTGAATGATAAACGTTTTCTTCGTGCGCTCTAATAAGATGATCAATAGTTTAAACACGTCGATTTAAACTCGAATGATTGAAAAATCTTTCGTTAAGCTCATCTTTGCCCCTAAAGTACGATTTGCTCCTCGAGCTCCATAATGGAATGAGCAGACGTACTCAAAGGTTGGTAGAGAAGAAGTCCAAAACAGATCAGCTATTTTCACCTTTGAAATCCGAAGTTTCGAATTGCTAATGTTTTTTGCTGTCGAGTCAAGTTTTACTTTACATTCTTTAGCTATGATGAACGAGCCTAGGTTTCCAAGTACATGCCATTGTACTATACGTGTCGAGATCGGTTGCTACAATTGATAATCCCACTAAATGATATCTTCCATTTTTGAATTCTGAATTCCCTGAGTATATTACAGGCTACTTTTGTATGCGTGCTTGAAGAGTATGGGCTAATGGTAGGACTTCGTTAATGTTAGCAGTTTTGATTACAGCAAGTGCACGGCGTAGCTGTAGCTAGCAACTGGCAAGTACGGGTCGAATCCACAGGGAACTTGGCTTCAATTACCGGAACTAGTTAGACAACTCAAGCTAGGTGATCACAATAGGGGTTTTTGAGAATTAAACTAAGGAATTTAGATGATTAAACAGTGAATCAAACAGCAGAATGGAAGGCACCTAGGTTAGAATTAACGGCATGAATATGCTGGTGAATCAGATACTAACCCAATCAAATAATCCTAAGCATGCATCACGAATGGATAGATTGCCAATTAAGCCCATCTCCTCCCTCTCTCAAGGGTCGAAGACTAATCGTAGAACCATAGTCGCCTATTTTCATGGGACTAAAAGTTGAAGGATTATAAGATCTACAATCTCAAATCCCAATTAAAGCTTAACTATTCTCATGTTAAAACCTGAATCGTGTACTAAGTCGCACTAGGTAAAGGCTCCGTCTCTCAACACTCCCCTAAACCCCAATAAAAAAAGGATGAATGTTCTTTCAAGCATTTCATCGAACAGGTGGCGTGCATAGTAGAATTCGCAATTACAAACAAAGGGAAAGCATGATTGGGCTAGTTCATAGTTCAACAATACATATTCGGCGTTAATCCCAACTTAAGTTGAAGGATTTAGCCTACAATCATGTTTAACACAACAATCGTAATATTCAATCCAATAACCATAACAACTCAAACCCAAAATAATCAAGAACAAGAGGAAGGAGAATTGGGAGAGAACCTGGAATTAATCGTATAAACTGAACGCAGAATCAAACTCCCATCCAAAATTACAATCCAAGAGCGTGAAGATTAAACGCTAAAATTAAACCTAAAATCGCCTAAGGAGAGTTATGAGAGAAAACTGAACGTAAAAACTAAGCGTCCAAACTGAATGTCCTTCAAAACAGCCCCGAAGGAAAATTTAAGTCACGTCGCGGAACGGGGGGTGGCACGGTTGTGCCAGACGGCACGACGCCACCGTGCCAAATTTCTGGAGGATCGCCAAACCGACTCAGGGAACCGGCCACGTGGCACGGTCGTGCCACGTGGCACGGTCAGGCCGTGCCATGTGGCGGCCGGTTCAGGTTGTCGGTTCTTCGCGGTTTGGCCTGTCGCGTGTGTTAGATTCTCCGGGACTTCTGTGCGGCGCTTTTTTCGTAGCTTTTCTCGCCTTCTTGGCACCCCTTTCTACTAAATATTGTTCATCTTTCCGTCTCTTCAGTAAAGTTCCTGAAAATATCGAAAGATGTTATATGAGTAAAAAGTACACAAAAGGAGGCCGATTTAACCCGTCCTTAACGCAATTAAATGTGAAAAGGGGGAGGAAATGGGTCAAGCAGGGGCTAAAAATAGTACAAAATAGAGGTTCATCAGTTAACCATTACGTAGTGTACCTACTCTTCCCCTTCTTTGCTATTATTGCCTAAACCATGCATTACTTGTTCTTTTTATTATATAGATTGTTATTCGTGAATGCGGTGACAATGTTTTGGCCCAAACGAACCCTAATACACCTAGAAAGCGAAGGGAGGAAGAACCTAGCAGACTTTGGAATTGTATATAGGAATGATCCCTCCTAAGGTAAACGACCTATAGTGAGACTCCTATGATCACCTGTAAGATAGATGTACCTCGTAAGACCTCAACATGTGCCTACGAGGCCATTGATGTAAACCGTACTCACACAATTCTAGCTGCTCAACACCAATCTTTCCTAAATTGGATGGGGTGTAGAGCATGCAGTTGCCCATAGGCTGCAAAAGGGGGATTGCACGTATACCTACACATCTAGGTGTTCTTTCTATGTGACAACATGTGGGTTCGCCTATTTTAAAGATTTATTATGGTGTCATGTGCTGTGTAAGACCATAAGAATACATATAGTAGGATTGTTGTATGTAACCATTGACGTGGTTTTGATCCAATGCCAACGAAGTGAGTTTTTGTAATTGCTTGGCTTGAATTTGATTGAACATATGACTGTATTAGTTAGAACGATTGATTTATGTAGTTAGTTTCACACCATGACTCTTGGATCATCATTGACAGCCCATCAATACTGTTCTCTCGTGTTAGAGTTGGATTAGTTGAACTCGATGTATGTAATGCGTGACTAGATGACAATAGAGCTGTATTTACATAAATCACATTTATAGACATATGTATCTTATGTGTAAGAAAGTAGCATCGTAGAGCATTTAGGGTCATGTCATCCTATATGTGGACACTCACGTCTATTATTCGCGAACATTAATGCACTATAGGAATTAGGTCATGACTAGTTATGTGATTGTGAATAAGTTGTTACACTACTTGGTGTTTGCTTGACTTAAGTTGGGTGGTATATGACTTGATCATCCAGATAATATAAGCTTTGTAATTCATAGCACGACATGGCCACTGACTCATTGTTTACATTCCGAGACTTCTATGATTCTGTGTTTTAGCTAAGTAACTGTATGCACCAGTATTGGAAGCATGATAAGATGACCTTAGGAGCATAACCATTCACTCGTACGAATCTATGACTTGAGAGGGAGTCAGCTCCAAGTAGTGACCCTAAAAAAAACCTTCCCACCATCGAAGTCATCAACTTGCATTTCTAGATTAGCACCATTTCTCTAAGTTGTTCCTATCAACATGATTATGCGGGTTCATGTTATTCATGATCCTTGACTTTCTGTGCTCTTTTGTTAATCTCTTCATGTGATTTTAGCATGTCCTGTATAAGTCACCATGAATGCAAGGCCTAAAGGCTAGTTGTGATGGACGTATAAACATACGAACATTAGTTGCGCATGCTTCCATTTTGTAAATTGCTTGCTATATATGTACTAGACGGCTGTATGATGCTTGTGATTCCTAAGCCTAAGAATACTAAATTACTAACACTATGCAAAGCTATGTAATACTGTTATGCTTAAGTGATGCTACGTGGTGCTGTGTGATGTCCTCATCATCCTAATGTGTTATAGGAATCTCCATGTCAATCGTTGTGATCCTAAAAGTGCATTAGATTCATGTTTTTAGGATGAGACCACTGGCACATGACCTTGAGATGTCATTATCCCCGTTATCATACCTTTAGATGCCCACTCATAGATGCATGTGCATAGAATTGTTGCTTACCATGCGGACTGAATCTAGATAATTGAAAGCCTCTTTCCATTTGATTTGTAAAAAGCAAGTTTGATATGGTTTTCCATGCCAACTCATGCGCGCCTCTTCGATGCGATTTGCCCTCGGCGCCTAAGTAAAGTGAGTAGACGCTTGAAGAGGATTGGTGAAGAGGAGACTGGATACCATAAGCCATTTTCTTTCGATTTAAAAGAAGTAGTGTCTGCAAAATGAAACCTTTTGAAAACCTACCGCGTAAATCCTAGTTGTGTGCATGCAATCTAGGGAAGACTGAGCTTCAATTTCGAATTTCGGGGACTAAATTCTTTTAAAGGGGGAAGAATGTAAGACCCGCATTCTGTGTTTTCCATTAAGCTAACTGTACTACCTTTTTATGTTATAAAATTGTATTTTTAGTAACTGTACGAGTTAAATGATTATCGATGTGCATTTAGGTGCTATGATTTTATTAAAAAGGGATTCTTATTGCTATTATTGATTTCAAAGTTAATTTGTGCTATTTGTGCCTTTAAATTATATCGATAGTTTAATTTAGTCGTTATTCGATTTATTTAATCGTTTTCCGAATGCGATTAGGTTGTTAACATTAGAATTAGTTTTGAAATTTATTAAAATCGAACCTTGACATACTTGGGAACGAATGATCGATCAGCAATTGTAGTAATGATTGGATTTAGAATAGGAGGTTGCGAGATTGGATTAGCGATTTTAGTTGATTGAACTATGGACCAAAAGAAACAAAAAAAAAAAAAGAGAGAGGGGGTATAAGGGGCTGAAGCCCCTTACTTTTCTAGGGAAGACGCGAAAAAATGGGGGCGGCTCTTCTTCTCTGAGCATCACGATGCCCTCCCCGGCCAAACCAACGCATATAAAGAGAGAGAGAGAGAGCAGGGGCTGGCTGGTCGACAGCGACAGTGGCACCATACCGGCCACCGTCCGCCCGCTGGATGTCGAGACCAAACTCGGCTGGTTGGAGGAGAGAGATAGCGACTGAGGATGAGAGCGACTGAGGGGCGAACTGAGAGAGGGCGTCGGCGACGGTGGAGGTCGATGACTAGGGTCTCCGGCAGGCGTGATTCCGACGACCACCACAGCAAGCCAAGGCCACCACAAAGAGCGGTAGAACCGGATCTGGGCATGCTTATTTGGGTTTGTGTCGGGCTAAAGTTTCAATCACATAACTGGGCGTGCGTTGGGGCTAATTGGATCAAGGATTAAGGTTTTTCGGCCCTCAAAGTCGAACCAAAGCCCTTAGAATGGGTCCTCTAGCATGGAATCGAGGTGGGTGTTTCTCGCCTCCTAAGTATTAGTAGTTTCAAAATCATTTTAAGTTTTAAATTGCGAAGCATGTTAAGTTTAGCTAGTTTATGCTCGAAAGTGACTTCGAATCGATTTAAGTGACTTTAGTTGATTAATACTTGAAAGTGACTTAGAATCGATTCAAGTGAATTTAGTTAATTCACGCCTGAAGATTTAATTCGAAGTGAATTATACCTGTTTAGTTTTGATTCAAATCTATTCGGTTAATTCATGCCTAAAGATTTAATTCGAAGTGAATTATGCATGTTTAGCTTTGATTCGAACCTATTCAGTTAATTTATGCATAAAAACTAACTTTGAAGTAGATTATAAATGTTTAGAAACGACGAATATACGTTTAGTTACTTCGAAGTAAACTTTAAATGCTTAGAATCGTTATATGTATGCTTAGCTGAATCATGTTCGTTCAATGACTTCGTAATAAACTATAAATACCTAGAATTGACCCATGTACACTTAGTCAATTCATGCTCGATTAATAGCTTCGAAAAGAAATGAACACCTTGAAAGGACTTATTCTTAAATGACTTATTGAGATTCGAATAATGACTTCCATGTAATAAACGAATGTCTAGAATCGTATTACGTTTATATGGCTTAATTAGGCTTTCGATATAATAAATAAACGCCTTGAATCGCATCATGCTTCTATGGCTTAGTTACGCTTGATAGTGGCGTGTATATTAGTTAG
>JAKOGI010001744.1:67500-110000 GCA_029747015.1 Carnegiea gigantea | reverse complement strand
CCTTCTTACATTTCAACAATGATTTAACTTCTTATAATGTATAACTGCTCCTACATTCCTCATTTTTTCTCCATGTATGCTGCCAACATTATATCTTATATTTTGTTGCTTGCTTCTCTCCTGTTTATTGCATTCATAGAATTAGATGTAGCTAAATTGCATCCTTCTCTACAAGTAACCTTTTTCCCTTTGAAAATCTTCAGCTATTGTTCTCAATATTGCAGCATCTGAGTCGAAATTTTATCCATAGTCAAATTCTTCAACTATTGCCCTCAATATTTTTGCCGCTGAGTCGAAGTTGCAGTCACAGCCATGGCCCTGGTGTGCTACTCTCCATGGTGATATGACTTAACCAAAATTCAAACATATATTAGGCATTCTATGTAATCATTAGCCTCATCTTACTCCTATTGGCTTTGCTCTTCCTCGACAATATGAACATGAGTTGTTTTTCTCATAGATATTTCCTTTCTATTTTTTCATTTATGTTTTCCTTATTTGCTCATCTTATGTCACTAGGATAAATCAAAAGAATTAATAAATGCTGTTAATGGTTGCCTCTAATTAATTGGCTAATACTTGGTTAAATTCGTTAATAATTTCAATACTCTTGAGCAATATTTTTCCACAATTTAGATTTTTATTTAAAATTTTTTTTATAATTTGGAAAGGCTCTTTTTGAAATTTCTCGATTTTGATCCTTTGATTATTGTAGACTGATCTAGCACAAAATTCGCAAAGCATTATCTACTAAATTGTAATTCCGTCATATTTGTTCTGGAATAAAATTTTTATTTGGTTTTTTTTTTGTTTTATGTTTCAAAATTACATATAAATTTTGACTAAAAATAATCGATAAAAGTATAATTTCCACTTATAATTTTCTTATGGTTCTTTAGTTCATTTATATTTCTATGTGGAATAAAGTCTTTAAATTTGGGAATCTATAACTGGTTATTTTTACTACCAAAAGTATCATTTCTTATACTCTTTATCATACAATTATTTTGTAACCTGCTTTAAAATAATGATGAAATTCATCACCAAATTAACATGTCAAAGTTTCATTAGTTAATTTTGTTAGGTCCCAAAATGAAGAAAATGATAAAAAGAGCAAACTTACCCTCTTGGGCCTCCACTGAAATACAAAGTTAGGACCGTAGTTTATTCTCTGGCAATCGACCCATATCTTCACCAAACCTTATATGATATTATCAGCCCTAACTTTATAATAAATCTTGGAATTTCAACGCTGGCCAGCTCACCAAGTTGGCGTCTCATTTCTTACTTAATCATCATGAGGGTCTCCAATTTTTCTTCCAAAGTCATGCTAGAACTCATGACTTAAGTTAACTCAAAACTAGGTTCTTTGTGTTTTGCATTATGTTTGGGAAGTAGGGATGTGTTTGGGTTGTGGTTCAAGGCCGGGGAGAAACCTTAGCTCTTCATTAATAAAGAGCGAGAGTTTAAACCCAAACAGAATGCAAACATAGAATAGGGGCTAGATTCTGAAGAGGATAAAGAGGGGGGACAAATTGAAACTAACACTACTCTTGGATGTAGAAACACCACCAAAGAGAAGCTAAGACTCTCGATAGATCACCACCCTACTCGACCTAAAGCAACGATAAGCTATAAGAGAGTTTTGAACTATAAAAGGAGCAAAGATTAACTTCATTTGCAAATGCATTCAAGTATGATTACAATAAGTAGCCAAGGAAGTGCTTATCCATGTCCATGATGTTGCCAAGGAATGGAGCGGGGAGGTTTCTTACTAGTTAGGAAACCTCTAATCTTACTTAAACTAACTAGATTACAATCACAAGTCTGAATCAGAGCAAGTTGTTTAATCAATAAACTCAAGCTTGAGCATGTTCAATTAGCCTAAAGAAGTCCACTTGCACATGGGAGAGAGTGAAAAGGCTTTTGATGTCCATCCACTTTACTGCCATCTAATCAAAGTGCAGAGGGATCTTTATCGGTTCTCCTAGTGGCCAACATGCCTTCCGAAGATGCAAAAGGTTCTAGAGTATGTTTTTGGTCATCCAACGTACCAAGAAGGCAAGTAGCCAGGTCACCATACCCTTCCTCTTAAGGAAAAATCATTGCAAAGTCAAAATAATTTAATTAGGCCTAATCAGCCTTGTTTAGCACTCAACTTAATCAACCTGGTTCTCTAACCTCTAGTTGATTTCGAGCTAATTTAATAGGATTTTCATAAACATCACAACTAGATAAATCATCCCTAGATCAGGTTTAGGTTGAAGAATAAGCCAAAACTCTCAAGCTGAGTCATAATAGAGCTCAAATTGCAGCAGTCAATTAAACAAAGTTGACTTCTTACAAAGGACTTAACTTAACCTGGATTTCTTTTCATGGTTTCTTAATTCAGGATGTTGGACAACATGCTAAGTAAAAAAGACTGCCCTAAACCTCCAGGGGTTCTATGAAAACAAGTACAAAAAACCAAGTATGCATGGGGATAAAGTGAAAGTTTTGACCTTTAGAATTTTTTCTCGGGTTTGAGTGACTAATTGATGTCCAACTGGAGTGATTCTTAATTCCACGGAAAGAGGAAAACTTGAAGTTATTATTATGGCAATCTTCAGCAACCCTTGCTTTCCATTCCCTTTGCTGTAAGCCATCAATGTTTAGCATGACATGCTGTTAGCTGATCTGTACCACCTCCAACTTCAGGAATCCGTAACTTATTGCTTACTTGCTCCAAATGGATGCTTCAAAAGTCATAGTAAACTTTGGTATGTCTATTTTATTCTCCAATTTGAATCAAGTGAAAATCCATCATGAGGAGGGAGAATCATATACCTTAAGTGAGGTGAGCTTTTGTAGTACTGAAACTGGCAGCATGAGAACAATGGTCCCTTCATCCCACTAACCCCTAACTTACACTGAATTTACTTACATGATCATAAAATACACTTACTAATCTTTCATATGACTACTTATACACCCAAAATGAAGCATCTTAGCCAAGGAAACTATTTACACCAAAACTAACATAGCAAATTGGAAATAATGACAAAACTGACACTTTGGCTTCTATGCCTTATTTTGATAACTATAACTTGATTTAACTAGAAATAAATTGCATAAACAAAAATTAGACTTCATTATCATTCTAAAAGCTAAGTTTTATCTTCTTAAAATCAATTGGCATTGAGACTAAGAGCTGCACAAAGCTGTACTGAACCTAAATTGGCTTGGTTTGATCTCAGACTCAATTCTGGTTTTACTTTTGAAATGCTTACTTCACACTGTAAACCACTTTTTGAAAATGACATTTTGAAGATTAAGTAAAACTCCATAAAGTGTCTTTCACCATGAAACTCAAATAATAAAGGGAAGAAAAGATGTTGTCGAGCATGGTTTTGAAACAAAGTTACCACAAAGGTGCTCGATGTATAAAGCCCTTTGTGATGCCCTAGGAGGTATCCATCATGCTCCCCTTGTAGGAAACAGATTGTCCTCGATTCCTATTGAGAGTAAGGGCAACCTCCTTCAATCAAGCATTTCTCAAATCCCCATACAATCGCCTCTTGGTTCAACCCAGACTTTTGTGGGCAACTTAAGATTGTGAATGCCTTACAAGCACCTTTGTCATTTTGATGCTCATTAAATATTGGAGCTAGGTCAAAATCAGCCTCATTTTCTTCATGACACTAGCCCTCTTCATTTGAGACAAAGGGATGCCTAACTTCCTTTTTTGTATCAAGCATGAAGGAATGTAGATCAAACAGACCTAATCCTTCTTCCTCTTTGTTTACCACTTTATCTTTATTAGAGAATGTTTTCTTCATGGGAAGCAAAGTAGGGATGCTAAGAGTAAAAGAACTCTTTAGGGACTCCTTAAACAAAAGGATGTTCGTATATGAGAACTTTGAGCCATTCTTCTTAGGAAGTAGAGAAACATGTTTGAGCATGTAAGTAGGTGGGCAAAAGGTGCCATCAACTTGCTTCTTAACTTCTTCCGAGCTCTCACCCTCTCTTTTCTTTTCTCTTTTCTCTTAAACTTGTAATTCTTCCTCCATTGAACTGCAAAACCTCTCAATCTTGAAATAACCACCTTGAACTTCCCTTAGTCACTAAGGTTGTAACAAGCAAAGACTTGTTATACCATAGATAACTAGGTTGTAATCATCCTTTTAGCCATGAAATCTTGAAATGGTAATCATCCTTCTAGCCATGAAATCTTGAAATTTCAAGGCTGGTTAACTCACTAAGTTGGTGCCTCCAGTAATCATCTTGATGCTTCAATTCTTCATGGCTAGTTCTCATTTCTTCATTAATCTTCATGAGGGTGTCAAATTTCTCTTCCAAATTCATGCTAGAACTTATGACATTAGTTAACGCAAAACTGGGTTCTTTGTGTTTTGGATTGTGTTTGGGTAATAGGGATGTGGTTCGGCATGGTTCAAGGCCAAGAAGAAACCTTAGCTTTTCATTAATCAAGAGTGAGAGTTTAAACCCAAATAGAATCCAAACATAGAATGGGGGTCAGATTCTAACCAGGATAAAGAGGAGGGATAAATTAAAACTAATACTGCTCTTGGATATAAAAACACTACCAAGAATAATGCTAAGGCCCTCAACCACTCATTGGATATAGAAACACCACCGAAGAGAAGCTAAGACTCATGCTAGATCACTATCTTACTCAACCTAAGGTAAGAATAAGCTAGAAGAGAGTTTTAGAGAGTAAAAGGAGCAAAGCTCAGCTTTATTTGCAAATGCATTCAAATATGGTTTCAATGAGTAGCCAAGGAAGTACTTATCCATGTCCAAGATGTTGCTAAGGAAGGGCGGGGTAAGGTTTCTTACTAGTTAGGAAATCTCTAATCTTGCTTAAACTAACTAGATTACAAAGCATGCTTAACTTAGGCTAACTACAAGTCTGAATCAAGTAACTACATGTTGTTTAATCACTAAAATTGAGCATAAACAAGTTTAGCTATCCTAAAGGAGCACACTTACATATGGGAGAGAGAGAAAAGTCTATTACTGTCCATCCACTTTACTGCCATTGAATCAGAGAGCAAGTGGATCTTTATCTCTTCTCCTAGTGGCCAACTTGCCTTCTAAAACTACAAAAGGTGCCATGATTATGTTCTTGGTCATCCAAGGTACCAAGGAGGCAAGTAGGCAGGTCACCAAACTATTCTCCTTAAGGAAAAATCATCACAAAATCAAAACAATTCAGCTGGGTCTAATCAGCTATGTTTAGCACTCAACTTGATCAAGCTAGCTTTCCAGCTTCCACTTGGTTTAGAGCTAATTTTAATTCATGGATGAGTTCCTTCGGATGTTAATTAATATCACAACTAGAAAATCATCCCTAGATCAAGTTTAGGTTGAAGAAGTAGCCATAACTCTCAACTAGGGTTAGAATAGAATTCAAATTACAATGGTCAACTTAACGAAGTTGACTCCTCATGACGGACTTGACTAAACCTAGATTTCTCTTCATGGCTTTTTAATTCAGGATGTTGGACAACATCCTAAATGAATAAGACAACACTAAACCTCCAAGGAGATTTATGAAGACAAGTAAGCAAAATCGGGTATTTGAAGGGATTGACTTGTAGTTTGACCTTTAGAATTTTTTCTGGGGTTTGAGTGACTAATTTATATCCACCTAGAGTGATTATTGATTCCATGGAAAGTGGACATCTTGAAGTTTTTATTAGGGAAATTTTTAGTAACCCTCACTGCCCTTGCCCTTGCTGCAATTCATTAAAATTTAGCATGACATGCTACTGGGCTGATCTATGGGACCTCTAACTTCAAGAATCTATAACGTCCTGCTACCTTGCTCAAAGTGGATGCATCAAAAGGCATATTAAACTTTGGTATGTCTATTTTATTCTCCGATTTGAATCAAGTGAAAATCCTTCATGAGGAGGGAGAATCATATTCCTTAACTAAGGTGATCTTTTCTAGTACTGAAACTGGTAGCATGAGAACAATGGTACCTTCATCGCACTAACTCTTAAGTTGCACTGCATTTGCTTACATGATCATAAAATAGATTTACTAACCTTTTATATGACTACTCACACAACCAAAATGAAGCATCCTAGCAAAGGAAAATATTTGCACTAAAACTGGCTCAATAAATTGGAAATAATGACAGAACTGACACTTCAGCTTCTATGCATTATTTTGACAACTACGACTTGATTTAACATGAAATAAATTACATGACCCAAAAGTAGACTCCATTTTCCTTTTAAAAGCCTGATCTTTAGCTTCCTAAATTCATTTGACATTGAGATCAAGAGCTACACAAAGTCGTACATAACCTAAACCAGCTTTGTTTGATCTCAAGCTCAGTTCTGGTCTTTTCTTTGAGATGCCTGCTTCCCACTTTGAAACTAATTTTTGAAAATGGAATTTTGAAGATTAAATAAAACTCCATAAAGTGCCCTGCACCATGAAACTCAAGTAATGGAAGGAAAAGAAGATGTTGCCAAGCATAGTTTTGAAATAAAGTTACCTTAAAGGGGCTCGATGTACAAAGTCCTTTATGATGTGCTAAGAGATATCCATCACACTCCCCTTGTTAGAAACAAATTGTCCTCAATTCCTATTGAAAGTAACGGTGACCTCCTTGAGTTAAGAGTTACTCAAATCCGCATACAATCTCCCTTTACTTCAACTCAGAGTTTTGTGGGCAACTTAAGATTATGAATGCCTCACAAGCACCTTTGTCATTTTCATACTCATTAAATGTTAGAGGTAAGTCAAAGATAACCTCATTTTCTTCCTCATTTGAGACAAAGGGAAGCCTAACTTCCTTTTTTATGTCAAGCATGAAGAAGTGTAGATCAAACCGATCTAACCCTTCTGCTTCTTCGCTTGCCTCTTTATCTTCATTGGAGAAGATTTTCTCCGTGGGAAGCAAGGTAGGGATGCTAAGAGTAAAAGAACTCTTTAGGCACTCCTTGTAGAGAAGGATGTCTATGGATGAGAACTTTGAGCCATTTGTCTAAGGAAGTAGAGAAACATGTTTGAGCATGTAAGCGGGTGGACAAAAGCTGCCCATCAACTTACTTCTCAACTTCTTCTAAGTTCTCACCTTCTTTTTTCTTTTACTTTTTCTCTTAAACTTGTAATTCTTCCATCATTGAAGTACATAACCTCTCAATCTTGAAATAACCACCTTAAACTTCCCTTGGTCACCATGGCTGTAACAAGCAATGACTTGTTATAATGTAGAAAACCATGTTTTAAACTCATCCTTTTGGCCATGAAATCTTAGAATTTCAAGACAGGCCGACTCACTAAGTTGGCACCTCAAGTAGTCATTCTAATTCTTCAATACCTCATGGCTGGTCCTCATTTCATCATTAATCTTCATACGAGCCTCAAATTTCTCTTCCAAAGTCACGCTAGAACTCATGGCTTAAATTAACTCAAAACTAGGTTCTTTGTGTTTTGGATTGCATTTCAGCAGTAGGGATCTATTTCGACTGTGGTTCTGGCCTGAGGAGAAACCTTCGCTTTGATACAAAAAATGATGTATTCTATCAAGGGTGAACTCAATTTCCACCAAAAGTGAGAGTTTAAACCCAAACAGAATTCAAAGATAGAATGGGGGTCAGATTCTGACCTGGATAAAAAGAGTGGATATATGAAAACTAACACTACTCTTGTATACAAAAACACCACCAAGAATAATGCTAGGGCCCTTAACCACTCTTTGGATATAGAAACACCACCAAAGAGAAGCTAAGACTCTTGCTAGATCACCACGTTACTTGGCCTAAAGCAAGGATAAGGTACAGGAGAGTTTTAGAGTGTAAAAGGAGCAAAGCGCAACTTCATTTACAAATGCATTCAAGTCTTGTTACAATAAGTAGCCAAGGAAGTACTCATACACATCCAAGCAGTTGCCAAGGAAGAGGGAGGTTTCTTTCTTGTTGGGAAACCTCTAATGTGGCTTAAACTAACTAGATTACAAAGTATCCTTAACTTAGGCTAATTACAAGCCTGAATCAAGCATGTGCATGTTGTTTAATCACTAAACTTGAGCTTGACCATGTTTAATTATCCTAAAGGAGTCCATTGCTCTAGAAAAATCTATTACTGTCCATCTACTTTACTACCATTCAATCAGAGAGCAAGTGGATCTTTATCTCTTCTCCTCGTGGCCAACTTCCCTTTTGAAGCTACAAAAGGTGTCACGATTATGTTCTTGGCCATCCAGGATACCAAGGAGGCAAATAGGAAGGTCACCAAACCCTTCCTATTGAGGCAAAATCATTGCTGAGTCAAAAAAGTTTAATTAGGCCTAATCAACCTTGTTTGGCACTCAACTTGATGAAGCTGATTCTCCAACTTCCCCTTGATTTAGAGGTGATTTTAATGTATTGATAGGTTCCTTAGGATGTTAGTGACCATCATACCTACTAAAAGCAGCCCTGATTAGGTTTAGGTGGGAGAATCAGCTAGAACACTTAAACCGGTCAAAATAGAGCTCAAACTACAATGGTCAAATTAACAAAGTTGAATCCTCATGAAGAGCTTGACTTATACCTGATTTATTTTCATGTATTGTTAATTTAGGATGTTGGGTAACATTCTAATAAAAAAATACGGCCATAACCCTCTTGGAGGTTTATGAAAACAAGAACACAGAGCTGAGTAGTGCAGCAATGAACTGGCAATTTGACATTCATTTTTTGTCTTGGCTTTGGATGGCCAATTGGTATCCATCTAGACTAATTCTTGATTCCATGGAAATTGTACATCTTGAATTTTGTAAAGGAAAAATTGTTAGTAACCCTCGCTTTCTGTTCCTCCTATTGCAAGCCATTAAAATTCAGCATGACATGCTGCTAGCCTGAATGGCAAGATCTCCAAGTTCAGGAATCTGTGGTTAGAATGAAACCAATTCATTTTACTTTAAGTCATTCTACTAAAAGATGGATACATGGCTTGGCTGCTAACTCTATTTCTACTTGGGATGATTTTATCAAGTTGTTCTTGAGAATATATTTTCCCAACGCCAAAACTAAAAAGTTAGTGAATGAAATTAATCAATTTATTCAAGTCGAAAGGGAATAATTTTGGAAATACTTAGAGAGATTTAAAAATTTGTTGGTACAGTATCCGTACCATAATTTAGAACAGTCCGTGTTTGGTAAATTTTTTATAAAAGATTTTACCAACATACTAGAATCATATTAGAACCTATTTGTCAGGGTGGCTTTCTTTCTAAGAGAGCCACTATTACTTGGGAGTTTTTAAAAGACTTATCTAAAAATATAATGCAGTGAGAAACCACTAGATATGATGATTTGAGTTCTAGGTCTGATGACAGGGAAGGAATGATGTTGTTTCTGATGTGAGTCACCTTAAGTACAAAATTACAGTCATAGAGAACAATATTGATGGTATTATCTGTTTCACAACCCTAACCTCCTCAGACTTCCTTGGTCTTGTTTCAATTGTCAGGCCTTAAATCACAGCATTGAGCTATTGTTCTTATTTTGCTCTCTAGTTGTCTATTGGGCCAAAGCAAGTCCATATAGCCTACCAGAGACCCAAGAATGACCCATTCTCGCCTTACTTCCTAATCCTCCTTTAGTGTTCCTTATTGAGCTTTGGAGGGGGTCATTTTAGTAATAATTCTACCGACTTATATTCATCTCGCTTATCTAGGGGAGTCATTGGCTCTTTAGGGAGACCATTACATCAACCCATCTTTCCGTGAAGAACTCAGGAAAGTCACTGACTTCGTGGTGAAGTTTTCCCTTAAGCTCAACTATAGGGTAGTCATCCCCTTGCCTACTAACACTGTGGTGAATCCCCATCCAGGTTGTTTCGTGGTGTGTCTAGAGGCCTTAGAGCATGGCCTTTGGTTCCCACTTCCTAAAGTTGTTGTGGAAATCCTTAAAAATTTTGATATTACAATAACCCAACTAATTCCCTACCCATAGGAATCCATCTTATCCTTTGTCTCCACATGCAAGTTTAAGCATATGAAATATTCGACCTTGTCCTTCACTTATGTAGATATGATTTAATAAAATAATATGACCTACTGGAGGATGGGTTAGGACTAAATTGTCAACTATGTTGGTTTTTAGTTGGTAGTAGAGAAACCTTCTTCCATTCATGAGTGCAAGTTTAAGTTCTTGTATATCAAGTAAGTACATGGGGATTGGACCATCCCCATATAGAATAAGAGAGGTCCGAACAGGACTTAGAATGAGCATCGTACCACCCCTAGGGGGAAGGGGTAGCCACCATCACTTACGTTTAGCTCATCGACTCTGTTCATCCCCAATTAGGAAAGATTGAAGATTATGAGCAGTTAGGTTCTTCGTTGGAAGTTATTTAATTTTGAATGTTTCCTTTGTGCCACTGTAGTAACTTAATTGTCACTCATTCTTTTGATTTCATTCTTTCTTAGCTAACCTTACTTATTTGGAATTTGTGTTTTGCAAAGGAGGTGATTGATGTAATAGTCAGGATGAAGGGTAAGATGACCAATGAGGCAAGGAGACACCCTAACGATGCAAGGCGAGAAAAGGAAGTCAAAGAGCACGTCACTCAGTAAACGCAGAATCTACCTACAGTATGTTCCCCTTCTCAGCAACATAAGCCATGTTACATAAAGTGTGCTCCTCCCCTGAAGTGTATTTCTCCTCCTTATAATATGGTTATTGTATTAGAATCACAGATGAAGAGAAAAGTGTTGGAGTGGATGAAGACTCCAAGGCATCTTGAGTAGATTAAAGGAACAGCCCCCTAGCCTATAGATGCTCTACATAAGGAAGGGATAAGCAGCAACCCTTTGAGCCTTCCACCTACGAAAAAAAAGAAGGGCTCCCTTATAAGTTTTCACCTCTCCTGGCTCAGTAACAACCAACCTTCAGAGGGGAGAAGTTCCTTTCTCTCGGCTGATTATTAGGGGAAGGTGGCATTGATTCGGGAGCTTGCCCAAAAGTGGGAACCTATGCTAGCTTAGGGTTTAGAATAGGTCCCCAACACCCTAATGCCGACTCAAGTCTAACTCATTAAGATATTCATACTTATAGTGTTTAGCCTTTTCCTTTCGCATTTGACTTTACTACCGTAATCGTTACCCTTTGTGCTTTTAGGGTGTGATTCATCCGTTCTCTTCCTTTCGCTTTGTCCCGTCGTTGTGATTGTAGAGGCCAAGCTCGACTCTTTCAGGAAGCCAGCAAGGCATGACAAGAGAGAGATTGAGTCTCTTAGAAGCAAAGATCAAGGTTGTCAAGCGTAAAGTCCAGGAGGTGGAGTATAAGCTGACGGGATAGGAGTGTAAGTTTGAGATGAACATGACTCTAATAGAGTCCCACAACTTCAAGGCCCAGCTTGATGCCGCCAACACTTCTTTTGAAAAAGGGTGTACGGTGATGCAGAAGCTCATGACAAGAGCTGCTAAGAAGTTTGATGTGGGAAAAGGGCACTTCATGGAAGATTAGAAAAACCTTATGATGTGGACTAAGGTGGTTGAAATGGAGGATGCCAATGCCTATGCCATAAGGAAGGAGGATGCTTTTCAAGAGATCTCTTACTCAGACTCAAGTGCAGCATCTGTGGGCCACCCATCCTCCCTTAAGCATACCTCTGAGGATCAGTTTGAGAAGGACATTAAGGTGACCCATGCAATGAATTAGGAGGGCATCAATGTTGATGAGGAGGACGCCATGAATGAGGCTATTGATGGGACTTAGGTTTGATTCTTCCCTTCCCATTTCATCTCTCTTTAATCACCAAGTGTTGTTTAAGTAGACATGTTGTCCTTATTTTGCACCTTTCGCTAGTGATATATGAACATTTTTGGCTTATTACTGTGCTTGTTTGCGCTAAAAATATAGGTCTTATAGTTTATCACTTTAATTGCTAGTGGGTGACTTTTCTTGCTTGCAGCAGTTGCATCTTGCTTTTTTTGCTTTTGTTATATGTTGTTGTCACTTTCTTGACATGCTGAGGCATTCCTTAAATTTGGGACGAGCTCATCACCCATTTATGGCTTATTAGTTTGGAGACTGCCCAACTTCCTAGAGGCTAAAGGGTATAGCCACTATTGCTATATAGGGAGGCCTGCCTAGTTAGGTATATCCAAGTCATATGCTCACCTTTAACACCTAGGGGGTAAAGCTTTATTGGGATAGAGGATTGAGTTATACTCATCCTTCAACACAGGCATCTATCGATTTCACAAAGTCTTTCATTAGCGTGCAATTGTTCTTAGTTAGACACCTTCTTTAGGGGGATAGGATGAGTTCAGTTGCAAGGTCGACGATTTATCATTCCCGTAGCCCTTTGCGACATTCGTGTGATGGGTCTAGACATTAGCCCAATGTTGGTCCTTGCATCAGTGTATCATTTAACAAAATTATTATGCTTTGTTTACCCCTTCCTTAAGGGCGTAGGATAAGTTTGGTTGCGAGGCTGAGGTCCTATCATTCCCACTTATTCCTACAATGTTTGTGATATCACTTCAGACATCAACCGGTCTAGTTAATCCTTGCATCAGCATATCCCAGCTGCTAGTCAGATTTATTGTTTTGTTTTATTACACTTTTCCTAGTTTTACATCTATTACCATTTGAACACCTTCTATACCCCTTGGCCCCCACTACTTGATGACAAATAAGGAAGAAATAGATACAAAGAAACTAACACTGACATTTAAAGGTAATAAAATTAGGGGGCCAGTCGAACATTTAGTTGATGCTTTACAATGAATCATGCCTTTCTTAAATGTAAACAACCTAACCTACCCTCCACCTATTTCATATATAGTACCTCCTAAGGTTGTCTGAGTGCCAGGTTCCTAGAACCTCTTTTCCTTTGAGTGTTGTGAGCATGAATGTCCTAGGGCGTACTTTCTTAATGGCCATGTAGGGACCTTCTTAATTAAGAGTGAACTTTCCTTGGATTGCCCGTTTCCTATAGCTTCCATCTTACTTAGGACCAAATCACCTTTCTTTAAGTGCCTCTCCTTGACTTTGCGGTTGTAGGATCGAGTCATATTAACTTCGTTTATCTCCTTCTTGAGGTATGCATCATCCATTCATATGGCTGGCAAGTTGAGTGCCTGCCTTAGCATTTTGTTATTCAGGTGCTCTTGGAAGGTGGCTACCAGATGGGTGTGGTGGCGACTTCTACTTGAAGCACGACTTCAAAGCCATAAACACACATGAATTGACCATAAAAAAGCGGTGGTCATGCATTGACCCAAAAAAAAAGTGAAGCCATTCGCACGACCTACGCATAAATCATGCCAAAAGAACTTTGATTTTTTACGTGATCGATCAAATTGATTGATGAAAGCTGCCCTAAACTTATTTATGATTGATTAGAATGTTTTATTTAGGAAAAATGGCCAAAGCAACCTCATAATTGTTTTATAATGCCCGAATGAAACCCTAGTTGTTATGGCAACTTGTCACCAAGTTCTGGTTAAATCTCGGTGAATTAGTAGCAGATTTTAGAGGGATTTTTCTCATAACTTCATGGGAAACAAAAGTACAAATCAATTACAAGAAATAATGGCCAAGATTAAATCAAAAATGAATTACAACTTTCGACCAAAACCCTAACCGATCATGACTACTTTGCTCAAAATTTGGTCAAATTTATTTGAATTGGCTCTAAAATTGGGGCATTTTGTTCAAAATCAAGCAATTAAGAAAAGTCACATACCAAATTAACAAAAAATTGATCCAAGAATCCATCAAAAAATCGAAACGCCTCATTCTACTCAAAACTCTAAAATTGCAACCAATGTTTATAAAAATTTGATTAATCGCTCAATCAAATTAAATAGTAATTAACGACACTTCAGTCAAATTCTCATGGGCAGCAAGAATTAAAACCAACTGCCAAAGAATGAGTAAAATAGGTTGAAATGTGAATCATACGGCTAGTAAGAACCTAAAAGTAGTCGTTCAAAAAATTTGAAAAACAATAATGAATTTTCAATCCAAAGGTTGCGAGACTGAGGGTTTTGTTTCAAAATCAGGTGAGAAGTTGGTTTCAAGCCTGAATTTAAAACGAATCAAATGAAATCAATAATTTGAAAACCAAATTGACTTTTTCACGCTCGACAAACCCTAAATCTCAAAGAATGATTACTCATTATATGTAGGAAATATATCAAATTAAAGCTTAAAAAAATTCTTTGATACTCTTTGGCAAACAGCTGTTAGCTATTAGTTGTTAACTATTTGTGTTAGCTGCTAGTTGTTTAAGTTTACTGTTTGTATTAATTGTTCGAATTAACTATTTGTTGAAAAACTGTTTGGTAAAATTAGCTGTTTCTAATAAAGTTGTGAGACAAAAAACTAATTCTTCAAAAAGCTCTCCCAAAAAGCCCATGAAATTAGCTTTTTGGATCTAAAAAGTTCTTATAAAATGCCTTTTCACCAAATACCTAAATTAGCTTTTTTATTTGGTCAGACAACTAATCTTGGTCCAAAAAGCTCTTTTAGCCAAAAAGCTCTTCAAAATGCTGTTTGTCAAATACCGCCTTTATCAATACCCCAAATCCAATCAAATCCAAGAAGAAATCACATATGAAATAATAGTATGAAATTTCAAATTTGCAAAGCACGAAAACGAAATCAAGCACATAGATATTAACATCTTTAAGGGCAGGAATCACGAGAGAACACATTTAACATCTTTAAGGGCAGGAAAAAAGTTTATTAGCTTTGGTACCAATGAAGGAAATAAATTATTGAATTAAACATAAATATATTTATCTTAATCACACAACAGAAGACTTTCGAATTTGGCTTCGAATCACTAGTCTAGGAAGGATTGCGTGAAGCGGAGGAACCTCCACAATCTCATATCCTAAGAGATCTAATGTTTATGCAGAAATTCTTTTTAGAGAACCCTCAGTTGTTTTGTGTGTGTCTTTACCTCTTACACTAGTCCCCTTCTATATTACATTGACAAGTCAAGGAACTAGGGTTTTAGGAGCTTAAGTCATTAACATGTCATTAGCGTGTTATATGAATAGGTTTGTGCCCCTAATGGATGTATCATACCTTAAGTCCAACAGTACTAGATGGGTTTACATATGTGCATTTAGTTTCATTAACCACAAGAAAAAAGTCTAATTTTGGCGGAACTTTTCTACGGCCGTTTAATTCATCAAAAAGGGTGATGGAAATTTTGATGGATATGTGATCATTTTGACTGAAACACTATCAGAAACCCTTTCAAATTTTTCAATAAATGAAGCCACTTGTGAATTGAGGCCTCCTCCCACATGGTCTCTCTCTCCCTCCTGATTAAAGCTCTCTCTGCCTTTTTTTCTCACTCTACATATGAAGCTGCCAGAAAGAGGTTGAACTTTCTAAAAATCACAACCAAGACTACTCTTCTTTATATTCATTGCCTGCCCATCTCCATCCCTATCTTCTCCCTCTGTCTCATAAAAATCACGATGCCTTTGTAAAATACCTAAAGACTATTGGAGAATCACTCTCCTCCCATCCACCATCATCAAAATCAGCACCTATTTGTTGCTATGAAGATTTATTCTATTGGAGGTTTTAAAGGGTGGCAAGTTAGATTTGAAAGTTCCAATGTTAAATTTTGGTGATACGTTCTTAGATCTAAAATTTCAAATCCAAAAAGTTTATTTTTTTAACCTTATAATTCCAAGATTTGGAATTTGGAGTTTTCAAATTCAAAAATTCGCATAAATTTCTTTTCATATTTTCGATCCGAAAATTAGAAATTTGGAAATTTCGGATCTGAAAATTTGTATAGATTTTTTTCATACATTCGGGCAAAATTTTAAATTCCAAGATTTAAAATTTGGAATTTTAGGATCTAAACATTCGTATAAACTTTCCCCATTATTTTGATCCCAAAATTTCTCATTTTGAATTTGGAATTTTTGGATCTAAAAATTCGCATAAATTTTGTTCATACTTTTGATCCCAAAGCTTCAATTTTTAAATTCAAGATTTGAAATTTGAAATTTTCAAATCTAAAAATCCGTTTGACTTTTTTTTAATATTTTCGATCCCAGAATTTCAAATTTGAATTTTCAGATCTGAAAATTCGTATCAAATGATTTCATATTTCTATGCCCAAACTTTCTAAAATTCCATGATTTCAATTTTTTGAATCTAAAAATTCATATAAATATTTCTTATTTCAAACCCAAAATTTCAAGGTTTAAAGTTTGGAACTTTTAGATCTAAAAATTTGTTCAATTTTTTTTTCATATTTTTGATCGCAAAATTTCAAATTTTAAATTCTAAGATTTAAAATTTGGGATTTTCAGATGTAAAAATTTGTATAAAATGATTTCATATTTTCCATTCCAAAATTTCAAATCTGAGATTTAAAGTTTGGTCATTATTTCTTTTTTCATTTTGTTTATTACCATTATTATTATTATTATTATTATTATTATTATTATTATTATTATTATTATTATTATTATTGTTGTTGTTGTTGTTGTTGTTGTTGTTATTGTTGTTGTTGTTGTTGTTGTTGTTGTTGTTGTTGTTGTTGTTGTTATTATTATTATTATTTGAACTGACTTATTTTTCATGTGTATTTATAGGTTCCAAATATAATTTATTTTGATTCTCCAACTAGATGTTCAATTAGGGGTGAGCAAAAAAACTGGGTACCAGGTTCTAGACTGAGAACTGTTTTGGACCTGGGGGGTACAGAGTCGAATCCGGTTCAATCGGTTCTGGGATCGGTTGCAAAATTTAGGACCCGATTATAACCAGATCCGGTAATGGGTCCCGAAATTTTGGAACCGGACCCAGACCCAGTACCTAGCCAAAATTTAAAGAATTTTTATGAAAAAACTATAAAAATCAACCCTTGTTCCTCAAGTGATGCATCTTTTGTACCAAGACTCAAGTATCCAACTCCCAACTACCCTAATTTGCCCTTTGTCTTTTTTGCTTTCAATTTATTCCGAACTTACTCTGTATACATTTCAAATGTCATGGACTTCTTCCTTTAAGTTTTAGTTCTTCTCTTCATAAGCCTTGTTCCTTATTACGTATTTGTTTTTATATTATTTTAATAGATTCACTTTCTTTCTCTCTCTATTTTAAGTGAATTAAAATAGATTTTAGGTTTATCGTTCACTTTAGAATCTTAATTCATGGGTTTCTAATTAACATTATCTCCAATTCTTTGAGTTTATTTTAAAGTACATGAATATTCTTTACTATATATTGCGTATTTGATTTAGCCTTAGATATGAGTTTTGAACTGCCTTCAATCCCTCCCTCTCTCTATTTTCTTTGGGAAAAATGAGAAAAAAATTACTTAATAATCGAGTACCCAGAATTGGACCCGATCAGGACTGGGTTCCTAAAAAATCAACTGGATACCTAGTCCCGCTCACCCCTATGTTCAATGATGATTTGATGAAGATTACAATGAAGAGGAAGAAGAGATTTTAAATGGGAATACATATGAAATGCAATGGGAATACATATGAAATGCCTTCTGAATTTGTTAAATTGTAATGCTTAAAATGTTGATTTCATCATTCTTTAGATTGATTAATTGAATTTGTGAGATATCAACAAAAGGAATTATCTTGTCTTATTGTTTGTAATTTTTAGTTTGTTATAATTTTGTCAATAAAGGGAAATTCAGTTTCTGATTGTGGCAGCCTTTGGTTTGTCAAAGCAAATGGGGAAAAAAATTAAACATATTGGAGAGGAGAGGACAAAGGAGAAGCAATTATGTGCAAAAAATAGGGAAAAACTAAGAATTTGTAAATGTAAAATGTTCAAATTTCAAATTTGAAGTTTCAATATTGTTGATTTTTTTAACTTTAAAAAATTTCATTATCACCGAAATTTTGACGGAAGCCTGTCAAAATTTTGACGAACGTCTGTCAAAACTCTAGTGGACTCCGTTAGTAACCTCCGTTAACATAGCTTCCACCAACACAATCTTAAAATCTTTTAAGTTCTGACGGGCTAACTTTTCCATCCAAATTTACGTCAAAAGTGTTCTAATGGAGTGTCAGCCCATCAAAAAGTGTTTTGACGGACTGTCATTTCGCCAAAATTTTCGCCAATGAAAATTTTGACAGACTGTCAACTTGTCACAATTTTTCCGTCAAAATTTTTGAAGAGTCGGTCGAAAAGTCCATTTTTGGTTTTTTGACAGACATAATTTTCGTTAGAGGTTCCATCAAAAAGTCAATCATCCTTCAAAATCTCCACCTTTTTTGGTCAAAATTCCATCAAAAAATAAGCCTCATTCTTGTCGTATAATAAATTGTTTGAGAGCCTTTATGTTAAATCAACACAAAAAAAAATAAATGTGTTGCGTTAGGGGTACATAATTTACTCCATTTTCTTCAACACACAAACGAAGAATACAAGACTTTTAAAAAATCATTTCAAATTTGCAAATTCACATAAATTTCAACATGAGAGTCAACATAATACGATAGGAGGAAGAAGAATTAAGTTGACACTTAATTTTACAGCGCAGTGTTGCTTACCGGTTCCATCATAATATTGATAAAGTTCCTTTCGATGAGATCTGTTGTTTTAGAGGCAAAAGAAACAAAATTAGTAAAATATATGATTTACGCGGCTTTTAATAATTTTTTAGTGAAATGTGTGATTTATTCATATCCATGCAATGCACAAATATGAAAACTAGTAGAAATTAATTTATCAATAAGCATGTGCATTTTAATTCATTTCATCTCGAAACAAGGGAAAGAATAAATGTTAAAAATGTTGTTAGTTTATTATTTGGGTTACCCTTTTATGTTTGATAATGACACCTATAAAGATTCCCTTCACTTGGCATTATACTCAAATAGACCTAACGGCCGGTCAATTGAAATCGATTGACACAATCCAGATATGATTAATATACTTTACTTCATACTTTACTTGTACGATGATAACATGGTTGCATTCAAATTATTGTGCGATATAAAGTGATATGAAATACTACATTATTCATATCGATAGATAATGATATTGAATATGGTCATGCTCACATTATTATACATGTTGATAGATAATGGTATATGGTATTGAACAAAGGATCCCATGGAAAAATAAAAGGAAAATGGGTGTCCGGGTAAATAAAATCTATTGCAAGATACGCTGGGGCACTTGTTAATTTCTTGCTGCATGCTACGTTAAAAAATAAACCGCGCATGTAGTTTCATCGACTGGGTTTAGGTTACTTTATTAAGATCCACCTACAACAATGTCATCGTAGTATAGTGGTCAGTATTCCTGCCTGTCACGCGCGCGTCTGGTTCGTTCCCCGACAGCGGAGTTTTGTTTTTCATTCGAACTTTCATGTTTACCAAATGCGTTTTTCCTTTCCTCCCGAAGCAAAAACGTTGCTGCCTGAGATTTTAATTTTGACGGTCGAGATTGAACACGATTCCAATTTCAATGTGAGTTTCATCTTCAGCTTTCATTCATCCTCGTTGAATCATCTATTGTTGCTTCTCATGATCTTTCAATTGTTCCTTTTCTCCAATTTTCGAAGCCCTAAAATCTCGTCCCTTTGAATTCGTTATCAAGAAATGGCAAATTTAAGATGCCTTTCTCCTCCGCGGCAATAGGAATTGATAAATCCCTCGTTACGGATTGCAGTGTCGACGTGCAGTTTCGTGAAATTCAGCCATTAGAGTAGAGTGGCTTGTTTTCGAAAGAATGGTATTTCGTTTAATTTTTAAGATTTAAGACGTCATTTCTGATTGCTCATCCTGAAATTGCATTTGCTGTAGCTGTATGTGAGACAGGGGATTGCGATTGTCTCTTTGAATAGAGCTAGACTGAGGGTCTGTTTGAATGGAGAGTAGAGGACTGTAAGGAGGAATAAGGGAAATAGGCACTTCTCTTTACTCTTGTTTTGGGAGTCACAGGAGAAGTGAGGAGGGGAGTAGTTTTTTCGCTTCTTTACTCTCCATTTTCTCTCATTTCCTTACTCTTCAATTTGGGGTGTAAGGAGTGAGTGAGGAGGAGGAGGGTCATTTACTTGTCTGCCTCCATAACTCTAACTATCTATATTTTAATTTATTTTATAACGAGTAATGTGTCAATTCATTTACTTACTCTTATTTATTTTTCTATTCTTTCAATAAAGGTAAGTATTGACTCTCCTTAAACTTTCAAACATCGGTTTAGTAACTTACTCTTATTTAGTCTCCCTTACACCTGCTCCTGCTTATCTTTTTACTCTTTACTGCTCGAACTTACTTCCCTCTCAAACGGACAGATGGTTTAGACCTGATCACTCATTTTCTTTGTAGATGATTATTCCTCATTGGTGAGGGGCAATGCTTCAGATTTAGGCTTAGCCCATTCTGATGGTGACGCGTCATAACAAGAGGAGAGGCAATGCTTTTCATTTGGACCTATGGTCTTATTGTGCCATGAGTTCAGTTTAGAACTCTGCTCTACATATGTGGTTAGTGCCGCATGTTGTAAATGCGCCGGACTGGGTATGTTAGGTTTGGAGCAAAGATCATCCACACAATTAGGAACTGAGCTCGGGCTTTCTATCCTAGGACTGCCATTAACAGCCAACGCTTTCCTGCACTGCAACACTCGTTATGTGCAATAATGTCACAAGGGTTTATTAATGGCATTTCTAAAATTTTGCCAAGAATTCTTTTCGCAATATCCTAGCAATGAGAGGCTGGCAAGCTTGATTTCCATAGAAAGTTGCACATAGCAATTTCAGAACAAGATTAGTAGCAGAGTCGGGCTTAATTGTTTCCCAAGAAGCTTGAGATATTCAAAAGGGTCGCATTTGACCTAGTAACTCACCAACTCTTGGAAGTTATTCAACAATCATGGAGGAGAAGGCGTTTCATTGAGTGATGACAGTTCACCCCCCCCCCCCAAAAAGATAGCATTCAGCGCATAGCCCAAAAGCAAAAACCAAGGCTCCATATAGGCCCTTATCAAAATTGGTTTCTTTAATATTCTAAATACACACGCATTCCAGCCTAATATCTATGTACATTGAGCTCACCATTAGGTTTCTGATCTGAGGCTTAGTTGGGTAAGTCCATTGCAGACGGACTTCCCCGAACTGGCCATATAGGATTTACGAATGAAGATGCAGATTTTCAAATTTGATAACTAACGGGCCGTGGCAGTTCTGACTTCCGATTCTTACTCCTGTGGCAACAGTGGTGGATCTTTGTTGGGGGTGGGTAATATCTTTTTCATTTTAAGTTCTCCCATTGCATTGCAAATGTGGTATCCTGGAGCAGTTCCTGAATCCAACCATTTTTTTTCATCATTTAACAAGCTCTTTAAAAGACAGCTGTGGCTGTTCTGTCTGTTGATCCAATTTAGTTTCTGGAATTTGCTACATCTTCATCTCAGCAATTGGGCTGTGAGAGCGCACCTTTCAATGCCGTAAAAGCAAAAGTGAAAACCTCTTCTATTCATCTTAATTATTTTGATCTGCTTGTATGGATTGAAGTCTTTTAAGATGTATTACATGTTTTTCATTCTGTTAAAGTATCTAGATTTAATTCCTACCAAAATCATCGAAAAAAAATCCAGATACTATAATTTTCTTTTTCTTGATACTGGCACACTTTCTAATTTCAAAATGTCAGATTTTTTATTTATTTTTTCATATGTCATGATTAGATCAATTTGTTTAGGGTATGTCAGGTTATTGGGCAATGTTCCAGTTCTTCTTTCTAAGCCACATATTCTAATTTTATGATGTGAGTGGTGAGCCTGTTAGTATACTCTTCTCTTCGAACATCTTCTGATCATGGAGCCAAAGTCTTTCTTTTCTCAAAATGGTTTCTGATTTCTCCTGTAGTTCTCAATCAACTCTGAAATGCGTTTCTGAAGCTTGGTCCTGTTTTGTATTATAAGTCCCATTGATATGGCAAGTACTATTGGTAATGTTTTACCCATCAAATACGTTAATTTTGGAGTCCTATGTGTGACACAGAGCCAGGAGATCTTAGAAATGGAGAATTGACCTCGGCGTTCCTGCACAATCGTATCATCCTCAGATGTACAACTGTGCTATATATGGAAACCAAGGAAATTACAAGGGTAAATGGAAAAAATTATGAGCTGTCCCCTGCCTTTCTAACTACTTCACGTGTAGAATGGAATAAAAGTGTCCACTCATAACTAAGTTCCTTAACCCCCTCCATTTGGCAATTATGCCTGCGTCTCTGCATCAATGTGCCATCAAACTTCAGGCTATAATCAAACAAATAGTTTGCTGCTACAGATATATGACAACTTAGATCTGCGCGTGGCAAAATTGCGACTTCTACCCTATGGTTGGGCCATGGACAGCAGATGAGTGAGTATCCTTTTCTTGCTTGATTCATTTTTTAAAAGAATGTGATACAATGATTCTTTTCAGCCTTTGTATATCTGCTTCAATGCCATTAAATAGGTTTTGCTTTGTTTTGTTGCTTTGGACTTGTAAGGAGAGGCGATACTATTCTGCAGTTGACAACTCGTTGTCAATGTTAAAAAATAATAATATATTAAAAAAAATGACTCACTTTTCAAGGAGAATAATCTAGAAAACAATATTATAACAAAATCCTAAGAATATAATATCTAAATTTTTAGCCTAATATATTCTAAGACCCTTTGTAAGAGATATCCAAGATATATTCTAGGGTCTTAAGAATCTAAGATATTGTATTAGACTACTAGAAAAATCATAGAAAAATCTAAATATATAATAGTTGTCTATGTACGATTTTGCCATTTGCGTCCCAAATCTCCACCGCACCTTAAGGAAGCAAGTTAGTATAAATAGGGTGAGTTTCTTATGTTAAAACATACATAAAAGAGAGACATTACACCTAAGAGAGTTAAGAAAGAGTCCTTCAAGAGTGAGAGAGAGATCTCCCACATGTTGAGAGAGTATTAGTTGCTCATCTTTGTATAAGAAGACTTTGGTAAAACACAGTCAGGGCGTGTGAGATTTGTTGGTGTAGACTAGGGATGGGCGGATCGGGTACCATTTGGGTTAAGGCGTCGGCCGATTTTTAAAATAGAGCTAATAATGGGTCGGGTTAATAATGGACTGGCTAATAGTTGGCAGCCCATTAAGACATATTAATAGGTTCAGTACTGGGCTAGCCCTTAAACGCCCATTTAGTGACCCATTAAGTTTTTCAACCTACTTGACACAATTTACATATTTCAATTATGTTAAACTTATTACCAATACATTGTACATAACATAAATTATTATTATATACTGTTTTTTTGGCGCAAGTTTGTTCAGTTTTTTAAACGAGCCGTCCATGGCGCCTTGACCCAACCTATTTTTAGCTTGGTTGTGTATTTTCTAACAGTTGAATTTGCACTGTTTAGTTGGTTGGAAAATTACAAGATTTTAATTGGAAACGAACTGACCAAAAATACTTAGTATGATAACAGGCGGTCGGGTTTTATGTTACCATAACTCTAACGCCGGCCTATTAACAAATGTGTTGAGCCCAGCTTGACCCAATTAGTCAATGCTGGCCCAGTCTGCCCCCTTCGACCCAATCCGTTGTCCACCCTACGTAGGACTATGCCTTCTTGGTTGAGTGTTGGGCACTTACAAGGTTCATTATGATGGATCTTTCGACTCACTAGCTCACTTGAGAAGCTCTATGGAGTCAACGATAAATTCTATTCTGACCCCCAAATTTGGCATAGGAGCCTACAACTTTAGAAATGATTTCCTAGTTCATCTAGCTTTGGTGCACATAATTTCTGGAAAACCAAACTTGTCAAAACTAGTTTTTTAAATGGCAAAAAGAGGCCAAAGTTTTTACATTTTTAAATTTTGTCAAATATTTTAAATGTATCATGGCATTTTCTCCCTTATAGTAGTATTCGAGTCGTCCTTCAATTGTATTATAGCCACGTGACCAAAAATATTAAGATTATTAAGCTCATTAATGGACTAATTAAGCTAATTAACTGTGATTAATGCTTGATCATTACCTTAACTTGCCTTGTCCTGGTTTGAATTATTCACATATTGTTCTCTCACCGCAATTTTAGGATAGCACCTCATTAAACTATATCACTGATATATTTCGAATTAAAAAGCTGATTTAGTTAAAATTAAGATTGAAGTCAGGAGCTTGAGAAGCACTATCTGTAATCCATATTTCTCTAGTTCAAAGTTAGACATAGCGAAAAATCTACTTTTAGTACTAGTACCTCATTTCAACATACATACTCCTTTTCAAGACCCAAAAAACAACAATCAATTTCCCTTGCATGATATAAAAATTCAAAAAGAAATAGAGAAAAATTAGGTAAATCGGCTGAAAAGCAAAAAGAAAGAAATGCTGAGTATAAGGCAGTTTACTCTTAAACTCAAAATATCTCTAGAAAGATAAATTTCGAAGAAATTAAACAGATATATGGTTTGCAATTATGATAAACATGACGTGTTTTTAATGAGAACAAAGAGACTTAATATCTAATTAGAAGAAGAAACATAATCAGCAGATGAACCTTATTAAGCTAGAAGATCTGAATTGATACCTTTAAATAAATTAAAGAAAATTGGATAAAAAATGTGTAAAATAGCCGTTAAACATGAGGATTAATGAAATTGACGACGAACTCGACTTAGATGAAACAGGACCAATCTGTTATATTATTTTCCTAAGGCTGAAGAATGGTGATCCTCTAGAAAAATCTCATTTTATCAGACCAAGTACGTTTCAGCTGGATGTACAAGGAATTTTTTTTTTTTGGGTTTACTCCCTGAAACCTACAACCTTTGAAGAAGTTGCCTTACTCATTTAGTCAACAGGATAAATCTAGAATATATATGGAGCACGAAATAGAGAAGAAATATTTGAACATTAGAAAGAGGATGAATAATATCTTAACCTAAATACATGTGGACTGCTGTAAATTTCCTAAATTATAATGAGCATAGTTTTTCTGACACTATAGCTAACTGTATAATTTTTATTAAATAATGATGGTAAACTACATTCAGAATGATGGCAAACACCAGGCTTGTTATGTTCAAAATTTATGCGAGGAGATCGGAACTGAGTTCATTGGAGCTAAGCTTGATTCTGAAGAAAAAGCAAGAGTGAATGGAAAATAAAAATTATACCACAGAATTATGGGATATAAAATATCTGAAAAACTATATTGCTGAATTTAGTCAATATTATTACAAACTTGGTATAATGAACTAATCTGGGTATGTTCTATACAAATTTTCCATATCCGATAATTTCATAATTAATAAAAACATTACATTGCATGGCTGGAACGAGCAGATGCCATTGATAGTCCTTGGTTCAAAATTTCGTATTTAAGAAAATGGGTCAATATCACGTTTTGATCCTCCAAAAGCAAAGAAAATTTAAGCAAGCAATTCTGACTTATTGGATTCATCTCACCAATGAGGAAAGGAACCTGAAAGTAGAAGAAAAAGAAAATTTTATAAGAAATGAGCTTTTTATAAGCAAAAGCAGAGAAATACAGAACAAAGTATTATGACAAACCAAACCCTAAAAAGGAGATTTTTTAGGAAAGCAGGTTATTATCTTACAGGGAAAAACAAATGCAAATATTGGACATGCGTAAAGTAGGATATTATGCTAATGATGTAAAAATAAGAATAATACAAAGTGGGCTTATTGAAACCTTAGTATATCCTAGATTATGTTGAGCTTAGTGAACGATGAGGCATTAGGTCTAACCCTAAATAACACAAAGGAATTGTTGAATTATTCTGGTAAACTGAATTGAATAAAGAAAATGATGAAGAAAGCCAGTTCATATGATGGAACGTAGTACTCAATTAGTCTTAGTGATCTTCAAGAAGAAGAATTTGTTTTAGACAATGATAACATGGAAGTCAAAGGAGATTTGCTCATTCCCATAACTCAGAAAGACATGATGTTAAAAAAAACAAAATTCATATTTCAAATTTAAAAAGTAAGTATGTGTGGAGATGATGGGAAGAGATCTAAATCAAGATTGTGAACATGATGTGGAGAAGTTAAATCTTATTAATTGAAAATATCCTTAAAGCATAATAAAGATAGACAATATATGTATATCTATGTTGGAACTTGTACTGCCCCGAAAAGTTTGTTACTTAGTTTGATTTATGTGCAGTATGTAATTATGTATTATTTGTATGCATTTTTATTTTCGGAACATGTGTATGTTCTATATTATTATTATTATTATATTTTGAGAAGTAATTAGAAAAGTTACTAGTTAGTAGTCTTTTGCCAAAAGAGTAAAAGAAAAAAAAGAGAAAAAGAAAATGGAAAGGTCAAAAAAAGATGCTTGACCCCAAAAAAAAGGAAAAAATGAAAGGGGGTGGGGGATATTTTTTTAATCACTGAGGGGGGCACTTTATCTTACTCTTCTTTCCCCCCCATAAAACACATGCATAGAGAGAGGAGAGAGGAGAAGAAGACTAAAAAGAAAAAAAAAAAAAAAACGACAGAAAGAAAAGAAAGAAGAAGAAGAAGAAGTTTGAAGTTTTTGATTTTTGATTTCAATTTAAGATGAGTAATCTTTACTCTTCTTTAAATCTAGAAATTGATTAGGGGAAATAAGATTGAAAGTTTAATCTTGAATTTGCTTCAAATTCAATTGATAATTGAATCTATGAATTTGATGTTTTAGGATATTCGTATTTAGAACCTTAATTTTCACCCCTTAGAACCCACCTCTATGAGTTGTACGTTTAATTGTGATTTTTGGATTAAATGGGTGTTGTCGATTGTGCGTATGTTGTGATTCATCTAAACAGCATACTATACTATGGATTTTGGATTGATTATTGTGTTGAATGAAACAGAGAGTAGAAAAATTGAGGTTGGCTTTTAGATTTGCAAACATCTGGCAACTGTTTGAATTTCTGTGGATTATCGCTTGGTGAAAGTTCCTGAAATTTTATTGTAGATTAACTATGGATATTGTGTCAATTTTCTTGTAAATTTTCGTGAATGTTTGATATGTAGTTTGGGAGTTATAAATTTTTTTTTTTTTGTTGATGGGGGAAACTATGCCTGTTATGTGGTGTGAAAAATTCAGAGTATAATTGAATTACTGTAACCATTGGATTGGAGAAAATTAGAAAAATTTTACTGTAGAATATACATGTTCTTTAGAGATTTGTTTTTAAAGTTTCAAATTTTAGATTTTTATTTTCACGAGTTATGAATTTTTTGATTCAAATTGCCATGTTTTGGTGCATGAATTTCGGCCATAGTTTTAATTCTTGAAGCTATTTGCCTGGTGCAAATTATGAAAGATTTTAGTATGTGTGCTCTATGTACTTCGCTATTTTTTTGGCCAAATTTTTACAAATTTGGATGGTGTACTTTAGATTTATGGGTTTTGATCGAACTTTTCCTGTTTAGGTGTACATCTTTGGGTACTTTTCAATTTTGGCGAAGGAGTGGCTTCATCAAATTTATGAATATTATGATTAATTCCTCATGTATGTTGTATTTGACTGCATTTTCATGAATGTTGGATGTGTATTCTTTGAGTTACGATTTTTGAGTGAATGATATGTTTGGTGTAATTAGGGTTTATTCATATACATAAATTAACATCTTATCATGTTTTTGTGATGATTTCATGCATTGCAATAGTATAGTGTTTGTTATGGATTGTTGGAAACTTGTGAAAAATTATTTTGATGGAATTAAGCCTTTATTTTGACAGGTATGTTTTTTGTTTATATTATGAAATTGAGCTTCTTGAAAATAAAAATGTGATTATATTGATTATAAGACGATTTCAATAAGTTATGTTTTTTGGGGAAAAGGTTCATGTCTTGACTAGGCTATTATAGCGTTTTAGAGCTATGGCCATGAAGCAGTTGTCTTTGTTTTGAAGTTGTATCAGTCGTTGGCTGGTACTCTTGAGGGGCACCGCTCGATCCCGCCAATTGACTCTTCAGTTTGTGTTATTTTGGGAGCTGTCTAGGTCCCTGGTACTCCAGGATTGTAAATGTACTCAACAGTTTGTGATTTAAGGACATCTACCATACTTTAGAACATTGGGTGCCTGGTTGGGGACTATATGAATGGAGTATCAGGCTGGATCCCCCTTGGTTGGAACCATATGAATGATTACATTTAGGCTGGCATGATGTGTTTGTTACCTTATATTTGATGGTTCTTTATGTGAGTCATGAGTTAATTTCCCCTAAACTAAAAAGTTTTGCATTTAGTTTTAAAAATATGTGATATGTTATGAAATTGGTTTTGCTGTTGGATTTGGACTTTGGATATGTTATGAATACTTTGGCTGGATTGGATTTGGTTTGGATTGGAAGGATCATTCAAGATTCTATAAGCTTGTGATTGATTTTGAATATACGATGTGATTGATAAGTATGTCTAAATAATAAAATATATGTTTATGCAATACGTGAATTTTGCGAGGAAGTTACTTTTATGTATGTGGCTAGTTATGGTTATGGGCTAAGCTGCTAGCTTGCTTAGCGGACTTTGCTTTCTTTTGGACTTTAATGAGCACTAGAGTCCAAAGAATATGGTTGGTACGGGACGATTATAATTAGTTTAGTGAATAGACTTTAACAGCAAAGAGTTTTTTAGTGACTTAAGTGAAAATAAGGGCCTTGAAATGATACCTTCGCACCCCAGGTATGACTAAATTAGTCTAATTGCCTACCTCATGACATAAATATGTGTTTGTGTGTTTGTGAAGTTTCTAGGAACATGTGGATATGAAAGATATGCATTCATTCGGATTTCTAAATTATAAGCATGTTCTCTTATTGCCTCTATATGCTATATGATATGATATGTTTAGTCCTATATGTGCATAGGATATGTATACTGCGTGATTATGTGTTACCCGATTAATATGCAAAGTGTAACAATGGGGAAAATAAGGGTTATTCACTGGGCTCTGGTAGCTCATAACATCACCATTTTTTAGGTGTTAGAAGCAAATAGAGATCGTAAGAGCATTAAAAAAGTTAGCCATCTGTGAAACACTTTTGAAGAACCTAGTTGGAAATGCAGGCCCCGTTATTATGTTTCTTGTTACGAGTTATGTTTAGAAATGTAATGTATGAATGTATTTTTTGTTCGCATATGTGTAGACTATTAGGAATATGGTTTAAGTGTGCATGTAATGGATGCTTTAGAGTCACCTTCCCTAACCTTGTGAGATTTCGAATAAGAGCTTCTGCTACTATTACCTATTACAAGTTAATAAGGGTTAAAAAGTTTAAATAGTGTTTGTGGATGTTTCTAATCGGGCATCCATGGCGTGATGTGCCTGCCCCCTTTGAGCGGGCATTACAGAATTGTCCAAGTTTAAATACTCTATTTACAATAATATACAAAGATATTGATCTTTATCCTTTACTTTGTATATTAGGGCATACCAAATTATAATTAAATTATCACAGGGATAGACTGATTTATGTAATGGATCTATAGGATTCATTATCGGGGCCTGAATATCATGTGATCCTAAAGGATAAATTTCTAAAAACTTTTTATCTCTTATGATAAAATAGTTCGAATGGACAATGAAAAGGAGGTATATCCATTAGTGGATATTTTTAAAATTCTCTACAATTAGATGATACTATAGATTCAAAGACTAAGGTAACAAGTATAGAGGTAGAAAAATTTGAAAGCCCTACCAATGCAAAATCCTTTCCATTAGGATTTAAATCTAATCCATAGGAGATAAATTGATCGTTCATGTCATAGGTAAATCTAGCTTTGCCAACCCTACAAAATCAATAGAAAACTGTGATAAAAATTGATGAGAATGATAAAATTACCCATTAAACCCCAATTATTAAGAAGCATTGAGTACAGATCATAATGAGGGATGATCTTATCAGCTAAAGAGAGTTAAAGAAGATAATACAATTAATAGACAGTAAAATGAGTAGTTAATGAGTTTTGAACTCAAAGACACAGTTAGCTGAGTATGAGTCCAGATAGAAAGGTCATTGGGGATTACAAAATAGAACTATTAGTGAACCATTTATTGCATATGAATTAGTCAAAAACTGACTATAGAAATATGCTATGAAGCTACCAATATAAATCCTAATAGCATCTTATCCCAACAAACGTATTTTAGGGAGGAATATAACAAATATAAATTATGTGCCTATATATAGTGGTTGTTCTGTATGTTTTGAAACAATCATTATTTCCAGACTTTTATGGTTAAAGGAACCAAAATTCTTTACAAGTAAGGATAAGCTGATAATAGGGGGCATTATGAGGCCATAATGAAGGCCATTGAAAGATTACTGGAGGGAGTTTAATGCATTATATCAGTTTCTATGGCTACTGATAAACCCTCTCATATATGTATTATTGAAATAATTTCAGAGATTATACTCTCCATGCCATAGACCATAACCAAATAATATTCATAATTATGGTCACTCAGTTTTCTATTGAAAATTTAAGTCAAGGCATATACTCAATTAGAAAATTGGGTTTATATATGCAGTCAACGTGATTAAAGGTAATGCCTGCACAACGAGAGGTGGCATTAACATTTCATTACTCTTCAGTTATCTATTAAAGAGCAGTTGTTGAACATAAGAAAATTATAAAAGAACTCTACTCTCGTAAATCCTCTAAAATTTTGGAGTAAAGATAAAACATTTGTTAAAATCATTTTGTCAATCCCAGACTTTTATTCGAAGTCAAACAAATGGTGTATACACATCCAAGCATTCAAGAATTTGATAATAAATCACAAAAATTATGACAAGAATTATCAAGAATAGTAAGAGTCCTCATAACAGTCCTGGCTTTCATGGTAAAAATCATAGCTAAAGAAAAAAGACAAAAAGCAAGAATGGCGAACAATTAAAAAGCTTTATGATAATACTATTTTTTTATGGTTATTATATTCCTAAAAAACGCCTTTCATAGAATGCTAGGAGCCTCTTGCTTCTCAAAAATGGATTTCAAAAGTGGATATTGGCAGATGAAAATGGATTGAGAAAGTATTCTTTGAATGCATTTAGTGTCCCATAGGGTATCATGAATGGATAGTAATGTCATTCGGTCTTAAAAATGCACCTAAAAAATATTCCAACGAAGAATGACATATCTTCAAAGAATCTTAAACACTATTTTTAGTTTACTTGATGATATCCATCTTTTAAAACTATGATAGCACAAGGACTATTTTCTTAGCTGGCCCTAAGATTATTAATCATGGCATTTATACTTGATAAAAACAAAGTGCATTTATGCTAAATAAAATTAAAGTTTCTCTATGAGATAAAAGCTTGACAATCATCTAGAAAAGCATATTCTGGAGAAAATCGGAAATTTTTTTCTAAAAACGAAGATAGGAAGCATTTAGAAAGGTTTCTTGGCTATGCCTACCTATGTTTCATATTTCATTAAAGATTTGTAAACTAAGAAAGTCATTGCAGCAGAACTCAGAGAAGAAGTAAGTTGATATCGACCACTAATGACGCAAAGATTGCTTAAACTTCAAAAGATAAAAAAATTGTAAAAAAAAAAAAAAAAAAATCTTCCTATTCTTAATTTGCCTAATGACAAAGATGATTTATTCATGAGACAATAGGCATCAATGAGCACTAGAGTGCAGTTATTCAAAATCAAGAAGGAGAAAAACTCTACAAATATTGCATAAAGAAACTCTACAAATATTGCAGTGGAAGTTTTAGTAAGGCATAATGCAACTATCCTACCATGAAAAAAGAATCCTTGTAGTCAATAGGGGAATTGAAATTCTTAATCTTTTTTAGCAACAACCCTTTTCTTATTCGAACTGATTGCAAAGGAATACCTGGTTTTATGAAAAAGAATTTACAAATATGCAAGTGCAAGGTGACTCCTGTATTGACAATTATTATGGGCTTAACCAGTTTTCCTTCTCTATTGAAATATTAGGTAATTGAAGACCTCTTTGGCAGATAGTTTTAACTCGAGAACTCACCAATAGTGATCATCAGAGCAGAACTCCTGTCAGAAAGGAGAAAATCTATAATGAAATGCCATTACTTTTAGAACGGCTTTCTCCTTTGCTAGTAAGGAGTCTTATTGATAATTTGGAATTC
The DNA here is from genome assembly GCA_029747015.1 of Carnegiea gigantea. Lineage (NCBI taxonomy): Eukaryota > Viridiplantae > Streptophyta > Magnoliopsida > Caryophyllales > Cactaceae > Carnegiea > Carnegiea gigantea. The sequence goes on along the minus strand of JAKOGI010001744.1, from coordinate 77,876 downwards.
CTACAAAAAAGTAGATCACGTTTTAGTCTGCTATTTTCTGTTTACCTAATAGCCCAAAGATTTTCCGTTCTACAGTTACAAGTTAATTACTAAGATGTCCTCATGATATCCCAAGAAAAATAAGTTCTTATGTCTAGGAAAAATGGTTCAATGATATATGCAGGCCTGCATCAACTATTTCATTATTATTCCTATGACATTTAGGAGTTGGAGTACAACAATCTACTTTTTTGACGATAGGTCTGCTATAGTTGGTGGTGTTAGTTTCCCAGCAAATTCCTATCTCCAAATGATCCGTCGTTAAAGCCTGGGATACGGGATGGGTAGTTTACTTTATGAATTCCCAGTTTCTAAGTTCCCATTTTTCTCAACACTAACTAAATTTCAATGATGCATGTTCAGAAGGATCCTTAGATTCTTACATCTCTCGATGGTCCAATAAATTCCGTACTAATAGATGTCTATATGTGGAGGTACTTGTACACTATCGAGTATGAAAATGTGAAAGCGAAACCGGCCCATCATCTTTTTCAATAGTTAATTTCGACGATCCTGATGATCGATGAGAAGAATGGAATCCAAATGACGAGAATTAGTTTCTGATCCTGCTTTATCAAGAGCCTTGGATTTTTCAAACATTTTATCAACAAGTTGGAGATTATTGAACGAGGAAAAACACTAATGCATGGCAGAAATAATACTTTCACATGTCATAGATGAGTTTAACGAATATATAAGGTAGAGGGAGCTACTTTCAGAAGATGTTTTTTATTATCTATTTAATGTTGGCGCTGGAAGTTTCTTATCAGAAGAAAGGAATAATATGCTTTTTGAATTATTTGAGATGGAATCAGAGCATCTTCAATTTGATGAAGATTTTGATGATTATCCAAATAATGATGGTCTAGAAGATGTTATTGGGATGAAGGTATCATAAATCTCAATAATAATGACTAGTCTTGTCATCATAAAAGGTTCTAAAAGTCATTATTATACTATTTTGACAAGTGTCAGGTTTGTAAATTAAGGTAGTTTGCTATAGCTTATAATGATGTAATGCAGCATGTGTAAAATAGTATGTACTGTAGCCGTTATGCTTCCTATGTATCCCAACCCTCTATAAAAGGAGAGGTCGAGTGCTGATAAGGTATTACGATCATTTGAGCTTCTTGAGTAAAGAGAAGTCGATTCTTCATTTCTCTACTCCAGCAAGCATATCTAATGACTTAGTTATTTAAGTCCCTCTTAATCTTTCCATTGTAATATTTTCACTTTTAAGCTTCAATAAAAAATTTCCCAGCAGGGGAATGTTATTAATTGAACCTTATATCTTAAATATTATAATTTCTTTCATTAAAGTTCCACTATCCTTGAAAAGAGTAAAAATTTATTAGTGACTACGGTCCGAGTAAGTAACAAAATAGATCTGTGTTATGCCTGATCTAAGGATGTATGGTTGAGATTAGCAATCTTTGTAAACTGGAAGTTAGAGGCACATCAAGTTCAATGCTGACTAGTTCAGTAATAGTCGAATCTCTCCATTAAGCTTTAATTATTTTTGTTAAGCATGGGGCCTCTAATCATGAAAAATATAATTTTATTATACAAGTTGTAGGTATTGTGATAATCTATCATTATAATCAGTTATAGAAGTCCAAACTAAATATAAGCTTAGTTTTGCAAACACGCCCAAACTTTTGAATATTTTGCATTTGAACCCCAGTTGGGCTCAAGCACATTCATAAAGCTAAGGACCTAAAAATAAATATATGTGACCCGAAATCAGTTACCCAAAGTTTTTACGCTCCAAAAATCATTTGCGCTAAGTAAGTAGTCCATAAATACTTTTCTAAAGTGCCATCAGAAAATCATTTCACCAACCTCAGTTTCACCAAAAGCAATCCATTTCTGGGAGTAATTATAGTATTTACGTGCACACATATCAGTACTATTTTGCAGAGCAAGATTTCTGGGATATTGTTTGTTGGTGATAAGTAAAATGCGCTAACAGGTCCGAGGAGAAAATAAGTGAAGATCAAGGCACAAAGACTATGTGTACTCTTCACATATGGAGGATGAGTTTTTACATCGAATCAAGGATTATAAAAACGCACGTGATGGCTGGGGGTATTTAGAAACACTCTTCACAGAGAAGAATGAATCCAAGTTACAACCTGAGATGGAGTTCATGTCCATCAACAAGGAGACATGACGATACGTCAATACTTTTACAAAGTTAATCCTTATGTGATGAAATTCAGAAGAAGATGCTGAAAGTGCAATTAATAAAGGTCTAGATGCATCAAATTTATTATTAGTAGGCTTAGAAACCAAATATAGTTACCTTTGTCACATGCAACTTGGTTGGGCAACTCAACCCTCTTTTGTAGACTTATAAGTATCTTGGCCAGCCAAGAAGACCTAGACAAATAAATGCCTAGGGTCTCCAGTAAAGGATGAGGAAAATGCTATGTTCACAGAAAAAAAAAAAAAAAAAAAAAACAGGCAAAGGGTCCAACCCTTGAGGGGCGGCAAATAAAGGTGTAAGAAGGTATAATGGTGTCGGAGAATCAAAAGATTACAAATGCAACCAAGTGCAAAACAAGGACGGCATGATGAGGTACGACTCAAGGGAGAGCACATCAAACTCGAGAAACGATAAGAAAGGAGATATCACTGTCAAGAAGATGTATGTTACAAATGTGGCTAAGAAAGGCACTTTGCTATGCATCTCCTCAAGTATGAAGGTATGTCTAGTCACTGTCATATACAATGGTAGTGAAGAAGAATGGGCTTCAGCATCTTTTGCTTCAGAAGAAAGTAAGTGGGCAAATGATTGTAGAAGTAGACTGGTTGCATGCTGATGACTAGAATAAAGCACCCTTATGCACGAAGAGCACAATCCATCGACTACCAAGATGATGGATTATTCGGATCGGGGTGCTTGATCACATTATAGGAGATATATGAACAAGCTTCAAAGCATGACTGACTAAAAAAAGGGATCATGTTGTAGCGACGACAATGACTCCAAAATATCGATCACCTATATAGGTAAAACTTCAATTGCTCCTCGGTTCAGGCCTATATTGGTGCAATCCCTAGAATGTCTACCATGTGCCTAGAATAAAGAACAATTCTATTGTTGTGTCATCTAACCATCCTACGAGACTATGTAGTCTTTGGCACCTAATGATAGAAGGTATACTGTAGCTCAAACCCACATCTCCCTCACTTATAGAAAGAAGAAGTTATTCCCACATGCATTAGTAGTTCTCCTTATTTAATCAATGCCCACATTTGAAGATAAATTATACAATTCATGACTGTTGCTTAGGAGATTACTAATACTTCTTTTCATTCTAGAACCATTCCTTGTCTTTGACAGTGGTATTTGGCCAATCATTAATTGAATACGATAATGGGTGGGTTTGGCTTTTCCATTTTCATGCTCATGTTACAGTGCAACATACTTTGAATACAGGGTTTTTGTATGGAATTTTTGTTAGACCATCAAGAGCTGTTAGAATCCACTGTATCCTTTTAAACATGCACTGTTTAAATTGATTTAGTCTTGAGAAGAATGGGTTACTTTGATTTTGAAATTTTCATGAGGCAAGCTATCATTCTATATTACCCAGCTTTCTATGATGAGGTCATCTAGAGAGTTAATTTGTTGGGAATCTAACATCACTAACTCCAGACCTAAAAAAATTTTTTAAAGTGAATGAAAATCCATAGTACTACAATGGCTCCAAATATCATAGGAACATTGTGATAATAGTCGAATGCAGACTACATATCAGTTGTTGAACCGTTTTTTTCTGGCATATGAAACTTATTTTTTCCTTAAATGTCATAACGACGACAACTTAGTTAATTCATTTATAACACTAAAGTTTAACTTCTATACCATTAGGTGAGCAGAAGATAGTAGACCAAACCTGATCTACTTTTTGTATGGATTCTAAACATCTAGATTCTATTAGAAGGAGAAACTTGTTCCAACAGTATGGAAAATTTCCATTTTTGGATCTCCTCTTTTTCCGGCAGGACCTCTACTCTAACGATCACCATTAACAAGCTCACAGTTAGCTATTACCAGAGATTCTTTCAATCCGTTATGTGCTCAATGGAGAAAATGTGTTATGTCCGTATTGTCTAATGCAGGAAATTCCCATTGCGCTTACTTATATTTGATAATCCTTTGTTTTTTTTTGATGAATTGAAGTAGCCCTTTACAATCACTTCGTATAAGAAAAGGTTTTGTGGGCTGAAGGGATTAAGAGCTTTTCAATTCCTCATGACTGCAAGATTTTTTTTTTTCCGCCGGGTATTTTCAGTCTACTTTATTTAAACTTCTACTGTGTATTTGTAGAGTTTCTCCTTCTTTGATTTTCAGTAAATGCACTACAGTGCTCTTTGCTGGCATCTATCTCAAGTAATTAAATCATCTCCTTCATTAGGAAAATTAACGAATAGGAAGATTTTTACACATCTTTTTGAAGTTTTGAACATCTTTGACGCACAAGGAGTCGATATCCAACTTACTTCTTTCATGAGTTTTTTGTTGCAGTCGTTTTCCCTCAATTAGCTAAATCTTTAATGAATCTGAAACATGAGCAAGACATTCAAGAAACATTTCTAATTACTTCCATCTTTCATCTTCTCAAAAAAAACTTTCTATTTTTTTTCTACAATATGGGTCTTTTGCAAGATAATTTGTCTAACTTTTTATTTCTAGGGCCGAAACAGAACTCAATTTCTTGTTCAACATAAATACATTTATTTTTTACAAGAGATAATGCATGATCAACGGCATCTTTGGGTGACGGCAAGCGCATCATCTTTGTGTTATTCTATGGTTTGGGAAAAGGCAAAGATATTCATCAATGTAAACTATACACAAGATGCTAAGATCTTTGAAGATATTATTCATTCTTCTTTGGATATTTGATGTGCATTTTTAAGAACCAATGGCATTACTATCCATTCGTATGTCCTTGAAGGGCACTAAAAGTAATTAAAGGAATGCTTTAATCATCAATTTTTTATTTACCAATATCTACTTTTGGCAATTCATTTTCGATAACCAAGGCTCCTTAAATTCTATTGAAAAGACCTGTTTTGTTAGGAATATATAACCATCAAAATGGTATTATCCATTAAGCTTTTATCAATTTGGTTTACCGTTCTCTCCTCGCTTTTCCCTTTTTTCTCAAGCATATTTTCCTTGCCATAAGCGGAATTTGTGTGAGGACTTGCTATTTCTAACTAATCCCTGTATGGCCAGAAGCTCATTGATTGTTTTCAAGTTCCTGGATATATGATGTATATACACATTGGTTTGACTCAAATAAATAGTGTTAGGGATTTGCCAAGTAATCTTTGGCAAATATCTTTCTTGTCCAAATTTTGTGATGATTATTAGGTAAAGTTCTTTGTATTATCGGCTCTTTTGCTCCACAATATGCTCTTTACATTGATAACTCTAGAAGGTTGGTGGTGTTATCTCACGTTGTATCGGTATTATCTTCTTACCATGTTGGCTACATAAAAATTTGATCTTCTGATGAGTCTAAGCTTATTTAATTTACCAATAGGAACTGAATGACCATTTATTGTGAATATTATTTGTTTTTCTGCTGGTCTATACGCATGAAAGATATTAGCCTCTGAAAGTATTTTCAATAATAACATCATAAGAGGAATGATCATTGGAGCCATAAAATTGTTAGGATGCATTGGCTCATATTTTCTATGGATAGCCCTTCTATGACTTCATTATGGTTCATAATACTATTGTAAGCTATTCTTACTTATAAAAGATTTCTTGACTTTTTTTCCACATAAATTTGAAAATGAAAATCTTTTTTTTAAAAACATGCATAACAACCACTATCTATGTAGGCACATAATTCATATTTATTATATCTCTCGAATCTTACATTTATTGGCTATAGATACTATTGGATTTGTATTGGTGACTCATATATCATCTCCATAGTCATATTTTTGACTAATTCATCCGCATAGATTGGTTCACTAACAGTTCTTGTTTTATACCAATAGGTTTCCTATCCAGACTCATACTTTGGTCTACACTATGTTTTTCAGGTTCAAAATTCATTCACCTCATTAACTGGCCATAATAATTGTATCATCTTCTTTAAGACTCTTCTTTAGTTGTTGGAACATGCTCCTTCCCATTTCTGATCGATCACTAGTGCTTCTTAATAATAGGTTCTATGTATTTTAACCAGTCTTATCAATTTTTTACATTTTTTCTTATTGATTTTTGTAGGACTAAGAAGATAGATATCCAAGATCTATTAAATTTTATCCCATGTGAATTAGATTTTATCCGTTGAATTTCTGTGTTGGAGTACTGTGACTCTTAAATTTTCTGCCTCTATCTTTTAGATCTATAGTATTACTAATTTGTAGATTATTTTTCAAAATACCCTTAGTGATAGCCTCCTCTTTTCATATCCATCCTGACTATTTTATCTTAGGATGTGAAATTTTTGGGCGAATTTATCTTTTAAGCTTACATAATATCCGGTCGATATTATCCTACTAATCCATTGTATTAATTGGTCTTAATCTCTGTGATGAATGGATTATTAAATTTGGTATGTCTGACATTATAGAGCAAATAAAAAAATCAATATCTTTGCCATATCTGTAATGGAGTAATTTACACTTGCAACCTTCCACACATGGGGGTTTTTTTTTAAAAAAAAATGCTCTATACTTTCTATTATTGTTATGCTCAAGGATATTTTCCCAATTAATGAGATTAACTTCTCCCACATCCTACTTATAAGCGTTTATTTTGAAAGTCTCCTTCTATTATTTCGTATACGTGCTTACTCTTTAATGGAAGATGAATTTTTTATAGACCATAAGACTTTTAAGTGAAAGGACCCAATCTCATTTGACATCTTCATTCACATTATCTACAATAAATTTGGCATCTTCCTTAAGATCGTGAAGACTAATTGAATTACTTTTCATCATATGACTCTTTCTTCATAATCACTTTCTTCATATTCATGCTCTAGTACAATTTCACAATTTCCTTGCTACTTTTTTCAATCTAGATCTAGTGGTTCTTCTGCCTCGGCTAAATTCAAATATATCTAGACTATCCGAAGTTTTCAATAAGCTTGTTATTCTTCCTATTTTTGCATTCGTTGCGTAATGACCTAGTTTTTCCGCATGCCCAACACTTACAGTTGTGGGGAAAAAAAAAATGGTAGCACAATAAGAGCTTTTTTGTAAATCTTTGTTTTTTATGCTTTGTTTTATTATAATTATTTTCTTTTATATTTTTATCCACTTTGCTTGTCAAACTCTTTTTGCTTATGAAAATTTTTCTTTTTTCTCTTCTTATGTTTCATTTCTCCATTGGTGAGGATTATCTCAACAGTTAAAAATTGTTTCTTCATTTTCATATTATTTTTGGAGATCAAGCACGTTGATCATTGATCCATTTTTTGACATAAATATTTATTGTCTTAAGGGTATCAATGACATCTGTTTTTTTAAGCTTATAACATATTATTCATTAACTATAGAATTTATCGGATATAACAACTTGTCTAAACACATATAGGTTGGTTTCATTATGCCCAATTTTGTACTAGTATTGGCTAAATTCAGCAATATAATTTTTCAGATATCTCATGATCCCAAAGCTCATGTTGCTAATCTTCCCTTGCGACTCTTTAGCATTTTCTTTGAGTCAAATTTAGGTTTGACAAATTTAGTTTTCGATTTTATTATATACTACTTTGAACATAGCAGCTGGTGTTTCCATCGTTCAATATTTCGATCATTACATAATTTTTTGAATATAGCAGCTGGTATTTCCATTGTTCTAGTATATTTTTACTTTCCATCTGATAGTCATGCCAACTAGCTACAGTGCTAAAAAAAACTATGCTCAATATAATTTTAGAAATTTTCCTACAGTCCGGTGGCATTCGAATTTAAGACACTATTCATATCCCTTTTTCACTGTTCAAATATGTGTTCTCTATTTCGAGCTCCATCAATGTTTTAAGATATGCCTATTTGGCTATTGGAGGCAATGCTATTTCTTCAAAGAATGTGGTTTCCTTGGATGAATGAAAGGAAAAGTTAGTTGTACTCCTGCTGGAACATATCCTAGGTCTTTTATAAAAATGGGTATTTCTTTTTAGAAGATTAACAATTCTTTGGATTTAGGAACGACCATTGTTAACTAGATTGTGCTCAATTTCATCTATGTGATTCTTCTGCCAATCTCATTGATTTCATCATCAAATAGTATTTTATTATATTTTTATCTAGTTTCCTCTTAATTTCTTCTAAGGAACAATGTCTAGATCTTCTCGTTTAAACAACCTCATATGTTGATATATTATCTTTTTCGACTAGACATTTTTGTTTCTTCATAATGAGCATACAATAATGTCTTATTTTTCAACTATTGTATTCCATGATTATTGTTTTCTCTGCTGAGTTTTGGTCCTTATCAAACATATTCTGTAACTCAGATTATATACTTATACTCTATTTTTTCTTCTTCTTTCTCTGCCTTTTCAAATATATTTTTCAAATGATTTTTTTTTCTTACTTATTTTTGGATTTTTATATCTTGCCAAGGAATGGATTTTTTATTGTTCGGTTTTTTGGAAATGAATATTTTGCTGAAATGGAGAACTAATACTTAAATAAGATTTTTCAATATGTCTAATTTCGTTAATTTCCCCTGGATTTTAGTCTTAATTTTTGCTAAAAAAAAAACTTTTATTCCTAAAAAACTATATCATGAAGCAGTTTAAGTGTGGTGCTACTGAGAGGGGGGGGGGGGGGGGGGTGGGGGGGGGTTCATTCTAATGAGTACACAATATGTGAATAATTAGGAGCAAGCCACTAAATGACGTTCAACTTAACATAGTTTAATATACTTAATTAACTATTAATTACTTGACCTATCTTAATTATTTTGGTCATGTGGCTCCGATATCAAATGAAAGACGGACTTGAGTAGTGGCTTAAGAAAGAAATTACACATGCATAAATTAAAATTTTCAAATGTGAAATTTTAAAATTTTTAAGGATTGAGGCAAAAGATGAAACATGAAGTTATAATCAGTATATGAGAATTACAATAGTAGCAGTTTAGACATAATTACATAAACTTTGAGGATCTTTTCTATAGTTACTTTTTAATCAAATACCTTATAGTTAGTTTTTAAAACGTATGGTACTTAAAATATTCAGGCAAAAGGCTAAAAGGTTCCTCTGTGCATTTTTAAGTTTCGATTAGGTGAAGCAGTACCTAACTTCTCAAATGGACACCGTGATTCTCCAAGCATCAGGTATTGGTATGTCATCGAGATTATTTTCTGACTTCTCTCTCTGTGGTTTAGTTATTTTGTAAGGTGCCATCAATCCGGTTGTAAATTCCTGTAGGCATTGGGGCAGCCTTGTTAAAAGATGATCCTAACAAGTTTTGTTCTTCGTCCCATTCTGCGAACAAGAATATGCTATATACATAGACATCTATCAATATGTATATATATAACATATTATATATTTTATATAATATGTATATATATATGTATTAGCATATATACATAATATATATATATATACTTAATTAGATATCTATATTATAAATTATATATATATATATATTATATATATATATGTGTGTGTGTGTGCCTCTATAATATATCTTTATTAGATATACTATATGTGCATCTATATATATATATATCTATATATATATATATATATTATTATATAAACTACTAATATATATATAGTATATATATTCTATATATATGATATAAATGCGTATATATATATATATATATATATATATATTATGTACTATATAATGTATATATATATATATTATATATATATATATATATCTAAGATATATATATATTGTCATATATACACACACACACACACACACATACACACATATATTATATATATATATATATATATATATATATATAGTATATATATTATATATAATTATATCACCTTGCGCGCGCGCATCACACACACACACACATATATATATACAATACATACAAACAAAAATATATATACATGAACATACCACACACAACACACACACACACAACACACACAACACACACATATATATATATGGGTAATCTGCCGGGATGAGATTTTAGATAGGATGAGTAGGGTTTAGGTGATCATCAGTGATCAGAGCCATTGTTGTAGCGATCATTAGCATTACTATGGTGATCAATATACCTTTAAGGGCGACCTTTTGAAAATTTATTTAAGATATATATTGATCACCAAGGTAATACTAACAATCACTGATACAA
>JAKOGI010001744.1:17500-60000 GCA_029747015.1 Carnegiea gigantea | reverse complement strand
GCGGCGCCGGCGACCCGCGACACCACGACAGAGAGAGAGAGAGAGAGAGAGAGAGAGAGAGAGAGAGAGAGTTCGAGCGAAAGAGTAAGGGAGTGAAAAAGGGTTCAACGAACCATGCCCTGCTACCGGTGACCGTCGCGACTGAGGACGACGACCCAACGGCGGTTGAGCCCGCCTGGCTGCCGGCGACCAACTTGTGCGGAGGCTGAGCGAAAATCGGCCATGGCTGGGCCGATTCTGGCGCAAGGACGGCCGGACACTCGGCCGAAATCATGCATGCGCGGTGAGTTTCGAACTTCTCTACTCCTTTAAGTTGAATCCCCACCTTGAATCCTCCTTAACCGTGTCTAAATTTCTCCAAAAAAAAAAAAAAACACAAGTTATGTTTTTTGGGTTTGGGCTAGGTCGAGTCACGTGCAAAGAGCAGAGGAGTATCTGGCTGTTGGTGTTCGATTTTTGGCCTCAATTCAAGCTAAATCGCATACCTCTAGCATGGAATCGAGGTGGGTGTTCCTCGCCTCCTTAGCTATTACTATTTTTCAAAAATATTTTTCAGCAGATTGATGTTGCATGTCAGATTAGGGTTGGCTAAATTCGTTAGAAATGTCAAGAAGTGAATTATATAAATTCGTTAGAAATGTCAAGAAGTGAATTATATATGTTTAGCTTCGATTCGAATCAATTTAGGTGAATTATGCTTGAAATGTTAATTCGAAGTGATTTACATATGTTTAGCTTCCATTCGAATCAATTGACGTAAATTATATCTGAAATGTTAATTCGAGGTGGTTTATATATGTTTAGCTTCAATTCGAATTAATTGACGTAGAATATGCCTGAAATATTAATTCGAAATGAATTATGTATGCTTAGCTTCGATTCAAATTAATTTAGTCAATGTATGCCTGAGATTTTAATTCGAACTAAGTTATATATGTTTAGTTTCGATTCAAATCAATTTAGTTAAATCAAGCTGGAAGTTTTGATTCGAAGTAAAGTATGTATGTTTAGCTTTGATTCGAATATATACAATTAATTCATGCCTGAGTATGAACTTCAAAGTGCATCGTACGTCTTTGAAACTAATGTTTATGAATGTTTGGTCGTTTCATGATCGTGTATGAACTTCGAAGTGTATCGTACGTCTTTAAAACCAACGTTTATGAATGTTTGGTTGTTCCATGATCGTATATGAACTTCGAAGTGCATCGTAAGTATTTAAAATTAATGTATATAAATGTTTAGCCAATCTATGATCGTCTATATGCTTAACTATCCCATAATGACTTACTAACTCTGAAGTAAATTATAAATGCTTAGAGCCTTTTCATGTTTGAACTGCTAAGTAAAGTTCTATAGTTTTATATGTGGATGTGATGGTATGTATGCGTACGTATGCTTGCTGTAACGCACCGCTGAGTGGTGCTGCTTGCCTAGGTAAGTACCCAAACCTTAGCTTTTCATAAATTAGTATGATAATATATTATGATTAATAAATTGAAAATCGAGATGGTAGTTGGATGGTTTGAGGTAGAACTATGAGTTGTTCGAGGTTCTTGTGGTACGGTGCTTGTGAGGAGGGAGTTTGGGTTGTGAATTAACCGCAATCGTGCGGATTGCGAGGCCATGTGTTGGGAAATTGTTGACCCCATCCTTATGTAATGTAAGGTTTTGATGATAACAAACACAAATGAAATATACACTTGAGTGTGTTGATCGAACAGGTCCCAAGTACTGTTTGGAAAACTTTGAAATTGCTGGATTAACCATGGTCGAGAACAGGTCTTAAGAACAGTTCCTCAGAACAGCTGAATGCCAAAGAACTCAAAGCGCATCAGAGACATGAAGAGCTCCAGGAACAGCTCAGGAAACAGTTCTGAGTAAACACCACAGCATTGAAGTAACAAGTCAAGATCCTATAGATGCTGTCTGGTTGATTCAACAAGAGTCTTGGTCTGTCATAGGTTTTATTTTCTTAGATTCTTGTTAATATGCCACTTGGAAGAACTCAATTCAACATTTACTTTGAATGATTTTAAAGAACACTATCTCAGATTAGTTCTGAGATCAGGGTTCAGACTGTTTTCAAGCCAAAACGATTTTTCACAGGTTTTGCCAAAATCTTGGGCTGACGGTTTTTCGAAATTATTTGAGATATATTTTCTGTTATCATTAAACCCAGGATAAGTTAATTTTTGGCTTTGAAAATATATTGTGGAGATTTTGAGTCTAGCTTTTAAGGGAAATCTTTTACAAAATAAATCAAACTCTTATTTTTGGAATATGAATGAGAAGATAAGAAATTTCAGCATTTGGCTACTGAAAATTTTAGTCACTTCCCATAATCTTTTTAGGAGCAAAAAGATCTTATACTTATGGCTCAAGCACACAAAGATCTTGTTGCCCTTACTATTTAAGGAGCTTCTCCACCTCCACATAAAATAGGACTTCACACGGTTTTGCACACGGTTTTCATAAATATTTTTAAGAAAGTTCTTACACGGTTTTTCTAGGGATTTAACTTGCAAATCATATTTTCAAAAAAACCATCAAAGTGTGTGTGAAAATTGAGTCATCTTCCTTGGCATACTAGGAGCAAAATTGTACCTTACATTCGCTTAGCTAGAAGCACAAAAGTGAGGTGTATTTTTATTCTCTTCTTTCATCAAAGTGAGAGTTGAGTGTGTCCAAGCCTAGGGAGGCTTTGGCCGTATGTAATTCGTCTTGGGGAGACGATTACGTGTATTGCAATTGTAATAGAGAAGATTACCTTTGTAACGTATTTAGCCCGTATAGTGGAAGTGTGCGAAAAATCCTACGGGGGTAGGTCGTGGTTTTCGCCTCGGTTGGGCTCGAGGTGTTTCCATGTAAAAATCTTGTGTTCTCACTTTTCCATTTATTTCCGCTGTTTTACACCTTCTGTGCACATTACAAACAGTCCGTCCAAACAAGTTCTAAGCTTGTTCCCAGAAACTGCGAAAATTTGCCAACACAATTCACCCCCCTCTTGTGTTTGTGTACTCTCAAATCTAACAAGTGGTGTCAGAGCGGGTTCTCATCTAAAAGATTAACATCTTGAGAGATCCTAAACATGAGTACACCACATGGCATACTTGAGGGGCAATCCATAACTCGACCACCATACTTTAATGGTCAACATTATAGTTGGTGGAAGAACCGAATGGAAAACTACATTCAAGCTGAGGACTACGAGTTATGGATGCTTATCAAGAGTGGACCACTCATTCCCACAAAAGTGATCGAAGATGGAAGCAAAGTTCACAAAAAGCCTGAAGAGTTCAATTCCGAAGATTTCAAGATGATGGAAAAGAATGCAAAGGCCAAAAAACTCTTGTATTTTGGTCTTGGTCCTGATGAGTATACTCGCATTTCCGAATGCGAGTCAGCCAAAGAAATCTGGGATGCCTTGCAAGTAGCTCACGAAGGTACAAATCAGGTAAAACAATCGAGAATTGAGCTTCTTACGAGAAAATATGAACTGTTTGAGATGAGTGATAAAGAAACGGTGATGGAGATGTACACCCGTTTCACCCATGTCACTAATGAGCTAAAATCATTAGGAAAGTCCTTCACCACTGACGAGTTGGTGAGAAAAATCCTACGATTTTTGCCACATTCATGGGAGGCCAAAGTCACAGCCATCCAAGAAGCCAAGGATATGAATAAAATCACCTTGGACGAGCTTATTGGTAATCTCCAAACTTATGAGCTTAGAAGAAGCTCTCAACTGAAAGAGGAGACCAAGAGAGACCGAGACCTTGCTCTAAAGGCTTTGGAAGAGGATGGTTCGGACCTTGATGAAGAAGAACTGGCCATGATCACCCGAAGATTCAAGAAGTTCTTCAAAAAGGTCAAAGAGAACAACAAAAAGAAGAACCTCAGCAAGCCCATAAACAATGACCGGGAACAGTTCACTGGATGTTTCAAATGTAGTAAACATGATCACATTGTGAAAAACTGCCCGTTGCTGAAAGAGGAACAAGAGCCCGAGCAGTCCAGGAAACAGGGCAGACAACAGGTTGGAAACAGTTCAGCCAAGCATTTCTTAAGGGCAATGCTTGCGGCTTGGGGTGATTCTACCGAGGACGAGGAAGGGACTGAAGAAGATGAAGCTATTGTAGCTCTTATGGCCAGAAGTGATTCTGACTCAGACGATGAGCCTATAGACAGCCTAGCCCAGCTTAAGGATAAGGTACGTGGTCTAAATAAAGCAAAACTTCAAGAGTTATTATTTACCTTGATGGATGAGTGTGATGCTATTAATTCTGAAAATTGCATGTTAAAGGATACATGTTCTGAGCTAAAAAGGGATATTAGAGAATTAGAGCATGAAAACAAAATTCTTAAAAATGAAAAAATTGAAACTGATATGAAGAATATTGTTTTGCATAAAGACCTCAATAAATCCAAAGAGACCTTAAGCATGAAAGAAGAAGCCTTTGTTTCTGACCTTACTAAGCTTGAAAATGAGTCTCTTGAACTGAAACAGAAGGTTGAATCTCTACTTGTTGAGAACAGCAAATTGCTTGAAAAGATAAAACAAGTAGGATCAGACCTTGCTGCAAACAAGCGCTGGAACAGGTTCTCACAGGCACTGAATTGGCTGAACACTCACTGTAACCAGGGAAAAAGAGGATTAGGCTTTGTGACTAAGCACACTGATTACCCGGTTAATAGAAAATATATAGGATTACCAGAAAATATTGTGTGTTTTCATTGTGGTAAAACAGGGCATTATCAGTACACTTGTCCTATAAGAAGGTATGCTATGGAAAAGAACTTGATTCATGTAAAACAAATATGGGTTAGAAAAGATGAGATTTGCACTTCAAAAAGAATGGGACCCAAGTGGATCTGCGTTCCCAAAACTAACCCCTAATTTGTTTTGCAGGCTAAAGTGAGGGGGCACAACCGAGCAAACAACTTAGCAAACAACCAATTGTGGTATGTGGATAGTGGTTGTTTACGGCATATGACTGGTAAAAAATCAAACTTCCTCTCACTTACAGCCTCTGATGGAGGGAGTGTGGCATTTGGAAACGGCAAATCAAGGACAATTGTCGGTATAGGTAACATAGGTGAGTCACTCCCTCATACAATTGACAATGTATATCTGGTGGATGGATTACAACATAATCTACTCAGCGTGTCCCAACTGTATGATAAAGATAACCTAGTAGTGTTTTCTTCAAAACAATGCTTGGTCGTCAATATCCACACAGGAGATGTTGTGTTGAGGGGGAAGCGACACAAAAATGTGTATAAAGTAAGTATTCTCTCACTTCCCCAAAACAATTTGACTTGTTTAAGTGCTTTAAATAATGATGTCATGCTTTGGCACAAGAGACTAGGCCATGTGAGTCTCTCACTCTTGAATAAACTTGTCACCAAAGACCTAGTAGTCGGCCTACCTTCCATTAAATTCAATGATGACAAGGTATGTGACGCTTGTGCCAGGGGTAAACAAGTCAAAACTTCTTTTAAACGGAAAAACTGTGTTAGCACTACCCGACCTCTTGAGATGCTACATGTAGATTTGTGTGGTCCTATGAGGATTACAAGTCGAGGTGGAAAGAGGTATGTGCTTGTGATAGTGGATGATTACTCTCGTTTCACATAGACCTTGTTTTTGGCTTCTAAAGATGAAACATTTGAACAATTTCTTGCGTTTCTTAAAAAGGTTGAAAAGAGAATAGGACACTCATTGGTTTGCCTAAGGTCTGATCATGGTACAGAATTTGAAAATTCAAGCTTTATTAACTATTGTAATGAGCATGGTGTGGATCATAACTTTTCAGCTCCAAGAACACCCCAGCAGAACGGGGTGTAGAGTGAAAAAATCGTACTCTAGAAGACATGACTAGAACAATGCTTGTTGCTAGTGGTCTTCCTAGAAATTTTTGGGCCGAAGCCTTGAACACATCATGCTACATTATAAATAGATGCATGATCAGACTCATTCTAAACAAAACTCCTTATGAGCTTCTCAAAGGTAGAAAACCCAATCTTATACATTTGAGAGTATTTGGTTGTAAATGTTTTGTGCATAATAATGGGAAGGATGCCTTAGGAAAATTTGATCCAAGGAGTGATGAGGCGATATTTCTTGGCTACTCCTCACATAGTAAAGCATACAAAGTATTTAATAAACGAACCTTGTGTGTTGAGGAGAGTGTGCATGTGCTATTTGATGAAACTAACTCTCTTGTTGAGGATGATGCACAGGATGCAGAGTTTGAACTAGGCCTTGTTAGAAAAGACTCATTGCTCACACATGAGATAGGAAAGAGTTCCGAGGATGGAACAGGACCATGAGCTGTTTCCTTGGAAGGAGGGCAAGGTTCGAATCAGACAGGGGGAAGCACTACTGAACCCAGTTTGAAACAAAACTAGCCCAATTCTTTCAGAACTGGCTCAGAAACAGGCTCCAGAACAGGCTCGGAAACAGTTTCAGAACCTGTTCCACCGAGTATTCCAGCAAGAGTGGAAAGCGTGTCTGTGGACTTCCTTACTCCACGACCATGGAAGCACCAAAGTTCACACCCCCTTGATCAAATTTTGTCCGACATTAATACAGGAGTGCAAACTAGATCCAAGCTTAAAAATTTCTGTGCTTTTTATGCTTTTCTCTCTAATATTGAGCCTATAAATGTTAATGAAGCTCTTGCAGATTCAGATTAGGTTACAACAATGCAAGAGGAGCTTCATCAGTTTGAAAGGAACAAGGTGTGGCATCTTGTACCTTAGCCGGAAGACAGATCAATCATTGGCACCAAGTGAGTGTTCCGAAACAAGGTTGATGAGTTCGAAACAGCCACCAGGAATAAGGCCCGGCTGGTGGTTCAAGGTTACAACCAAGAAGAGGGCAGCCCATTGATACTCCCATCTCTCCTTCAACCAGATTAGTAATGGATGATGGGAGTCCCTCAGTTGAGGAAAAATCCTATAGGGGCATGATAGGATCGCTTCTTTATCTAACTGCTAGTAGACCTGATATTGTTTTCAGTGTCGGTTTGTCTGCCCGTTTTCAGTCCAAGCCTAAAGAATCACATTTAAAGGCTATTAAACGGATTCTTAGATATCTAAAACATACACCTGATTTGGCTTTATGGTACCCTAGAGGATGCAACTTTGACGTTGTTGGATATGCTGATGCTGACTATATAGGTTTCTTGGTTGATAGAAAAAGCACCTCAGGTATGGCTCATTTTCTTGGACCCTGTTTGGTATCTTGGGCAACCAAGAAACAACACTCAGTTGCCATGTCCACAGCAGAAGCTGAATATGTTGTAGCTGCTTTCTGTTGTGCTCAACTATTGTGGATAAGGCAACAACTTAAAGCTTTTTGTGTTGACACAGGATGCATTCCCATATTTTGTGACAATACAAGTGCAATTAATATTTCCAAAAACCCTTGTCAACATAAAAGGACTAAACATATTGACATTCGTCATCACTTTTTGAAGAGACAATGTTGAAAAAGGCTTGGTTTCAATGAATTTTTGTGCCACTAATAAACAAATTGCTGATATTTTCACCGAGGCACTGAATAGAGAGCAGTTTGAGAAGAACAGATTGGAACTGGGTCTAATTAAAATGACTTGAGAATGCTTAATTAACCCCCAATGCTTGTCTAGTTAAAGGGCTTTTCAGGTCAAGCTTGTTAAAATTATTGGTTGCAGTCAAACATGGTGCTATATTTAGCACATGTGTGGAATACAGCTTGTTGACACTCGTTGAGGTCTGATAATATTGCCCTTATTGTCCCATGTTACCAAACAACTGACTGCAGAAACAAGCACCAAGAACAGGTATGGCCGTTGTTTGTCACTTTATGCGAATCAGGTAGTTAATTCAGTTGTTGATTTTTTAAAACGTGTGTGACTAGGAGACTTAATACTCCTCTTTTTGGTTGAAAGCTAGTACCTCCTTAACCTCCTGGCCTGCTCACGTCGCTTACCAAAACCCTCTCAATTTTGCTCTCTCTTTCTCTCTCTCACCAAAACCCTAATCTCTCATAACCCAAGCTTCTCTGCACCATCAATGGCGACCTCCGGCAGTAGTTCCTTCGCCTCTGAGAAACGCAGCACCACCACCTCTCAAGCTCCAGTCTCAAAGCGCGCGCACATGGCGTCTCCGCCAACGCCCGCCTCTCTGCCCTTGTCGGCAGCTGCAGCACCAGTACAAATCAGAGGTACGGGGTTCAATTCTCTATCCCCTTTGCCTATTTACTCTACAATTTTTGGTTTCTTGAAGCGTCTAGACTTGCGAACGGTAGGGATGAAATTGGGTGATGTTCCTCCTGCATTTGGATGGGATTTGGTATTGTTCGACCCTAACGTAGAACCTACTGGGTCTAAGGGTGTTCTTAAAACAAATGCGGGTCAAGCTATATCTGATGATGTACTTAAAGTAGACACGACACGGTTAGGGTCTGAACCTGTTCCTGAACTGGGTAAAGCCCGAACGGGGTCTGCACCTGTTTTCTTTGACATAATGGATGACCCCATCATAAATTTGGATCGAGTGGAAGACCTTGAGGAGACTAACAGTGATGGGTCTGAGTCAACCATAGAGGTCCTCCAACCTCAGCCTTTCTAGAAAACTAAACCGGCTGAATGGGGGCCTAGACGTCGGTTTAAAACCACCACTTCAAAACCTATTTCCATACCTATTTATAGACCTCGAACCCGCAGTTCTGGTTCACTCTCTGGCTCTTCCCAGCCAAAACAAGTATCTGAACCTACTATTACAAAAGCCTCTGCCAAACCCACTAAAGAATCTACCCAGTCTCCATCAGCCAAAACCCAAAGCACCCAAACCAAAAGGAAAGCCGTTTCAGAACAAGTGCCAGAACAGGTGCTTGAAGAATCAGGACCTGAGGAAATTGCTTCCAAACAGATGCCTGGCCCTGGTCCATCAGTGAAGCCTTCCTCCAAAAGAGTCTCATCAAAGAGAAAGGCTGCTTCTAATCAGGAGGTGCCCATAAAAGCCAAGCCTGATGAATCGCAATCCAAGAAAGCCAAAACTACCATGCCCACAGTAGACCGAGTAGCTCATTTTCTCCAAAAGAGTGTGGTACGGGGCAAAATTATCAAAGTTGCTTATTTTCAAGAACAGGGCCTAGAGATGTTCCTGGATAAGCTTACAGCCCAAGGTTGGCTAGACCTCTTTACAAACACCTAGAGAGGGTGTTCAGTACCTGATTTAGCTGAATTCTATGCCAACTATAATGTCACCAATGGAGTGGTGACAAGTATGGTCAATGGGAAGGGGATACGGTTCAATGCTAAGGAATTGGGAGAAATTCTAGGAGTTCCTACTGAGGGCTTTGAGGTGTATGTAAGGGAAAACAAGATAGTACTCGGAGCTGAAAGATTGCTCCAATTGACTCAAAGGTTGAGTCAACAACTAGGGTTGAAAACACCCAGGTCAGTCAAGAAAGGGGAGATGACACCTTGTCACCGGTTGCTCTTCTGGTTTATCATCAAAAACATCATCCCCCGGGGCCAAGGGCGTAACCTTGTAGATGCAATGGATCAATGCCTTATTGATCTCCTGGACTGGGGAGAGCAGATCAACCTACCAGCCATCATGATCAGTCATATCTCCCGCATTGCAAACATAGCTAGAGAACATGACCTGGGGTATGGATTTCTTCTGACTTCAGTCTTTGAGCACTTTGGGGTTTCTTTACAGAAGAAGGTAGGGGTCCAAGTGACAGATGAGATAGGAAGCAGCACCCTGATCAGTTATGGGTTCAAGCTTGCAAAGGGTGAGACTGCTAGTTCTAAACAGGGGCCTCAAACACCCTTCACCCCTGTTCCTGGTCCTTCCTCTAGTGAGCCTTCTGTTGATGCCTTACTTCTGGACCAAAACCGGTTGAAGACCGAGCTCACTGAGGTTAAAGCTGCACTTGCCGAGGAGAAGGCTCTCAATGCCAAGCGCCATGAGGATCTGATGTCAATTCGCTCCGTCCTCATAGCCAAACTCTCTTCTCCTCCACCCTGAATCAGCTCAACCCCCTGATCCTTCCCTGCTCTGTCTTTCTTTATTTTCCACCCTGTTCTCAACAACTGTTTTTATCTATCTGGTTGTGCTTTGTGCCTGACAATGGTTTTTGCTAATCTTAGTTGGATCTATTGTGATGTGTGCCATGCTTGTCTTCTTGTTGTTATTTGTTTACGCGTGACTCGGATGGCCAATATCATTACCATACCATATACTTGAGTGTAACGCAGGTTGTTTTTTCTCCATTACCCAAGAGGTGGTGACTGCAAACATCCTGCTTCTCTTGTTTGACCTGACCACCCTTTTTCGATGATGTCAAAAGGGGGAAGATGGGCATGACCATGATCGTTTTAGCTTGACTGAAACTTGCTTTTGTCTTTTATGTCAATATGGTCATTTGGTTTGTCATCATCAAAAAGGGAGAAATTGTTGGGAAATTGTTGATCCCATCCTTATGTAATGTAAGGTTTTGATGATAACAAACACAAATGGAATATACACTTGAGTGTGTTGATCGAATAGTTTCTAAGAACTGTTTGGAAAACTTTGAAATTGGTTGATTAACCATGGTCAAGAACAGGTCTTAAGAACAGTTCCTCAGAACAGTTGAATGGCAAAGAACTCAAAGCGCATCAGAGACATGAAGAACTCCAGGAATAGCTCAGGAAACAGTTCTGAGTAAACACCACAGCATTGAAGTAACACGTTAAGATCCTATAGATGCTGTCTGGTTGATTCAACAAGAGTCTTGGTCTGTCACAAGTTTTATTTTCTTAGATTCTTGTTAATATGCCATTTAGAAGAACTCGATTCAACATTTATTTTGAACGATTTTTAAGAACACTGTCTCAGATCAGTTCAGAGATAAGGGTTCAGACTGTTTTCAAGCAAAAATGATTTTTCACAGGTTTTTCCAAAATCTTGGGCTGACGGTTTTTCGAAATTATTTGAGATATATTTTCTGTTATCATTAAACCCAGGATAAGTTAATTTTTGGCTTTGAAAATATATTGTGGAGATTTTGAGTCTAGCTTTTAGGGGAAATCTTTTACAAAATAAATCAAACTCTTATTTTTGGAATATGAATGAGAAGATAAGAAATTTCGAGATTTGGCTACTGAAAATTTTAGTCACTTCCCATAATCTTTTTAGGAGCAAAAAGATCTTATACTTATGGCTCAAGTATACAAAGATCTTGTTGTCCTCTACTTATTTAAGGAGCTTCTCCACCTCCACATAAAATAGGACTTCACACAGTTTTGCACACGGTTTTCATAAATATTTTTGAGAAAGTTCTTACACGGTTTTTCTAGGGATTTAACTTGCAAATCATATTTTCAGAAAAACCATCAAAGTGTGTGTGAAAATTGAGTCATCTTCCTTGGCATACTAGGAGCAAAATTGTACTTTACATTCGCTTAGCTAGAAGCACAAAAGTGAGGTGTATTTTTATTCTCTTCTTTCATCAAAGTGAGAGTTGAGTGTGTCCAAGCCTAGGGAGGATTTGGATGTGTGTAATTCGTCTTGGGGAGACGATTACGTGAGTGTGTCCAAGTCTGGGAGACTAGGACATGGTGTGTAACTAGTCTAAGGGTAGACAGTTACGTGTGTTGCAATTGTAACAGAGAAGGTTACCTTTGTAACGTGTTTAGCCCGTATAGTGGAAGTGTGTGAAAAATCCTACGGGGTTAGGTCGTGGTTTTCGCCTCGGTTGGGCTCGAGGTGTTTCCGCGTAAAAATCTTATGTTCTCACTTTTCCACTTATTTCCGCTGTTTTACACCTTCTGTGCACGTTACAAACAGTCCGTCCAAACAAGTTCCAAGCTTGTTCCCAGAAACTGCGAAAATTTGCCAACACAATTTACCCCCCGTCTTGTGTTTGTGTACTCTCAAATCTAACACCATGTGTGGCTCATTGTGCTGAATTGATTATGAAGTGCTTAAATGTGATACATGTGGAGCCCCTTTCCTTCCGTGTCTTCAAGTTACACTATGTGCATAAGGGTGAGTTTTTCAAAGAAGGATTTCATGTTTGAAATGATAATAGCCATGAATATTAGTGCATGATGGCATATTTTAACTAAATGAATATAGTTTTAGGAGTGAACCTACTTGAACAGGGGAATCCCAAAGAGTTTTACAAAGGCGTGAGTTGCGTGATAAATGATTTCGCTATGAGAAGCAGCAAAATTATTAGCCATTATGGCCCATACGCTTTAAAGTGGCTAAAATAATGTGCTTCGGACAATGTGAAAAGAACGATGTTGACCTAGGGGAAGGTCCGGAAATCCTAGAGCTTAAGTGTGAGCGTTAGGTCTCACTATGGGGTTGAGAATGAATTTCACCCAATCAGCACCTATAATGATCTTATGCCAGAAGTACTTTCGTACTAAGTTAAGAAAAGCAATTGGCGCTTAGCCATTTTATACGTTTTGATTTTTATGGGCCCTAAGTGGCCATATGGAATGATGTATGAAAAGCTTATGAGGGTCGTTGTACGACCATTATGAAATGAAATGTCTTTTGAAAGAACAAGAGCCTCAAGAGGCTAAGCAAAGTGCTTTCAAGAAAAGAAGAAAAGTTTTATGTGCATGTTATGTGCTTTTCTTATGAATGAAATATGAATGAGATTTCAAGTAAGGATAAGTGAAGTATTTTCATGAAAAGAAAGAAAGATGCTTGTGCAAGTCATATGAATGAAATCTAAGTAAACCGTTATGTGAACATTCCAAGTATAACTTATGAATGAGAAGCTAAGTAAGATACGATTATGAAAAAGAAAGCCTTATGAGCATGTTTCACGCATACCTTATGAATGAGACTTGAAATGTGTGTGTGCCTTATGCATATCATATGAATGAGTTGCTAAGACAAGAATGATTATGAAATAAAAAGATAACTTTATGTGCACATCATGTGAATGAGGTTTCGTGCATAGTTTAAACTAGAATGCTAAGAAGTTATATTTATGAAAAAGAAAGATCCATATGCTTAGGCTATAAAAGAAAGTTTCTATGCTTAGTCCTTGATGCCTGCTTATATGTTAAGTGCTTGTTAGTTAAGAAATTCAAAGACCTAAACATGAGTCTCAACGACTAAAATGAAGTTTATGGTTAGTAGTATTTTACAAGAACTCCGAGAATGCCTAATTTGATAGTAAAGTATGAATACGTGATATGTGACTATTAAAGATACTATTGCCTGCAACGGTTTTGGTTTTAAGGGGGTTGGGGGACACTCACTGAGCGTGTGGTTGCTCATCCCACTACTCTTTCTCCTTTTTCCCCAGGTATTCTTTATAACAGGAAAAAGATTGAATTAGCTATGCCAAGATGGAATCCGTTCATGCTTGTAAGGTGTTGTTTGTGCCCATCGAAGGGATCTTACGTGTTTAATGAAGTCACGTTATGTATTCTTAGTTTGAAATGTTTGTAAACAGGTATTCTAAGTTCATGTAATATATACTGTTTATGAGTCGCTCTAAATGGCCTTATGAGCCAACCATCTAGTCAGTTAGATGTCTTTTGGCTAAAGTTAGTTATGTTTTAGGATGTAAACCACAATACTCCGGTTGTGTGAACCGTTGAGTTGTATCTTCCCTTTCTTCTTTATTCTTGAATTAATCTGGTTAGTGTACTCCAAGCGAGTGGCTCGTTGAGTTGTAAACTTCGGCGTGTAGCCATTGAGCTGCTTTTAAAGGTTTTACGCATCCGTGTAATTGTAGGGATTTGTTGTAAGGCTTATAGCCTGGAAACGGCCAGTTTTTAGGGGAAACTTTGTCCGTTTCGTCCCAGAATTTAGGTAGAAAGTTAAGAAAACCTAACGCTTCTGGCCGGAGGGGCTGGGGGTGTCACACACATAAAGTTATCTTTTTATTTCATAATCATTCTTGTCTTGGCATTTCATTCATATGATATGCATAAGCCACACACATTTCAAGTCTCATTCGGAGGGTATGCGTGAAACATGCTCATAAAGCTTTCTTTTTCATAATCATATCTTACTTAGCATCTCATTCATAAGTTATACTTGGAATGTTCACATAACGCTTTACTTTCATTAGCATGCTTTACTTAGATTTCATTCATATGATATGCACAAGCATCTTTCTTTCTTTTCGTGAAAATACTTCACTTAACCTTACTTGAAATCTCATTCGTATTTCATTCATAAGAAAAGCACATAACATGCACAGAAAACTTTTCTTCTTTTCTTGAAAGCACTTTGCTTAGCCTCTTAAGGCTCTTGTTCTTTCAAAAGACATTTCATTTCGTATTGGTCATGCATCGACCCTTATAAGCTTTTCATATCTCATTTCATATGGCCTCTTAGGGCCCGTAAAAACCTTCTTTCCTTTTGAAACATATAAAATAGCAAAGTGCCAATTACGTTTCTTTGCTTGTTAGGAAAATACATCTAGCATAAGATCATTAAAGGGTGCTGATTGGGTGAGATCTATTCTCAACCAATAGTGAGACCTAACGCTCACACTTAAGCTCTTACTCCAGGGATGGCCACATATAACATATCGCACCATTCCATTACCCTCGTCAAGGTCTTCTAGGGTCTCCTAGTACCAGGACTTATTCCCTAGGCTAACATCATTCACAACATATCATATTGTCCGAAGCACATTATCTTAGCCAATGTAAAGCGTATCGGCCATAACGGCTAATAATTTTGCTGCCTCTGACAGCGAAATACTTTTCATACAACTCACGCATTTATAAAACTCTTTAGGGATTCCCCCGTTGGAGCAAGTTTACTCCCAAAACTGCATTTATTTAGTTAAAGTAGACCATCATACACTAATAATTATAACTACTATCATTTCAATATATGAAATCATTCTTTGAAAAACTCACCATTATGCACATAATGCAACTTGAGAACATCAAAGGGAAGGGGTTACACATGTATCAAATTCAAGCACTTCATAATCAATTCAACATAATGAGCCACACATGGCCTCGTAACCCACACGATTGCGGTTAATTCACAACCCAGACTCCCTCCTGACAAGCATCGTACCACAAGAACCTCGAACCACTTATAATTCTTCCTCAAACCATCCAACTACCATCTCGGTTTTAGTTTTACAATCTAATATTCCAATCATTATGATATACTAATATGAGATAAGCGATATAAAACTCACCTAACTTACCGAATGAGCAACGACACTTAGCAGCGTACTACAGCCAACGTTTATCACGAAACATTCACATATATACACATACTTAGATATAATCATATGCCATTAACGTGAAAAGAACATCTAGCAAACCGAATCGAACTAGCTAAACGTGAAAGATGATTACATCGATGTGTTGCAAATAAGGGCAAACAAGCTCGTGTCGTTATTCAAGAATTGTTTCAAAAGCTACTTCGTAAGCACATTTTAACCAACGAATCAAATATCGATTCGAAGTTACATTTAAGCCTATTAGGTCATTTAAGCATGTTACATTTCACGGCGTTCGTAATGAGCAACGACAGTTAGCAGCGTGCTACAGCCAACGGTTATCATGAAACATTCACATATATGCACATACTTAGATATAATCATATGCCATTAACGTGAAAAGAACATCTGGCAAACCGAATCGAACTAGTTAAACGTGAAAGACGATTACATTGATGTATTGCAAATAAGGGCAAAAAAGCTCATGTTGTTATTCAAGAATTGTTTCAAAAGCTACTTTATAAGCACATTTTAACCAACCAATCAAATATCGATTCGAAGTTACATTTAAGCCTATTAGGTCATTTAAGCATGTTACATTTCACGGCATTCGTCTATCACACCATGGTTACTAAGCAAGCCTATTTATGCCATTCAAGCTTAACATGAGTCAAGTCCCTATTAAACATAAAACAATTCACTATTTAGGCTAATTTGGTCATTTAGACATAATACGATTCAAGCGTTTACACTCACGATTCAAATCACTTCGTAGTCACTATTTACGCCTAAAACTTAACATATTCAAATCGATTCTAAACATATATAATCCATTTCGAACTAACTTTTCAAGCGTGTATAAACTTAACATATTCGGATCAATTCTAAACATGCATAGCTTCTCATCACATAATTTATGAAATTAATTAAACCTAAGCTGACATAAATCATCGTTTAAGTTAAAACATTTTGAAATTAATACTAATTTAGGAGGCGAGGAATACCCACCTCAATCCAAGCTAAGGATTCGTTCGAAGGCTGTTGGGCTTCGCTTTGAGTGCTGGAAGACTCGATTCCCTGGCCCTTGCTCGTGAAGCACGAACCAACCCAATCAATGCCTGATCTACGCAAACACAGACCCAATTCGACCCCAATTCGACCCAAATCCTGACCTGGGTTTTTACACCTTTCACTACCGTTGCCGCTGCCGCTAGTGGTGGTCATTGGTATGGGCTCACCGATGGGGACTCCTCGTCACCGTCGTCACACCCAACTTGCCAGCCTCAGTCGCGACAGCCGCCGGCGACAAGTCGAGGTTCCTCGAGTTCCTATTCACTCAGTTCCTCTCCTTGGGTCTCTCTCTTCCTTCCTCGTTGGTGGTTGTGCCTGAGTCCGACCGCACGACCATCATTTCGGCCGCCGGCGCCGGCACCGTCGCCCTCTATCTGTCGCCCTCTCTCTCCTCTGGTGTGGTGTTGTGGTCGGGGTGGGGGTGCCGTGAAGAGCTTCAAGAAAGCCCCCCTTCGCATTTTTCTGCTCAGAGGAAGAAGGGGCTTCAGCCCCCTAAAAAAAATATATATGTGTTTTTTTTTTTTTTGGTTGTTTGTTTCTTGGTCGCCTGCCCATTCAACTAAAATAGCTAATCCAATCTCGCAACCTCCTATTCTAAACCCGATTGTTAAAACGACCTTCTATCGACTATTCGTTCCCAAATATAAACAAGGGTTCGATTTATTAAACATCGAACGACTTCTAGGGTTGACAGCCTAATCGTATTCAGGAAACGACTAAATAAATCGAATAACGACTAAATTAAACTATCGATATAATTTAAAGTCAAAACAACATGAATTTACTTTAAAATCAATAATAACAGTAATAATTCCTTTTTTAATAAAAATTATAGCTCCCAAAAGCACATCGATAATAATTTAACTCATATGGTTGCTAAAAATACGATTTTATAATGTAAAAAGCAAGATAAGCAAATTAACATAAAAATAACGAAGGCGGGTCTTACATTTTTTCCCCCTTAAAAGAATTTCATCCTCGAAATTCTAAACCGAAGTTTGGTCCTTCCTAGAATGTGCGCACATAAACTATGATCTACACGGTAAGTTTCCAAAAGGTTCTATTTTGTATATACTACTTCTTTTAAATCAAAAGAAAAAAGCTTATGGCATCCAGTCTCCTCCTCGGCAGTCCTCTTCAAGTGTCTACTTACTCTATTTAGGCTCCGAGGGCAAATCGCATTGGAGAGGGGCAAATTAGTTAGCATGGGAAAACCATAGTAAGTTTGTTTTGAAAATGAAATACAGATTTTCAATACCCTAGACTGAATTCACCTAGTAAGCGACAATTCTATGTACATGCAAAGCTACGAACTGAAGTTTAAAGGAAGGAAAATTGGGCGGTTGACTCCTTAAGGTCATATGCTAGTAGTCTCATTCTAAAAACATGAATTCAAACCACCTTTAGGATCACAATGGTTAACATGAAGACTCCTACAACACATTGAGAATACTAAGAGCGTCACATAGCACCACCTGGCATTACTCGAGCATAATAGCATCGTATAGCATCAGCATTTCAACATTCTCAGGTTTACGAATTGGAAGTAACATGCAACTAGATAATATACATTTAGCAAGAAATTTTATAAAACGAAAGCATATGTGAGCAGCATTTCCATGTTTTCACCTCAATCACGAGTAACTTTTAAACTTCAATCATGGCAATTTAGACAAGGCATGCTAATGTTGTATGAAGGGGTTGACTTAATCAGTGTTGTTCTAAAACATGAAGATATTAGGTCAATCTAAGGTTAAGTTATGTACTAGAAGGTTACCACGTCACACTAAGATTGCAGAGATACCATTTGCATCATATTGGCAATAAAAGAGCTTGAAGTAGCATTCAGATTCATATTGACATCGCATAGGGTTTACAACAGAGTAATGAAAATCCGAAATCACGATTAACATGAACTAGCATAATCATGTCGGCAAGGACAACTTGGAGAAGGAGATATTGAGGCAGGAATGTAAGTCGATGATTTCGATGGTGGGGAGCCTTTCCCTAGGGTCCTTACTTGGAGCTGATCGTTTCTGAAGTCGTAGATTCATACAAATGAATGGTTATGCTCCTAGATGAGTCCTTGGTCTATGGCTTATGGGCCTACATGCTTCCGCTGTGCTACTCTGATCAAATATACAAAGGCAAGAATGTATGAATGCAAATTTCTAAGGTTGTCTCATCATGCTTTAATATGTGGGTATGCAGTTATTCAGCTATTACGTGGAATTATAGAATTCATAAAATGCACGCAACAAGTTAGAGGTTATGCCATGCCATGAATCAGTAAACTTAGATAATCTGAATAATCAAGCTACGTTACCAATCCGACTCAAGTCAAGCTCTTTCACTAGCATACATAACCGAAGCACTTCAAAACTAAGTTACTTAACCAGGGGGTTTTCATTTCATAGCAAGGCAATAGAGACATCACACAGCATCCTTTTGGCATCATAAGAAGTCCTTAAGACATGCAGACTCACAGGGTCGTCACACAGAAAGAACACCTAGAATTTTATGCACGCGTACAATCCCCCTTTGCAACCGGTGGTCAATGGCTTGCCCTAAATACCGTCCAATTTAGGAAGGAGTGGTGTCTAGCTGTTAGGGTTGTTTGCATATGGTTGACATTACTGGTCCTATAGGTACGCATTGAAGGTTATATGAGGTACATCTATCCTATAGGTGGTCATAGGAATCCTACTGCTTATGTCACTCACCTTGGTAGGGATTGTTTACTACGTACAATTCCAAAGTCTACCAGGTTCTTTCTCCCTTATGCTTTCTATGTATATCAAGGTTCGTTCGGGCCAAAACATTGCACCCCATTGACGAATAACAATCCATATAATAAAAAGAACAAGTAATGTATGGTTTAGGCAATAATGGCAAAGAAGGGGAACTGTCGGTACACTACGTAATGGTTAACGAGGTCCTACCATTAGCACAAAGTTTTCAAGCATGCCTATAAAAGTAGCCCCTAATATACTCAGGGAATTCAGAATTCAAAACAAAAGAGAGAAGATATCATTTAGTCGGATTACCAATTATAGCAACCGATCTCGACACATATAGTACAATGGCATGTACTTGGAGACCTAAGCTCGTTCATCTTAGCTAAACATTATAATGTAAAACTTGACTCGACAGTGAAAAACACATTAACATTTCGAAACTTTGGATTTCAAAGGTGAAAAATAGCTGGTTTGTTTTGAACTTCTTCCCTACCAACTTTTGAGTACGTCTGCTCACTCCATTATGGGGCCCGAGGTGCAAATCATACTTTAGGGGCAAAGACGAGCTTAGAAAAGAATTTTCAATCGCTTGAGTCTAATTGACATGCTTTAACTATCGATTGCCTTATCAGAGCGCACGAAGAAAACATTTATCATTCAAAACATCACTTAGCTCACACAAGAACACAGAAGTGAATTGGGCTCACATCCTAGCACGCGACTCACATTTTATTCGATCGATTTACTCGGATCGCATATGAGTAAATCAATGAAGCCATTTAGTACATTAGGAACATATTACACCAATGAAGTTGTTAAATTAGTATGTTCAGTTTTGATGACAACAAACCCAAGTGTAAAATGCTCTTAAGTAATGTTGCTCCAAACAAAGTTCCCCAAACAGGCATACACTGTTATTTTCAATATGCGTCTTAACTTGTTTGCTGAATGTTGAGAACAAGTCTTAAGAACAGGTCTCATACCTTGATGACTCACGCTCAAGTCAAGAACACCACCTCGATGAGTTGATTGTGTGTTAAGATCAGTTCCTGAACTCAAGCAATACAAGAACAACCTGGCAAACAGGCTAGGTGTTTCAAGGACAATCCAGCAAACAGGCCTTTCTGAACTCAAGCGATACAAGAACAACCTGGCAAACAGGTTGGTCCAGGTGGTTGGGGCAGCGTATTCGTCTTGAACAAGATGACTGGATCTACAACAAGATGTCCTGGGTAATTTAGGTTTTATTTTTTAGACTCTTGTTAATATGCCAATCTTGAAAAGTCTCTGACTAACCACTCT
This sequence comes from Carnegiea gigantea, assembly GCA_029747015.1. Taxonomy (NCBI): domain Eukaryota; kingdom Viridiplantae; phylum Streptophyta; class Magnoliopsida; order Caryophyllales; family Cactaceae; genus Carnegiea; species Carnegiea gigantea. The sequence goes on along the minus strand of JAKOGI010001744.1, from coordinate 39,672 downwards.
TGAATTGGTTGCGCTATTTGCTTCAGAACACTAAGTTTGAACAACCCTGTAAACAGGGTACCTAGGGTGTTTCTGAACTGCAACGGCCAAACCCGGTCACTTTGGAAAACTTATTTTGGTTGCCAAAAGCTCTAATATATTTTGATTAAATTCCAAGACAGCAATTTAAGCTGTAGGAAATCTTTTGATATGAAAATCACTTGGGAGATTTGCAAAACTGATTTTGGAAAATATTTACCAAAACCGAAAATATTTCTCTCTTATCCTTTGGAAAGTGATTAATTCAAAATTCAAGCTGAGATTCTTTTCCAGGTATTTCACGGCTATTTTTAAGGGGAAAAGACAGTCTTTTATCCTCCAAAATCGAATCCCTACAATATTGGGAAACTCTATCCTCATTGGATCTTTTAGCCGTTAGAATTCTCTGTGCTAAGCAAAAATCTCTCTTTGCTAAACATAGCTGATTTTATCACTTCTCCTTGTTTTTGACCGTTGGATTTTTTGTTTAAAAACTCAACATTTCACTCCCATTCAGAAGATGAGAAAAAACGAGAAACATACACAACATACGCAAAAAGGGAGAAGTGCAAAAGTGGTTTTTCTAGTGAGAAGAATTTTTCGAGCTACTCTTGAGAAAAGAAAAACCGAGACAAGTTGTGTTTAAGCTGAGCTTTCAAGATATTGGCATACTAGGACCTCATTGTACCTTACATCTGCTTAAATCAGAAGCACCCCCGTAAGGTGTTTTGTAACCCTGATCTTGGATCAGAAAAGTGAGTGAGTGGTCCTCAGTCGTGTGGACTTTGGACGTGTCCAATCTGGTGAGATTTGGACGTGGTGTAACCTTTCTTAGAAAAGAAGGTTACGTGGTTGCAAGTTGTAACAAGGTGTGTTACATTTGTAACGTGTGAAGCCCGTTAGTGAAAGTGGTTAAATCCTACACGAGGTAGGTCGTGGTTTTTCACACCTCAGTTGGGCTAGAGGTGTTTTCCACGGAAAAATTGTGTGTGCTTTATTTCCGCATTTATCTTGTTGATTTTCGCCTTTGAGCAAATTGAAAACATCTGGTGTAAACAAGTCAGAAGGTTGTTTGTAATTCAAGAACAACCTCTGCAATTAGGAGAGTGTTTGTCAGTAAGTACGCGAAAATCGAACACCACAATTCACCCCCCCTCTTGTGGGTAAGTACTCTTAAATTCAACAAGTGGTATCAGAGTAGGTTCTCTCACAAAAGGGCTAACACCTTGAGAGATTCTGAAGATGAGTACACCACAAGGAATCCTTGAAGGGCAATCCATTACTCGGCCACCCTATTTCAACGGCCAACATTATAGTTGGTGGAAGAATAGGATGGAGAACTATATTCAGGCAGAAGATTATGAGTTATGGATGCTCATCAAGAACGGGCCCCTTGTTCCCACCAAGGTGCTTGAAGATGGTAAGAAGGTTCCCAAGGAACCCATAGAGTTTGATGCTGAAGACTATAAGAAAATGGAAAAGAATGCCAAGGCCAAGAAGCTATTATATTTTGGCCTAGGTCCAGATGAATATACACGTATCTCGGAGTGTGAGTCAGCCCAGGAGATATGGAATGCCCTCCAAGTAGCTCATGAAGGAACAAGTCAAGTCAAACAATCACGTATTGAGCTACTCATGAGGCAATATGAGTTGTTTGATATGGGTGATCGTGAGAACGTGATGGATATGTACACACGCTTCACCCACATAACAAACGAGCTAAAATCCCTGGGAAAATCCTTCACCACAGAAGAGCTGGTGAGGAAGATTCTAAGGATTTTGCCTCGATCTTGGGAAGCGAAGGTGACAGCCATCCAAGAAGCTAAAGATATGAACAAGATCACCCTCGACGAGTTGATTGGCAATCTTCAAACCTATGGACTCAGAAAGAACTCACAACAAAAAGAGGAGCAGAAGAAGGATCGTGGGCTTGCCTTGAAAGCACAAGAGGATGATGACTCTGACCTTGAGGATGAAGAGATGGCCTTAATGACACGAAAGTTCAAGAAATTCTTCAAAAAGGTCAAAGAAAACAGCAGAAGAAAGGACTTCAGTAAATCCAGAAACACCCCCCGAGAACAGTTCACAGGGTGTTTTAAATGTGGCAAACCAGATCACCTTGTGAAAAACTGCCCTCTGCTTCGAGAAGAGCAGGAGTTCGAACAACCCAGAAAACAGGTTCGAAAACAACCTGTGAACACCTCAGGCAAAAGATTCTCGAAGGCTATGCTTGCTGCCTAGGGAGACTCTTCTGAGGATGAAGGTAAATCTGAAAGTGAAGGAGATGCTGTAGCTCTCATGGCACAAAGTGACTCAGACTTAGATGATGAATCCACAAACAGCTTGACTGATCTCAAGAACAAGGTACATGGTCTCAATAAAGCAACTCTCGAAAAACTTTTGTATACCTTGATGGATACTTGTGCTGAATTGAAACGAGATGTCCAAGACCGAGAACTAGAAAATGAGATCCTTAAGAATGAGAAACTTGAGGCTGGAAGAGAAATTCTAGCTTCACATCAAACCATAAATGACCTTAGGGAGACCTTGATCTTGAACGAAGTAAAATATACCACCAATCAAGCCAAGGCTGAAAAGGAAACCCTTGAGCTTAAAGAAAAGGTCAAAGTTTTGCTTACTGAAAACAAGAACCTGTCGGCTAAAGCAAAACGCACAGAACACGACCTTGCCACAAACAGGTTGTGGAACAAGTCCTCAGAAGCCCTTGATTGGTTAAACACTCACCACAGTCGAAACAAAAAGGGAATTGGATATAAGCCTAAACGAACCGTTTACCCAATCCATAGAAAGTATGTGGGATTACCTGAAAACATTGTTTGCTTTCATTGTGGTAAAACTGGTCACTATCAATATTCATGTCCTTCAAGAAGGTATGCCATTGAAAAGAATGAAAGGTATGTGAAACAAATCTGGATTAGGAAAGATGAGCTTTATTTGTCTAAAAGAATGGGACCCAAGTGGATCTGGGTTCCCAAAACTAACCCTTGATTTGTTTTGCAGGCTGAAGTGAGAGAGAACAACCCCACAAACAACCCAGCAAACAGGGTAAGAAACACCCTGGCAAATAGCTCAGAAAATAACCTTGAAAACAGGCAGCTGTGGTATGTTGATAGTGGGTGTTCGCGGCATATGACCGGAGAAAAATCAAACTTTCTCTCACTTACAGCTTCAACCGGTGGGAGCGTGGCTTTTGGAAACGGCAAGTCTGGGACAATTGTCGGTATAGGTAGCATTGGTAAAACTCTCTCCCACTCAATTGATAATGTGCACTTAGTTGATGGTTTAAAGCATAATTTACTAAGTGTGTCCCAACTGTGTGACAAGAACAATCTAGTGGTGTTCTCACGAACACATTGCTTGGTTGTCAATGCCAACACAGGAGACGTTGTGTTAAAGGGGAAGCGTCACAAAAATGTTTACAAAGTTTGTATTTCCACACTTCTCCAAAACAACCTGACTTGTTTGAGTGCTGTGAATGATGATATAATGCTCTGGCACAAGAGACTAGGTCATGCGAGCCTTACTCTTTTAAACAAACTTATTTCCAAAGACTTGGTTGTTAGACTACCTTCCATCAAGTTTAATGATGATAGGGTATGTGAAGCTTGTGCAAAAGGAAAACAAGTCAGATTGTCTTTTAAATCAAAAAGGTGTGTTAGCACTACCCGACCTCTTGAATTATTACACATTGATCTATGTGGTCCTATGAGGATAACAAGTAGAGGTGGGAAGAGGTATGTGCTTGTCATAGTGGATGATTACTCTCGATTTACTTGGACCCTGTTCTTGGCCTCCAAGGATGAAACTTTTGAGAATTTTATTGCCCTTCTCAAAAAGGTTGAAAAGAGAGTAGGACACTCATTGGTTAGCTTGAGGTCTGATCATGGTACTGAATTTGAAAATGCAAGTTTTACAGAATTTTGTAATACGCATGGTGTTGATCATAACTTCTCGGCCCCAAGAACACCCCAACAGAATGGGGTGGTTGAGCGCAAAAACCGCACCCTAGAAGACATGACTAGGACAATGCTTATTGCTAGTGGTCTTCCTAGGAACTTTTGGGCAGAAGCTTTGAACACATCATGTTACATTATGAATAGATGTATGATTAGACCTATTTTGAACAAAACTCCCTACGAACTCTTTAAAGGCAGAAAGCCCAACATTATGCATTTAAGAACATTCGGTTGTAGGTGTTTTGTGCATAATAATGGGAAGGATGCTTTAGGAAAGTTTGATCCCAGGAGTGATGAGGCAATATTTCTCGGTTATTCCTCTCACAGCAAGGCATACAAAGTCTTTAACAAAAGAACCTTGTGCGTTGAGGAAAGTGTGCATGTGCTTTTTTATGAATCTAACACTTTGAATAAGAATGGTGCACAGGAAGAAGAGTTTGAATTAGGTCTTATTCGAAAAGAAGTGTTGCCCCATGAGAGACAAGGTAAGAACACCATGGAGACAACAGGCCCAGAAGTTGTTCCTCAAAACGGTAGGCAAGGTGAACACCAAACAGGGGGAAACACCGTTGAACCCTGTTCGGGACCATGTTCTTCAGGAACAGGCTTACAAACAGGTGCAGAAACAGGCTCAGGAGGTGTTCGTGAGCCTGATTCTCCAAATATTCCGGCTAGAGTAGAGCATGTGTCTGTGGATCCACTTACTCCACGACCATGGAAGCACCATAGTTCACACCCCCTTGATCAAATTCTGTCTGATATTAACAGTGGAGTGCAAACTAGGTCTAAGCTTAAGAATTTCTGTGCTTTCTATGCTTTTCTCTCTAACATTGAGCCAAAGAATGTGAATGAAGCTCTTGCAGATTCAGATTGGGTCACGGCAATGCAAGAAGAGCTCCATCAATTTGAAAGAAACAGAGTATGGCACCTGGTACCTAAACCTGCAGAGAGAACAATCATTGGAACCAAGTGGGTGTTCCGAAACAAGCTGGATGAGTCAGGAACAGTCACTAGAAACAAGGCACGGCTGGTTGTTCAAGGGTATAACCAAGAAGAAGGGATCGATTATGAAGAAACCTTTGCACCAGTTGCTAGAATTGAGGCTATTCGAATCCTAATAGCCTTTGCAGCTCATATGGAAATCAAGCTATATCAAATGGACGTGAAAAGTGCATTCCTAAACGAATACCTTAAAGAAGAGGTGTATGTCAAACAACCCCCTGGTTTTGAAAACAGTGAATTTCCTAACCATGTTTTCAAACTTGACAAAGCTCTTTATGGTTTAAAACAAGCTCCTAGAGCTTGGTATGAACGTTTGTCAAGTTTTTTACTTGAAAATAATTTTAGAAGAGGCAAGGTAGACAATACCTTGTTTCTAAAATCTAAGGGGGAACATTTATTGATTGTCCAAATATATGTTGATGACATTATATTTGGTGCAACTCATCATGATTTATGCAATGAATTTTCAAATATGATGAGGAGTGAGTTTGAGATGAGCATGATGGGTGAGCTTAACTTTTTCTTAGGCTTACAAATCAAGCAAACTCCAAACGGCACCATGATCCATCAACAAAAATATATCAAGGAGCTACTTAAGCGTTTTAGGATGGAGTCGGCCAAATCCATAGACACTCCTATTTCTCCTTCAACCAAGTTGGTTATGGATGATGGGAGTCCCTCAGTTAAGGAGAAACTCTATAGGGGCATGATTGGGTCACTCCTATACCTAACCGCTAGTAGACCAGATATTGTTTTTAGTGTTGGTTTATGTGCCCGTTTTCAGTCTAATCCTAAGGAAACTCATCTTAAGGCTGTTAAACGGATACTAAGAGATTTGAAACATACACCCAATTTAGCTTTATGGTATCCTAGAGGTTGCAATTTTGATCTTGTTGGATATGCTGACGCTGACTATGCTGGCTTCCTAGTTGATAGAAAGAGTACCTCAGGTATGGCTCACTTTCTTGGACATTGTTTGGTATCTTGGGCTGCCAAGAAGCAACATTCAGTTGCCATGTCCACAGCAGAAGCTGAATATATTGCAGCAGCTTCATGTTATGCTCAACTGTTGTGGATAAGACAACAGCTTAAGGACTTTTGTGTTGACACTGGATGCATTCCTATTTTTTGTGTAACACAAGTGCAATTAACATTGCCAAAAATCCATGTCAACATGAAAGAACAAAGCATCTTGACATTCGACATCATTTCTTGAGAGATAATGTTGAAAAGGGTTTAATTTCTATGAATTTTTGCACAACGGAAAATCAAATTGCTGATATATTCACTAAGGCACTAGCTAGAGATCACTTTGAGAGAAATAGACTGGAACTAGGGTTGGTAAGAACACCCTGAGATACTTGTTTCCAAGACATGAACTAGGTTTGGTAAAAACAACCTCTACACCCTGTTCTCTCCCCTTGTTTGCAAATCTTATTAGCAACTGATGTGATTTATGTACAATGAGTGCGTACACTTGAATTGCGTGCGTTTTTTAATTTGTACAAAGAGTGCAGCATAAGGGGATGTACTAAGGATCACTGGAGCAGCTCTGCCACCCCTAGTACCAATGAGTCAAATCAAGATCAAACGGTGAAGAACAGGCAGGTATCTTGATCGAACGGAAAGAACAGGTACGTCCCTTGGTTGTTCGATGCATATGGGAATGTGTTTTCTTTAAACCTCCCTCCTTACCAAGGCACACGCCTTTAATGTTCTCACCCGTTGCAAACCTAGAGATCTTTAAAAGATTTTGGGTGCTCTCTCTCTCTTTAAATGCCCTGTTCTCAGTTCTTCTTTTCACTTGACTTCATCTCGCTCAAAAGCAAACCCTAATCTCTCTCCTCTAGCAACAATGGCTTCCAACAACACCTCTCACTCAAAAGCCCTGGTTCTTGCGTCCTCAATCCCTGCTCCCCCTTGCCCAATCCTGTACAAGCCTTTCAGATTTCTGAAAAGCTTGTTCCTAAAGTCAGTCGAGATAGGGATAGACGATATTCCCTTCAATTGTGGAAGGGAATTGGTGTTTCTTGTGGGGTCAGTTACATGTCCCATTAAAGTAGAGTCAGAGGGTGCACCATCGGGGCCTCAAGACAAAATCTTGGAAACCCCTGAAGGGTTTAGTGATAATTTCGAACCCTGTTCTTTTGGGCTGTTTCCTGAAACAGTGCTAGAAATAGGGAAAGACTCTTTTGACGCCGTGTGTGTGGAGGATCTGAATGTCAATTTCTGAGGGAATTCGAATGAGACATCAGAGGAGAGTCAAAAGAAGGATTCTCTCCCTGAGGCTGAACTCACTACTCCGGTTGCTCAAACCGAAGAGAAAAGGAAAAGGGTGAAAATAGTGGCCAGGCGCAGCAGAACGCCAAGAACAAGGCCACAACCAAGGTCTCAGCCCTCTCAAACTCCCTCTTCTCCAAAATCCTCCAAGCCTTCTCGCAAATCTGCAAGAATAGCTTTTCAATCCGCTCCCCGTATCTCCAAACCCTCTGCTCTCCAATCATCGAGGAGATTTCCTCTTCTTCTACCGAGGGGTTCTCGAGTTCTGACTCTGAGAACACCTCTTTCAAACAGGGGACACCGGTGTTCTCCGAGTCCTCTGAAGATCAAGCCCCTCAAAAATCAACCTCTAAACCTGCTGTGAAGTCCTCTCCTGCAAACTCACCCCTCAAAAGAAAGCCCAGAACAGCTCCCCTACCAGACGCTACCACCTCTGTTCCTCCTCCTAAACGCACAAAGAAGTCCACTCCCTCTCCTATGTCTGACAAGCATGCGCAATTGCTTAAGCGCAATGTCGTCAGGGGGAAGGTAGTAAATGTACGTTTTTTCGAGGAACAGGGTCTGGGGGTGTTCCTGAACAAGTTGCGAGTCCAAGGCTGGCTCGACTTGTTTGCAAACACCCAGGTGGGGTGTTCTGTGCCTGAGTTGGCTGACTTTTGCGCTAACTGCAGTGTCACCAAAGGGGTGATGACAAGTTCTGTGAATGGGCAAGGCATTAAGGTTGATGCGCCCACACTTGGGAAAATATTGGGGGTGCCCTCACAAGGCTTTGCTGCGCATGTGAGGGAAGACAAGACTGCCCTGGCAACAGCCAGGCTCCTAGAGGTGTCCCAACGCCTCAGTCAGAAACAGGGCCTGAGAACACCCCTCTCGGTTAAGAAGGGTGAAATGACCTCCCTGCACCAACTACTGTTTATGTTCACCATCAAGAACATAATTCCGCGAGGTCAAGGGCGAAACTCAGCAGATGCCCTCGATCAATGTCTGGTGGACCTACTGGATCGGGAGGAACCAATAAACCTCCCTGCAATCATGATTCGCCACATAGGGCGAATTGCGAACACCACCCGAGCCCATGATCTTGGCTATGGGTTTCTGCTGACAAGGGTGTTTGAGCACTTTGGGATAGCGCTCACACAGAGAGTGGCGGCCCAAATCATTGATGAGATTGGGATTGACACCCTGCTAGGGTGTGGCTATGAGGTTGGCGAAGGGTCAGTCTCCAAACAGGGTCGTCAACCACCTCGACCACCTGTTTCTGGGCAACCTTCCATCAAGGTTGAGGCTATTCTTGAGGACAATGCTCGCCTCAAGGATGAGCTCTCCGCCGTCAAGGCTGCTCTTGCTGAGGAACAAGCCCTCTCCGCCAAACGCCATGAAGATTTGCTTGCCCTTCTCTCCACCCTTGCCCCCAGCATTCCTCCTCTGCAAACGAAACCACCCCCTGCTCCCTGATTGTCTAGGCTGGTCTCTAGTCTCCTCCTCCTCCTCTCTTAGTTTTGTTGTTTTGGCATTGTACTACTTTTCTTTGCAATGAAATATCTATTTGCAATGCTTTATATGCTTTTCTTGCAACCGTCCTGTTGTTCTTGCTTTTTAATGATGCCAAAAGGGGGAAGAATAGTGTAACCTATTGACAAAGTATGACGAATGAGCCTGACCTTGACTCGATAGGGTGGGTTGACCTCTAACTCCTTGACAAAGTATAACGAATGAGCCTGACCTTGACTCGATAGGGTGGGTTGACCTCTAACTCCTTGTACCTACGTGGATCCCTATCAGCATTCAATTTTTTAATATGGACACTTGGTTTGTCATCATCAAAAAGGGGGAAATTGTTGAATTAGTATATTCAGTTTTGATGACAACAAACCCAAGTGTAAAATGCTCTTAAGTAATGTTGCTCCAAACAAAGTTCTCCAAACAGGCATACACTGTTATTTTCAATATGCGTCTTAACTTGTTTGCTGAATGTTGAGAACAAGTCTTAAGAACAGGTCTCATACCTTGATGACCCACGCTCAAGTCAAGAACACCACCTCGATGAGTTGAATGTGTGTTAAGATCAATTCCTGAACTCAAGTAATACAAGAACAACCTGGCAGAAAGGCTAGGTGTTTCAAGGACAATCCAGCAAACAGGCCTTTCTGAACTCAAGCGATACAAGAACAACCTGGCAAACAGGTTGGTCCAGGTGGTTGGGGCAGCGTATTCGTCTTGAACAAGATGACTGGTTCTACAACAAGATGTCTTGGGTAATTTAGGTTTTATTTTTTAGACTCTTGTTAATATGCCAATCTTGAAAAGTCTCTGACTAACCACTCTTGAATTGGTTGCGCTATTTGTTTCAGAACACCAAGTTTGAACAACCCTGTAAACAGGGTACCTAGGGTGTTTCTGAACTGCAACGGCCAAATCCGGTTACTTTGGAAAACTTATTTTGGTTGGCCAAAAGCTCTAATATATTTTGATAAAATTCCAAGACAGCAATTTAAGCTGTAGAAAATCTTTTGATATGAAAATCACTTGGGAGATTTGCAAAACTGATTTTGGAAAATATTTACCAAAATCGAAAATATTTCTCTCTTATCCTTTGGAAAGTGATTAATTCAAAATTCAAGCTGAGATTCTTTTCTAGGTATTTCACGGCTATTTTTAAGGGAAAAAGACAGTCTTTTATCCTCCAAAATCAAATCCCTACAATATTGGGAAACTCTATCCTCATTCGATCTTTTAGCTGTTGGAATTCTCTGTGCTAAGCAAAAATCTCTCTTTGCTAAACATAGCTGATTTTATCACTTCTCCTTGTTTTTGACCGTTGGATTTTTTGTTTAAAACTCAACATTTCACTCCCATTCATAAGACGAGAAAAAACGAGAAACATACACAACATACGCAAAAAGGGAGAAGTGCAAAAGTGATTTTTCTAGTGAGAAGAATTTTTCGAGCTACTCTTGAGAAAAGAAAAACCGAGACAAGTTGTGGTTAAGCTGAGCTTTCAAGATATTGGCATACTAGAACCTCATTGTACCTTACATCTGCTTAAATCAGAAGCACCCCCGTAAGGTGTTTTGTAACCCTGATCTTGGATCAGAAAAGGGAGTGAGTGGTCCTCAGTCGTGTGGACTTTGGACGTGTCCAATCTGGTGAGATTTGGACGTGGTGTAACCTTTCTTAGAAAAGAAGGTTACGTGGTTGCAAGTTGTAACAAGGTGTGTTACATTTGTAACGTGTGAAGCCCGTTAGTGAAAGTGGTTAAATCCTACACGAGGTAGGTCGTGGTTTTTCACACCTCAGTTGGGCTAGAGGTGTTTTCCACGGAAAAATTGTGTGTGCTTTATTTCCGCATTTATCTTGTTGATTTTCGCCTTTGAGCAAATTGAAAACATCTGGTGCAAACAAGTCAGAAGGTTGTTTGTAATTCAAGAACAACCTCTGCAATCAGGAGGGTGTTTGTCAGTAAGTAGGCGAAAATCGAACACCACAATTCACCCCCCTCTTGTGGGTAAGTACTCCTAAATTCAACAGAAGTATTCACAACGCCACCTGAAGGTGTGGGGAGAGCTATTTGACTCTTATACTAATGCACAACTCGCTACTTTTATTCAATCGACCTGCTCGAGCCTCACGTAAGTTAAAGATGGCCGTACTATAAAGCACACTTACACACGAAGCAGGCATATGTCATATAACCACAAAGTGTTCCTAGGCACCTATATGAGATGCAAGACTCAGGTCGCGGCCAATGGTCGCAGGACCATGCTCTGATACCATCAATATAACACCCCCAGCCCCTAGGGTCGGAAGCATTACATTTTCTTAACTTCTTACGCAAATTTCTGGGACAAAACGAACAGAGTTTTCCCTAAAAACTGACCGTTTTCAGGCTAAAAGCCTTACAATAAGTCCCTGTAAATCAACGAAAACGTAAAACATTTAAAACACAGCTCAACGGCCACACGCCGGAGTTCATAACTCAACGAGCCACCCGCTCGGAGTACACCAAATAGAATAGTTCATTAATAAAAAAAAACAAAAGATACAACTCAACGGTTCACACAACCGGAGTATTGGGGTTTACATCCCAAAACATAATTAACTTCAGCCAAGAAGACATCTAACTATTTAGATGGTTGGCTCATACGGCCATACAGGGCGACTCATAAATAATATGCATTATATGCTAGAAAACTTAGTTTAGAACCATTACAAGTTCAGAATACGTTATATTACATCGTCAAACTCGTGAAACTACTTTTATATGGCACACATAACTCTTTTTCAACCAGGGGTAAACTTCAACTCCGCATAAATGGCTTAACTTTCACTTGTCACAAAGAAAACCTGGGAAAAGGGGGAAAGAGTAGTGGGATGAGCAACCACACGCTCAATGAGCATCCCCCAACCCCCTTAAAACCAAAACCGTTGCAGGCAATACTATCTTTACTAGTCACATATCACGTTTCCATACTTTACTATCATATTAAGCATTCTCGGAGTTCTTATGAAATACTACTAATCATAAACTTCATTTTAGCCATTGAAACTCATGTTTAGGCCTTTGAATTTTTTTAACCAACAAGTACTTAGCACATAAGCATAGGGATCTTTCTTTTTCATAAATGTAACTTCTTAGCATTTCATTTAAACTATGCATAAAACCTCATTCATCTGATGTACACATAAGGTTATTTTTTATTTCATAATCATACTTGTCTTGGCATTTCATTCATTTGATATGCATAAGGCATACACACATTTCAAGTCTCATTCATAGAGTATGCGTGAACATGCTCATAAGGCTTTCTTTTTCATGATTGTATCTTATTTAGCATCTCATTCATAAGTTATTCTTGGAATGTTCACATAACGCTTTGCTTTCATTAGCATGCTTTACTTAGATTTCATTCATATGATATGCACAAGCATCTTTCTTTCTTTTTGTGAAAATACTTCACTTAACCTTATTTGAAATCTCATTCACATTTCATTCTTAAGAAAAGTACATAACATGAGCAGAAAACTTTTCTTCTTTTCTTGAAAGCACTTTGCTTAGCCTCTTGAGGCTCTTGTTCTTTCAAAAGATATTTCATTTCGTATTGCTCATGCAAAGACCCTTATAAGCTTTTCATATCTCATTTTATATGGCCTCTTATGGACCATAAAAACTTTCTTTTCTTTCAACACACTTGAAATGGCAAGATACCAACCACTTTTCTTTACTTATTAGGAAAATACATTTGGCATAAGATCATTACAGGGTGCTGATTGGGTGAGATCTATTCTCAAACCCCATAGTGAGACCTAACGCTCACACTAAGCTCTTACTCCGGGATGGCTACTTATAACATATCGGACCATTACATTACCCTCGTCAGGGTCTTCTAGGGTCTCCTAGTACCAGGACTTATCCCCTAGGCTAACATCATTCATATCATATCATATTGTCCGAAGCACATTATCTTAGCCAATTTAAAGCATATCGGCCATAACGGCTAATAATTTTGCTGCCTCTCACAGCGAAATACTTTTCATACAACTCACGCATTTATAAAACTCTTTAGGGATTCCCCCGTTCGAGCGAGTTCACTCCCAAAACTGTATTCATTTAGTTAAAATAGGCCATCATACACTAATAATTATGGCTACTATCATTTCAAAACATGAAATCATTCTTTGAAAAACTCACCCTTATGCACATAATGCAACTTGAGAACATCGAAGGGAAGGGGGTGCACATGTATCACATTCAAGCACTTCATAATCAATTCAACACAATGAGCCACACATGGCCTCGCAATCCACATGATTGCGGTTAATTCACAACCCAGACTCCCTCCTCACAAGCACCGTACCACAAGAACCTCGAACCACTCATAGTTCTACCTCAAACCATCCAACTACCATCTCGGTTTTCAATTCGATAATCATAACATATTATCAAAAAGGTCTTATGAAATAGCTACGTATAACTTACCGAGCAAGCAGCAACCGTCCCATAGCTCGTTACCACATACAGAAGCATAAATATATAGGTATATTTTGCATTAACTTGAAATAAGAACTTAATTAACTGAAATAAACTCACAACGCATGAAACTTAGTCTACATTCATGACTTGCGAATAGAAGGTAAGCATACCAAATTCATGCCACTTTCACGCATAACTAATCAACTTAATATTCAAAGTATAACCATCCAACTAAACATGCATTGGCTTAAAATGTTCTCAGGTCGTTTCAAAGGGTACTCTTAAGCATGAATTAGCTAGTTCAATGTGCGTCAATTTAAAGAATACTTGTCATTCAAGGGTTACTTATAAACATGAACTAATCAAATTAGCCTGCTTCGATCCTAGGTGATCTTGGTTCGTTTCAAACATTCATACATTGAAGTTAAGGGGGTAAACATGCTCACTTCATCATTCAAATGTTATTTCCGAAGCTATTTTATAAGCATAGTTCAACTAAACAGGCAAGTATCGATTCGAAGCGTTCATTCATTGTTTCGAAGTTACATTTCAAGTCTAATTGAGCTATTTCAGCATAATACGATTCTAAACGTTCATTTATTACATCAAAATCGTTATTGGAATCTAAATAAGTCATTTAGGCTAAATACAAATCAAGCCGTTCGTTTATTACGTCGAAGTGGCTATTCAAGGCAAATCGTCAGGTGTGTATTAATTGGGGCATACTTGAATTGATCCTAAGCATTCATATTTCATTTTGAAGCTAATAAACGACAATGAATTAACGAAACATACATATATCGATTCTAGACATTCATAGTTCATTTCGAAGTTAATAAACTAACATGAATCAGGTAAACTTACCCTATTTCGATTCGAATGCTAACATGATAATTCGAAACTACTTTTCAGGCATGAATTAACTTAATATATTCGAATTGATTCTAAACATGCATAATTCACTTTGAACTAAACTTTCAGGCATGAACTAACTAAATTCACTTGAGTCAGTTCTAAGCCACTTTTCGAGTATTAATCAACTAAACTAACATATATCGATTCGAAGTCACTATCAGGCATAAACTAGCTAAACTTAACATGCTTCGCAACTTAAAACTTAAAACGATTTTAAAACTACTAATACTTAGGAGGCGAGAAACACCCACCTCGAATCCAAGCTAAAGGACCCAACTCCTGGGCTAATTGGGCAATTTGAGGCCAGGTTGGAGTCCCACGTGGTTAGTCCTGGTAGCGATAGTGCTGAGGGTTCAAAACCCTAACCCTCAGCTCCCTGATTCGCATCACCGGACTCAAGCCCACCCTCGATGGACGCCTGGCCGTAGACTTCCGCCCTGGTCATCGTGGTCCGACCCCTTCTCCCCCTCACTGTCTCGACCCCCTTCTTCCCTCATCTCTGCTTGCCCTTGCGATTCCCGTCGAGCCGGGCGATAGCCGGCAATGGCCTGCTGCCGGCCTTCCCCCTCTCACTCTCCCTCTCCCTCTCGCTTCTCTGTTGGGTCGTCGGGGAGGGTGGTGTCGCCGGGGAGGGTGGTGAGAAATCCAGAGAAACCAAACCCCCCCTTTTCGTGCGTGTGTCATGAAAAAAATAAGGGGCTTCAGCCCCTTATACTCTTTTTTTTTTTTTGGTTTCTTGGTTGCTTGCCCATTCAACTAAACTCGATAATCCAATCTCGCAACCTCCTATTCTAAACCCAATCGTTAGTACGGCCTTCTATCGACTATTCATTCCCAAATATATAAAGGTTTGATTTATTAAACATCGAACGATTTCTAGGGTTGACAGCCTAATCGTGTTCAGGAAACGACTAAATAAATCGAATAACGACTAAATTAAACTATCAATATAATTTAAGGGCAAAAACAGCACGAATTAACTTTAAAATCAATAATAACAATAATAATCCCTTTTTAATAAAATTATAGCTCCCGAAAGCACATCAATAATCATTTAACTCATATAGTTACTAAAAATACGATTTTACAACGTAAAAAGGTAATACAGTTAGCTTAACGGAAAACAAAGAATGCGGGTCTTACACTCTTCCCCCCTTAAAAGAATTTCGTCTTCGAAATTCTAAATCTGAGTTCAGTCTTTCCTAGAATGCATGCACACAACTAGGATCTACGCGATAGGCTTTCAAAAGGCTTCATTTGCAGACACTAGTTCTTTTAAATCGAAAGAAAATGGCTTATGGTATCTAGTCTCCTCCTCGTCAATCCTCTTTAAGCGTCTACTCACTCTATTTAGGTGCCGAGGGCAAATTGCATTGAAGAGGGGCAAATGCGTTGTTGTGGAAAGCCATATTAAGCTTATTTTAAAAAGGAACACAGACTTTAAATCCTGTATCTGAGCAACAGGTCTAGAAAACCACATCGTTTCAAACAAATCTACATTTACGCATCGATATAAATTAGCATCTAAAAGCTTTCCCTGTGTGGAGACTTTTAATGGAACAAATCAAGGTCGTCCTAAGACGGTTAACTAAGCCAAGATCATTCACCAGCATACAAAATCGAAGCATTTCAAAACTGAGTTGCTTAACCAGGGAGTGTTTTTTTTTTTTTTTTTAATAGCAAGGTAATGGATACATCACACAGCATCACTTAGCATCACATACAAAACAAACATCCCTATATCATGAGAATATGCAAGTAAGATGACATGCTTATGCCCATAACTCTGCCCGTTTATGACCTTATTAAAGGATCACAAGTGTATATCACGACATAGCTCTTTTAAAGTGGATGATATATTTCAATTATCCCTAATTGCAACCATACTCCACACTTCAATGATCAAGTAATGCAGTAAGGATTTCGATACGACCACAAGTATACCAGGCACATCATTGAGTCTCATAAGGTACCTAGACAATCTCATATTCACACGTTCATATGAGTATAGGTCTCTAAGTTCGTGAAGTACTAGCACTCATAATTGTAACATGGTAACATGCAAATGGGAGGACTCTATAACACCAATGGTAGTATTCATAACAACTAACAAAAATGCAATGCTAAGGTTCGCCATGAAGATTACCAATTTACATGTGGCACTCTCAATCATGTCATCCCATGTCATACTGATCAACCAAGCCATCAAACATTTTACGTAAAATCATTCGTAAACCTTTGAGTCACGCATCCAAGTATGATCATGGGTATGCTAGCATGTGATATGATTAGGCGTAGAATGCGCAAGGCAAGCAAGTGCGAATGCAACTCCTATGGTCACAAGATTTCTAGCTAAGTAGATGAATAAATAGCGACTTTAACAAAACATAAGAATAGGGGTACTTTAGTTCATATAACAATTAGGCAATTCCCTTACCCCATCCTGATGATCAACTCAAGTAGTCCATCTAACTCAATCATATGCATAATCACAGTGAAGGATGTACTAATAGTAGGAAATCCAATTATAGCAATCGATCTCGACACGTATAGTACAATGGCATGTACTTGGAAACCTAAAATGATGGAAACCTAGACTATACAAAAAAAAAAAAGAAAAAAAAAGAAGGAAGATCCCTATGCTTAGCCCTTAGTACTCACTTATGTGCTTAACTGCTTGTTAGTAAAGGAACTTAGTCATTTAGGGAACTAGAAATGTGTTTGAGTGGTTAAAATGAAGTTTATGGTTAGTAACCCTTTCATAAGGATTTAATGAATGCCTAATATGATATTAAAATATGAATACGTGATATGTGACTAATATGAGTATTATTGCCTGTAACAGTTTTGGTTTTAAGGAGGATCGGGGGACACTCACTGAGTGTGTGGTTGCTCATCCCACTACTCTTTCCCCTTTTTCCCCAGGTTTTCTTTATGACAGGAAGAAGTTGAGTCAGCTATGTTCATATGGAATCTAATCTTGCTTGCAAGGTGTGTTGTGTGCCCATTTTGAAGGGATCTTATGTCTTAATGAAGTCATGTAATGTATTCTTAGTTTGTAAACGTATGTAGACCAAGCATTCTAGTTCATGTAATGCATATGGTATAAACGTCATTCTCTATGGCCGTATGAGCCAACCATCTAATTAGTTATATGTCTTTTTGGTTAAAGTTAGTTATGTTTTGGGATATAAATACTTCGGTTATGTGAACCGTTGAGTTGTATTTTTCATTTATTCTTTATTAATGAAGTATGCTGTTTGGTGTACTCCGAGCGAGTGGCTCATTGAGTTATGAACTCCGGCATGTGGCCGTTGAGTTTCTTTTAATGTTTTGTGCTTCCGTTGATTACAGGGACTTATTGTAAAGCTTTTAGCCTGGAAACAGTCAGTTTTTAGGAGAAACTCTATCCGTTTCGTCCCAAAAATTTACGTAAGAAGTTAAGAAAACGTAATGCTTCCTGACCCTAGAGGTTAGGGGTGTTACATTGATGGTATTAGAGCATGGCCCTATAACCATAGGCCGCGACCTGAGTCTTGCATTCATATAGTTCGATAGGAAAGCGTTCATAATGATGTGATATATGCCTACTAGGTCTACAATTGTGCATTTAATGTGAATCTTGGCGTATTTAGCTAGCTAAGTACTGCTCGAGTGAGCTCACTAATCGAATGAACGAACGAATTGTTAAGGGTGTATGCTGAGTAACTTGTATTCTCATGAATGAGTTAAGTATTAGTCCAATCGAAGGTTGTTTGCTTATTTGCTTATACGCCTTGACGGTTTGAAATTGAATGATTGGAAAGTCTTAACTCTAAGCCCATCTTTGCCCCCGAAGTATGATTTGCTCCTTGGGCCCCATAATGGAGTGAGCAGACGTATTCAAAGGTTGGTAGAGAGAGAGGTAGAAGCAGTTAAACTATTTCCTTTTGAAAACCTAAGGACCTTGCAGGTTAAACCCTTCTAATTACTGAGTTAGAGCCGAGCCAAGTTTTCTTACACCGAAGGATTAACTCTCAGTTAGTGATGATGAAATAGTTTAGATTCACAAATACGCGCCCTTATGTTTATCAAATGTTGCTCGTAAATGCATACATGCTAAGATGTGTACATTGATAGAATCCTTCGTATTGAGCTAGGAAAGGAATGATCGGAAATTAGCTGCTATGATTGATAATTCTACTAAATGGTATCTTGCTGATGTGAATTTTGAATTGCCTGAGTGAAATTAAAGGATATTTTCGTATGCATGCTTGAAAAACTATGTGCTAGCTGTAGGATGTAAATAAACATTGCGTAAAGTGTACCTACCGTTCTCCTTCTTTGCTATTGTTGCCTAAACCGTGCATTACTTGCTTTCTATTGTACGGACTGTTATTCGTGAATGGGGTAATGATGTTTTGGCTCGAACGAACCCTAATACACCTAGAAAGCTTAAGGGAGAAAGAACCTAATAGACTTTGGAATTGTACATAGTAAACGATCCCTCCTAAGGTAAGCGACCTACAATAAGACTCCTATAATCACCTGTAAGATAGATGTACCTCGTAAGACCTCAACGTGTGCCTATGAGGCCATTGATGTCAACCATACTCACACAATTCTAGCTGCTCAACACCAATCTTTCCTAAATTGGATGGGGTTTAGAGTACATCGTTGACTATAGGCTGCAAAATGATGATTGCACGCATACCTACATGTCTAGGTGTTCTTTTGATGTGACAAAATGTGGGTCCGCATGTCTTAAAGATTTATTATGGTGTCATGTGGTGTGTAAGACTATAAGAATACATATAGATAGGATTATTGTATGTAACCATCAACGTGTTTGTGATCAAATGCCAACAAAGTTAGTTTTTGTAATTGCTTAGCTTGAATTTGATTGAACATGCGGCTGTATTAGTTAGAACGATTTGATTTGTGTAGTTAGTTTCACACCATGACTCTTGGATCATCATTTACAGCCCATCAATACTGCTCTCTCGTGTTATAGTTGGATTAGTCGAACTAGATGTATGTAATGCATGACTAAATGACAATAGAGCTGCATTTACATGAATCACGTTCATAGACATATATATCTCATGTTTAAGAAAGTAGCATGGTAGAATACTCGGGATCATGTCATCATGCGCAATTTTCAAGAATCTTGTGGATGATTGGCTTAGTAAATGCGTATCTTGGTATTTGCTTGACTTAAGTTGGCTTGGCATGTGGCTTGATTAGCCAATGGTGTAAGTTTTGTAAATACGGGCATGACATGACCTCTGACACGTTATCTGCATTCTGCAAGTTCTATGATTCCATATTATAGCTAAATAACTGCATGCACACATATCTAGAGCATGTTGAGATGACCTTAGAAGCCTGCACTCATATATTCTAGCAATAAATCAAGCATTAAAGCTATTAGATGAGCATAACCCTTCATTTGTATGAATTTATGACTCAAGAGACAATCAGTTCCAAGTAGAGACCTTAGAGAAAGTCTCCCCACCATCAAAACTGTCGACTTATATTATGCTTTAGCATTTCCATCTCAAAGTTATTCTTATCGACATGATACGCTAGTTTATATTGATTCGTGATTTTTGATTTCAGTGCTCCTTAGTTAACCCCTTCATACGACCTTGACATGTCCTGTCTAAGTTGCCATGAATATAAGACCCATAAGTTAGCTGGAATTGATGTAAGAATATAGGAATGTCAATCATATATGCTTTCATTTTGTAAATTGCTTGCTAAATGTATATTAGCCGGTTGCATATTACCTCCAATTCGTAGACTCGAGGATGCTGAAATACTGATGCCATACGATGCTATTATGCTCGAGTAATGCTATGTGGTGCTACGTGACACTCTTATTATTTCCAATGTGTTGTAGAAGTTTCCATGATAATCATCGTGATTCCAAAAGTGGCTGAATTTATGTTGTAGAATGAGACTACCATATATAACCTTGAGATGTCATTGTCCCGGTTGCCACACCTTTAGATGCCCACTTGTAGGTGCATATGCACAGAGCTATTGCCTGCCATGCAAACTGAGTCTAGATTATCAAAAATCTATGTTTCATTTTCAAAACAAACTCCATATGGTTTCCATGCCAACTCATTTGCCTTTCTTCAATGCGATTTGCCCTCGGCGCCTAAATAGAGTAAGTAGACGCTTGAAGAGGTTTGGCGAGGAGGAGACTGGATACCATAAGCCATTTTCTTTCGATTTAAAAGAAGTAGAGTCTGCAAAATGAAACCTTTTGAAAACCTACCGCGTAGATCTTAGTTGTGTACGTGCATTCTAGGGAGGACCGAACTTAGATTTAGAATTTTCAGGACGAAATTCTTTTAAGGGGCGAAGAGTGTAAGACCCGCATTCTTCGTTTTAAGTTAACTTGCCTATCTTGCTTTATATGTTATTAAAATTGTATTTTTATTAATTATACGAGTTAAATTATTATCGATGTGTTTTTGTGAACGATAAATTTTATTAAAAAGAATTATCAACGCTATTATTGATTTTAAAGTTGATTCGTGCTATTTGTGCCTTTAGATTATATCGATAGTTTAATTTAATCGTTATTCGATTTAGTTAGTCGTTTCCCGAATACGATGCAGTTGTTAATAGTAGAATTAGTTTTGGAGCTTATTAAAATCGAACCTTGCCATATTTGGGAATGAATGATTGATGAGCGAGTGCATTAACGATTCGGGTCTAGAATTCGGGATACAAACTAAGCTAGCAGTACCGATTCCTAAGCAGCTTGGAAAAAAAAAATAAAAGAAAGAAAGAAAGGAGGGCAGTTTTGTAAATTCACCTAACCCCTTTTATTTTCTCCTCTACCCGGTCGTGGCCCCCCCGAGCTCATCTCTCTCTTTCTTCTTCCTCATCTCCTCCTCCACCATGTACGCGGCCATCAAGCCCTCCTAAAACCCTTGAATTCTCCCAAAATCAACCCGAAATCCCTCTAATTCGACTTCCCTAAGAACCTTAGAAGCGGTTGCTGTGAAATTCGAGCAAGAACATAGCGTGATTTCAACACTATGGTCAATTCTGGCCGGGGTTTGGAGCGTCCAGCGTGTGCCCAGATTCGATCGTGCATTTCAGCCCTTAGCCACTCTACTTCTTCCATGAATTGAGGTTGAATTCGTAGCATAAGCTTCAGCCACAACATCAAGTCAGTAGGTGAACGTTTAGGATGAATTTGGGATTCGAAATGTGCGATTTGGGCGTGGCTGGAGCAGATTCGCGTGGGTTTGGGTGAGGTTGCAATAAGGGGTCAAGATTGGAGTTTTCAAGCATCTAAAGTCGAGCACAAAACCCTTTGAACGAGTCTACAGCTTGGAATCAAGATGGGTGGTTCTCACCTCCTAAGTATTAGTAGTTTCAAAATCGTTTTAAGTTTAAAGTTGTGAAGCATGTTAAGTTTAGCTAGTTTATACCCGATAATGACTTCGAATCGATATATGTTAGTTTAGTTGATTAATACTCGAAAGTGGCTTAGAATCAATCCAAGTGAATTTAGTTAATACATGCCTGAAAGTTCAGTTTGAAACGAATATGCATGTTGAGATTCTATTCGGACCTATTTAGCTAATTCATGCCTGAAAATCTAGTTCGAAGTGAATTATGCATGTTTAGAATCAATTCGAATATGTTAAGTTAATTCATGCCTGAAAAGTAGTTTCGAATTATCATCTTAGCATTCGAATCGAAATGGGGTAAGTTTAGCTAATTTATGTTCGTTTATTAACTTCGAAACGAATTATAATTGCTTAGAATCGACGTGTGCATGTTTAGTCATTTCATAATCGTATATTAACTTTGAGGTGAATCGTCAGTGTCTAGAATCAACGTATATATGCTTAGTTATTTCATAATCGTTTGTTAACTTCGATATAGTAAACAAATATCTTTAATGCATTATGTTTAAAGGGCCTAAATAGATTCGAATAATAACTTCAATGTACTAAACAAATGTTTGGAATCGTATTATGTTTAAATGACTTAGT
>JAKOGI010001744.1:0-12500 GCA_029747015.1 Carnegiea gigantea | reverse complement strand
GCGATTTCAAGTAAGTGTTTCTCCCTCCTAAGCTATTACTAATTTCGAAAATGTTTTCAACAGATTGATGTTGCATGTCAAGTTAGGGTTCGCTAAATGCGTTAGAAATGTCAAGAAGTGAGCTATACATGTTTAGGTTCGATTCATGTAGTTAATTTATGCCTGAGATTGTGATTCGAAGTGAATTGCATGTGTTTAGCGTTAATTCGAATGCATGTAGTTAATTTATTCCTAAGTTTTCAATTCGAAATGAATTATATAAGTTTAGGTTCGATTCGAATATAATTAGTTAATTTATGCCTAAGATTCTACTTGGAAATGAATTATATACCTTTAGCTTCGAATCGAATCAATTTAGTTAACTCACGCATGAGACTTTAATTTGAAACGAATTATATATGTTTAGCGTTAATTCGATTGCATATAGTTAATCCATGCCTAAAAGGTTAGTTCAAACGAATTATGAAGGTTTGGAACCAACGTATATATGTTTAATTAATTTATAATCGCTTATTGACTTTGAAATGAACTATAAATGTTAGTATCGACGGATGTACGTTTAGTTAACTTTATAATCATTTAATAACTTCGAAGTACATTTTAAATGCTTAGAATCGTCTTATGTATGCTTAGTTAAATCGTGCTCGATTGACAGCGTCGAAAAGAAACGAACACCTTGAAAGGACTTATGCTTAAACGACTTATTTAGATTCGAAAATGACTACGATGAAAGGAACAAATGTCTAAGGGCGTATTATGTCCAAAATGATCTAAATGGGTTTGATTATCGATAGTGATATGACAAACGGAAGTTTAGGGTCGTAATATGCCTAATCGATCATGTTAGCCTAAACAAATGATTCGTTCTATGTTTAACTAGATATTTGATTCTTGCTAGACTTCAATAGTATAGATAGTCATGCAATAAGTGAGTCGTTTTATGCTTACCATGAAGATGTAAATGACGTAATAGGTTAAAGGTAACATGAAGTCAATACTTGTCCATTTAGTGAGTTATGTTTGGCTTTAGAATGACTTGTTTACGACTCCTAACTAACCTACGTGAATGCCAATCACACCCCATGCTTCTTATTAAGTTTAGCCGTATGGATGCTTACTTGTAATTATATATGTGTGCTTGGTTATAACTGTTGGTTGCAGCGCTCGACTAATTGCTAATATTTAATCGGTAAGTTCAGCATTGGTAAGTGTGTAAGTTATGCGTTGCCTTTCAGTATATCATAGTGATTAGGTTGCTAGATTGTGAAATTGAAACCGAGATGGTAGTTGGATAGTTTGAGGAAGAATTATGAGTGGTTCGAGGTCCTTGTGGTACAGTGCTTGTGAGGAGAGAGCCCAGGTTGTGAAATTTTCGCAATCGTGTGGATTGCGAGGCCATGTGTGGCTCATTGTGTTGTTGAAATGATTATGAAGTGTATGTATGTGAAACGTGTAAAACCCCCCCTTCCTTTTTTTTTTTAAGGTACATTATGCATGAATGTGTGATGATTTGTCAAAGAACGCCTCTTGTGTTTTCAAACTTGTAATAGCCATGACTAGTAGTAAGCAATGACCTATTTTCAGCTACACAACCACTGTTTAGGAGTGAACCTGCTTGAACGGGGGAATCCCTAAAACGTTTTTCTATAAAAGTGTGAGTTGTATGACAAGTGGTTTTTACCAAAAGAAGTAACTAAGTTATTAGTCATTATGACCAGTTTAAATGGCTAAGATAAGTGCTTAGGGACAATAGATGGGAGTGAACCTACTTAAACGGGGGAATCCCTAGCCTAGAGAGTAATCTCTAGAGACCCTGACGAAGGTTAAGGTCCAAAAGTTAGTTGCCATCCGGGGAGTAAGAGCTTAGAGTGAGTTAATCTCACTGGGATTGAGTGTAGATCTCTCCCAACTAGCACTTCGTAATGATCTTATGCCCAGATTACTTTCCTAAAGAATGAGAAAACAGTCGGCTTATAGCCTTTCAGTATTCAGAAAGAAATAAAGTTTTAAGGGTCCAAAGGGACCAACATGAAGAGATTTCTTAAAAGAAAGTCAATCTTTAAGCTTTTTAAGAAAAGATTGCCAAAAGAGAAAAGAAGGTTTCTGCACTTATAGCTCTAAAGTAAGCTTGCGGGCTTTATAGTTAAATGAGCGTGACTTCAAAGTTATATGTGGCCATGTTGTTCATAGTGCTTCAAGTAATAACTTCTAAAGTGCATATTGAATGTATAAGTGATATCGCATCTAATGTTGATGTTTCATAATCACATCATGTGTAATCAAGATCTCAACATGCCACCGTTGATTAGCACTAAGAAGTTATCATTCTTGCCTGTCTAACCAGGAGTCCATAGTCTGTGATATGTGACTTAGTACAGCTATAGTATTACCAAGTGAATATTATGAATAATATTGCCTGTAAAGTTTTGTTTTAGGGAGTGGAGGGACACTCACGGAGCATGTGGTGGCTCACTCCATTTCCTTTTCCCTTTCCCCCCAGGTGAAGAATGAATGAACCGCTAGTTGCTTCTGCAGATGTGCCTGTAATGTGAAGTTGTGAAGCCACCTGAAGTGATGTTTTGTTTTAAGAAAGTGCGTACATTGGTCATGTAGTGGTTCAGTGGTTCTGGTAGTATGAACCTATGTAAATCTTTTGTAATAATTGTTTGTAAAGGGCTTAAGCCTCACCGCGAGTGTGTGACTCGTTGGAACTCCTAGTTATTTTGTATTTTGGTTAAAAGTTCACAGGTACCCTGAGCTTCATAATGTAAATATTGGAAATGTTGTAATTACGGACGGAACTCTGGCATTTTCGTTCCAGAATTCCCTAACTAAATTAAAGTTAGGTAGAATTCCTAAAGAAAATAATTAGAGAAAGAGCCTTAGGGGTCTCCCTCGGGGGATCCTGACGGTGTGACATCGCTGGTAGGTAGAGGGTGTGTTACATTAGGTGGTATCAGAGCCATAGGTTGCATATGTATATAGATGTGACCTTAGGTATATCAATGTGTGAAAGTATGTGCCTTAAAGTGTTTACTTGAGCTTACTATGAGCTTGTTTTGCATACTTGTGGGCACGAACTAGAACATGACTTAGGACTCCCATTCAAATGCGTGCTTGTTAGTTTATGCCTAATCTAGTGTGGTGATGCAGGATGGTGTTTAGCATCGATGATTTCGAGTACCTTCCATTCTGGCTGGCTGCGTGGAAAACGGTCATCTTTTGGGAAGCAATGATTAGGAGCAACCAGTGGAGACCCTTACGGGTCACTCAAAACCACTGGACTTACAAGTTCATCCGAACAATGCCTCGCACGGGAAGATGGAGCGAGGTCACCTCCATCCTCCGTCTATATCATGTACGCAGGGGAGCTTACACTCCGTTTACTTTCAGAGGATTAGTGGATTTCCTAATATTAGCAGAAGGACGGGTGGATTCCTTAGGAAATACCCCCTTGGAGAGGAGCGACGCCGCTATTGAACTGGTCAATATGGCTTTGATTGCTCCCGCCGCTGCCCAACAACTACCAAGCACAATAACCGAGAGAAATCAAATCGAGCATCACCAAATGAGGCTTCTGTTCGCGGAAAACCCTCAGGCAAGGCGATACAAACGAGTAGCCATGATGTGGGCACGCTGGATAGATTCATTTGGTGCTCAATACCCCCGTGGCTGGCAGGCCATGATGCTAAGAATGAGGGCACTGGTGGATGAAGCGCCCGATGTAGAACATTCCCCAACTTTCATGTTGTGGGACTTACTAGCCCCAGTTGAGTCTGAAGGTTTGAATGAGCCAGCGGTAGACAACCCTCTTGAGGGAGATTCCCCTAGTGATGTTTAGAGACTTACGTGATCCGAAGTCGTTGCTGTATGTAATGTATCTAATAAATCATAGTCAGTGTACCCTCCTAGTTTCTCCCCTTCCTAAGGCGTCAGTGTGTCGGGAACTCTTAGATGACTCCCGACCTAAATGTATCCTCGGAATAAATGAATGAGCAAGGGTTTTACCCCCCATGTTTCGTAAAGTGTGAATGCATTTTACTGATGAATGCTACCTAAATATTGTCTTATGTCTATAAATGCCTCTGTTAAATCTATTTTTATATATATAAAACTAAGCAACTTTGCACAAACAGGTGTGTAGCAATGCCTCCCCGAAGAGAACGGATGGCGGAGCCAACCGCCCTAGAGATGATTTATCAGTTTAACAAGTTAAAACCACCGAGGTTTGGTGGAGGAACCGACCCCTTCGCATACGAGGAGTGGTTGAGAAGAATGGAGAACCTATTCGAAGTAATGGACTACCCTGAAGGCTTTAAAGTACGCCTAGCAACTCATTAGTTTGAGAAAGAGGTAGAATTCTGGTGGGGTACAGTTAAACCCCGAGCTGGTGAGCCAGCCCTAACCTAGGAGCAGTTAAAAACTCTGATGGATGCCCAATATTACCCTCAAGATATGAAAAGGGCAAAAGGACAGGAATTTTTACGTTTGAAGCAAGGACAAATGGGCGTGACAGAGTACGCGGCGAAGTTTAATGAACTCAGCCGCTTTGCACCCAATCAGGTCGCCACTGAAGAGATGAAGATGGATCATTTTGAACAAGGCCTCAAGGGACCAATCAAGCGAATGATAGCTGGACATGTCTTTACCAGCTTTCAAGAAATGTATCAAAGGGCAGTGAAAATTGCCCGGGTTATGGAAGAAACTGAAGCTGAAAGTCAACAGATGGCTCTAGCTAAGAGAAAATCTGGCCAAGGAGGGTCTAGCACTTAGGGGAATAAGAGATTTAGAAACTTTAACCCCACGAAGGATCGGGGTAAGGGAGTACAAGTTGCACCAAGACAAGAGATTGAACCTTGCAATCAATGCGGACGGTTGCATTACGGACCGTGTAAGTATGGTACGCAAGGATGTTATAGGTGTGGTGCAATGGACCATAAACTCACAGATTGCCCCAGAAAAGCAAGAAATTGTGAAGACAACATTCAAGGTTCAAGAACAGGAACCAATCCTATCTCTCAGAGAGGTCGCCCTCCCGCGAATACAACCTCGGGAGGCAACAGAAGTGGAAAAAGGCCGCAGGCAGGTGGCCAGATGTTTAGCCTAGAAGGAGATGAGGCGGAGAACCCCACCGCCACTGTATCAGGTACTGTTCTTATTAAACATCTTTATGCTCATGTTTTATTTGATTCGGGTGCCACGCATTCTTTTATAAATCCTACCTTTGCAAAGAAACTCGCTAGTAAGCCCAGTGAGATGGATATACAACTATATGTGACCACCCCCTTAGGATCTACTTACTATACCGATCTTGTTTTTAAAGACTGTGCTATTCAATTGGAAGGGAGAGTTCTCCCTGTAGACCTAGTATAGCTAGGTATACAAGATTGGAACGTTATTCTAGGGATGGACTAGTTAACCAGACATAAAGTTACTATTGACTGTGAGAGAAAGCTGGCTACCTTCTCGGCCCCCGATGGAGAAAGACTAACCTTTAAGGGAAGTGGCCACCAAGTGACCATCCCAACGGTATCTACTGTTCAAGCATTCAAAATGTTGAAGAAAGGATGTCAGGGCTATTTGTGTGCGATTGAGGTCGCAGAACTAAAAGAACTGGACTTGAGTGAGATTCCGGTAGCAAGGGAGTTTCCACAGATATTTCAAGAAGTACCGGGGCTACCACCCGACAGAGAAATCGAATTTACCATTGAACTGGTACCTGGAACTGCCCCAATATCCAAGGCACCTTATTGAATGGCACTGCGGAATTGACAGAGTTGAAAACTCAGTTGCAAGAGTTACTGGATAAGGGGTTAATTCAGCCTAGTGTTTCGCCCTGGGGAGGACCAGTACTATTTATGAAGAAGAAAGATGGGAGTTTGAGGTTATGTATCGACTATCGAGAACTAAACAAGGTAACGGTCAAAAATAAATACCCACTTCCTTGAATTGATGACGTGTTTGATCAATTGGCTGGTGCTTCGGTGTTCTCAAAGATTGATTTGAAATCGGGGTACCATCAATTGGAGATCAAGAAGGAGGACGTGCCTAAAACCACTTTTCGCACTCGATATGGGCATTATGAGTTCTTGGTGTTGCCATTTGGGTTAACGAATGCTCCCGTATTTTTTATGGACTTGATGAATATGGTCTTTAAGTCCTTTCTCAACAAATTCATAGTGGTATTCATCGATGATATCTTGGTATACTCTAAGACTAGAAAAGAACATATAAACCACCTATGAGTGGTGTTGAAAACCCTAGAAGAACATAAGCTATATGCCAAGCTTAAAAAGTGTGAGTTTTGGCTAGAACAAGTGCAATTTCTGGGCCATATAGTGACCAAGGATGGTATATCAGTGGACCCGACAAGGTTAGAGGCCATTGTAAATTGGCCGAGACCCATAAACGTCTCCGAAGTGCGAAGCTTCTTAGGTATGGCTGGCTACTATTGAAGATTTGTAGAAGGATTTTCAAAACTAGCCTTACCTATCACCAAGTTGCTTCGGAAGACCAACAAGTTTGAATGGACCATAGAGTGCGAAGATGCCTTTCAGGAACTAAAGAAACGAATGGTGTCTGCCCCAATACTAGCTATACCTGAGGGTAATGAAGGGTTTGTAATCTACAACAATGCGTCCAAAAAGGGACTGGGATGTGTATTAATGCAAAAAGGCAAAGTTATCGCTTATGCCTCTCGCCAATTGAAGCCCAACGAAGAGAATTATCCAACACATGACCTAGAATTGGCCGCAGTTGTGTTTGCCTTAAAAATCTGGAGACATTACCTCTATGGAGTAAGGTGTGAAGTATACACTGACTACAAGAGCTTAAAATACATCTTTACTCAAAAAGAGTTAAACATGAGACAAAGAAGATGGCTAGAACTCCTGAAGGATTATAATATGAAGATCAAATATCACCCTGGAAAGGCAAACGTGGTGGCTGACACACTGAGTAGAAAATCCATGGGGTCTGTAGCCTGTCTACTTACACAAGAAAAGAGACTCCGAAGGGAGCTCGACGCACTATAAATAGAGGTAGTGCTGCCGGGAAATCAAAGCTACTTGGCAGCGCTTCAAATCTCTTCGCCAATGATTGAAACGATCAAGCAACAGCAGAAAGATGACCCTGAACTTATGAAGATAAAGAAAGGTGTGGAAGAAGGAAAGAATAAGATATTTTCCATCCAAAATGAGGTACTTTGGTATGGGAATAGGCTGTGTGTACCAAACATAGCAGCTCTCAAGAAGGCGTTGTTAAAGGAGGTGCATAATTCCACACTTGTTGTACACCCTGAAAGTACGAAGATGTAACATGACATGAAAACCCATTACTAGTGGAATGGCATGAAAAGGGCTATCGCAGAGTGTGTGGCTTGGTGCCTTACGTGCCAACGGGTGAAAACCGAGCATCAGAAACCTGGAGGTTTACTACAACCCTTGCCAATTCCCAAGTGGAAATGGGAACACATCACCATGGATTTTATGATTGGAATGCCAAAAACCATCAGACAGCATGGCGGTGTGTGGGTTATAGTTGACAGATTGACTAAGGCCGCACACTTCTTACCCATCAAGGCCACTTTCACCTCTAAGCAACTGGCTAACCTATACATTAAGGAGATAGTTAGACTGCATGGTGTGCCACTCAGTATTGTGTCAGATCGCGATACCAAGTTTGTGTCTCGCTTCTGGCATGGTTTTTAAAGAGCAATGGGCACAGAAATACGTTTAAGAACGGCCTTCCATCCTCAGAGAGACGGTCAATCTGAAAGAACCATTCAAACCTTGGAGGACATGTTGAGAGCCTGTGCACTCGATTACGCTGGAGCTTGGGATCATAACTTGCCTCTGATCAAGTTTGTGTATAATAATAGTCACCACACCAGTATAGGCATGGCTCCTTTCGAGGCGTTATATGGTAGACGTTGCAGAACTCCGGTTTGTTGGAATAAAGTAGGGGAAAGGGAATCTTCCAAGGTTGACTTGATCGATCAAATGATTGGAATAATCAAGACAATCCGTAAGAGGTTGCAAGCTGCACAGAGTAGGCAAAAGAGCTACGCGGATAATAGGAGAAGGCCACTGGAGTTTGAGATTGGAGACCATTTATTTCTGAAAGTGTCCCCACTCAAGGGAAGTATAAGATTTGGGCAAAAAGGAAAACTAAGCCCGAGGTTCATTGGACCGTTTGAAGTTCTGCTGAAAGTAAGATCGGTTGCATATCGACTAGCCTTACCACCCTCATTGCAAGGCATCCATGATGTATTTCATGTATCCAGTCTCCGGAAATACGTTCTGGATCCGGATCATGTCATCCAATATGAACCCCTGCAAGTTAAGGAGAATCTCACCTATGTAGAAGAACCCATTCGGATTTTGGAGAAGACGGAAAAGAAGCTCAGAAACAGGAGCGTCCCCTATGTTAAGGTGTTATGGAAACATCACAAGGTGGCAGAAGCAACTTGGGAGTTAGAAAGCGAAATGCGGGAAAAATATCCCGAATTATTTCCATCAGGTGAGCAAATTTCGAGGACGAAATTCTTTTAAGGGGGAAGAGTGTAAGAGTCATGCTTTCATTATATTACTGACTAACTGTTTCAGTTGCTGAATTTACCAGTTGCGTTTGAATTATTGTTCGAAAAAAATATTAAGTCGACTGTGTGAGTTTTTAACGATTAATTTTATTAAAAAGAACGATTATTTGATTAATGTTATTATTGACGTTACTTATTTATAAATTTTTAAATCGATGCTAACTCGAGTTTTTAAAATCGTTTTTCATTTTACTTAGTTAATCCCCAGGGTTTAAATTGAATGTTAGTTGTGGGTCGTTTCAACTCGAGTTTAGCTTATCCGTTAACGAGTACGGAACCAGAATTTAGTTGAACGATATTAGTTAGCTAAAAAAAATAAAAAAAATAATAGAACAAAAGGGGAGGGGGCCTGTTATCGGGTCACAGAGACCCCGAAACCCCCTCTCTCGAACTCGCTCACTCTCACTCTCTCTCTTCCTCTCACCGGCAAGCAGTGGCCGGCGTCTGGTGTCACCGCCGTCCGCCACGCGTCGCCGGTGAGAGAAAAGGACCACCGGTCCCGCCACACGCGTCCACCACTGCCACAACCACCACACACTACCATCCACTTCTCCTAGCCCAAAAACCATGCGTGTAACCCCCGAAATCCACCACCTACGTGCCGGATTCCGGCAACCCACAACCCTCACTACCTCCTCTATAAATTAGGGGTTGAATTCTGACCAAAATCAACCCAAATTGCCACCAAGTCGAAGCTAGGGTTTCGAGTTCTGGGAGTAGCCGATCCAGGGTCGAGTTCAAGGGGATTTAGGGCGTGAATTTCTACCAATTGAGAGGGTTATTAAGCGATTTCAGGTAAGTGCTTCTCCCTCCTAAGCTATTACTAATTTTGAAAATGTTTTTAGCAGATTGATGTTGCATGTCAAGTTAGGGTTCGCTAAATGCGTTAGAAATGTCAACAAGTGAGCTATACATGTTTAGGTTCGATTCATGTAGTTAATTTATGCCTGAGATTGTGATTCGAAGTGAATTGCATGTGTTTAGCGTTAATTCGAATGCATGTAGTTAATTTATGCCTAAGTTTTCAATTCGAAACGAATTATATAAGTTTAGGTTCAATTCGAATATAATTAGTTAATTTATGTCTGAGATTCTACTTCGAAATGAATTATATACCTTTAGCTTCGAATCGAATCAATTTAGTTAACTCACGCATGAGACTTTAATTCGAAACGAATTATATATGTTTAGCGTTAATTCGATTGCATATAGTTAATCCATACCTAAAAGTTAGTTCGAAATGAATTCTGAAGGTTTGGAACCAACGTATATATGTTTAATTAATTTATAATCGCTTATTGACTTTGAAATGAACTATAAATGTTAGTATCGACGGATGTACGTTTAGTTAACTTTATAATCGTTTAATAACTTCGAAGTGCATTTTAAATGCTTAGAATCGTCTTATGTATGCTTAGTTAAATCGTGTTCGATTGATAGCGTTGAAAAGAAACAAACACCTTGAAAGGACTTATGCTTAAACGACTTATTTAGATTCGAAAATGACTACGATGAAAGGAACGAACGTTTAAAGGTATATTATGCCTAAAATGATCTAAATGGGTTTGATTAGCGACAGTGATATGACAAACGGAAGTTTAGGGTCATGACATGCCTAATTGATCATGTTAGCCTAAACAAATGATTCATTCTATGTTTAACTAGATATTTGATTCTTGCTAGACTTCAATGGAATAGATAGTCATACAATAAGTGAGTCGTTTTATGTTTACCATGAAGATATAAATGACGTAATAGGTTAAAGGTAACATGAAGTCAATACTTGTCCATTTAGTGAGTTATGTTTGGCTTTAGAATGACTTGTTTACAACTCCTAGCTATCCTACGTGAATGCCAATCACACCCCCATGCTTCTTATTAAGTTTAGTCGTATGAATGCTTACTTGGAATTATATATGTGTGCTTGGTTATAACCGTTGGTTGCAGCGCTTGACTAATTGCTAATACTTAATCGGTAAGTTCGGCATTGGTAAGTGTGTTAGTTATGCATTGCGTTTCAGTATATCATAGTGATTAGGTTGCTAGATTGTGAAATTGAAATCGAGATGGTAGTTGGATGGTTTGAGGAAGAACTATGAGTGGTTCGAGGTCCTTATGGTATGGTGCTTGTGAGGAGGGAGCCCGGGTTGTGAAATTTACGCAATCGTGTGGATTGCAAGGCCATGTGTGGCTCATTGTGTTGTTGAAATGATTATGAAGTGTATGTACGTGAAACGTGTAAAACCCCTCTTCTTTTTTTTTTAAGGTACATTATGCATGAATGTGTGATGATTTGTCAAAGAACGCCTCTTATGTTTTCAAACTAGTAATAGCCATGACTAGTAGTAAGCAATGGCCTATTTTCACCTACGCAACCACTGTTTGGGAGTGAATCTGCTTGAACGGGGGAATCCCTAAAACGTTTTTCTATCTATAAAAGTGTGAGTTGAATGACAAGTGGTTTTTACCAAAAGAAGTAACCAAGTTAT
The DNA here is from genome assembly GCA_029747015.1 of Carnegiea gigantea. Lineage (NCBI taxonomy): Eukaryota > Viridiplantae > Streptophyta > Magnoliopsida > Caryophyllales > Cactaceae > Carnegiea > Carnegiea gigantea. Next base: position 1,412 of record JAKOGI010001744.1, on the reverse strand, counting down.
TAGTCGTTATGACCAGTTTAAATGGCTGAGATAAGTGCTTACAGACAATAGATGGGAGTGAACCTACTTGAACGGAGGAATCCCTAACCTAGAGAGTAATCTTTAGAGACCCTGACGAGGGTTAAGGTCCAAAAGTTAGTTGCCATCTCGGGAGTAAGAGCTTAGAGTGAGTTAATCTCTCTGGAATTGAGTGCAGATCTCTCCCAACCAGCACTTCATAATGATCTTATGCCCATATTACTTTCCTAAAGAATGAGAAAACAATCGGCTTATAGCCTTTCAGTATTCAGAAAGAACGAAAGTTTTAAGGGTCCAAAGGGACCAACATGAAGAGATTTCTTGAAAGAAAGTCAATCTTTAAGCTTTTTAAGAAAAGATTGCCAAAAGAGAAAAGAAGGTTTTTGCACTTATAGCTCCAAAGTAAGCTTACGGGCTTTATAGTTAAATGAGCGTGACTTCAAAGTTATATGTGGCCATGTTGTTCATAGTGCTTCAAGTAATAACTTCTAAAGTGCATATTGACTGTATAAGTGATATCGCATCTAATGTTGATGTTTCATAATCACATCATGTGTAATCAAGATCTCAACATGCCATCGTTGATTAGCGCTGAGAAGTTATCATTCTTGTGTGTCTAACCAGGAGTCCATAGTCTGTGATATGTGACTTAGTACAGCTATAGTATTACCAAGTGAATATTATGAATAATATTGCCTGTAAAGTTTTGTTTTAGGGAGTGGAGGGACACTTACTGAGCATGTGGGGGCTCACTCCATTTCCTTTTCCCTTTCTCCCCAGGTGAAGAATGAACGGACCGCTAGTTGCTTCCGCAGATGTGCCTGTAATGTGAAGTTGTGAAGTCACCTGAAGTGATGTTTTGCTTTACGAAAGTGCGTACGTTGGCCATGTAGTGGCTCAATGGCTCTGGTAGTATGAACCTAAGTGAATCTTTTGTAATAAGTGTTTGTAAAAGGCTTAAGCCTCACCGCGAGTATGTGACTTGTTCGAACTCCTAGTTATTTTGCATTTTGGTTAAAAGTTCACAGGTACCTTGAACTTCACAATGTAAATATTCGAAATGTTGTAATTACAGACGGAACTCTGGCAGTTTCGTTCCAGAATTCCCTAACTAAATTAAAGTTAGGTAGAATTCCTAAAGAAAATAATTAGAGAAAGAGCCTTAGGGGTCTCTCTTGGGGGATCATGGCGGTGTAACATCCCTGGTAGCTAGAGTGGGTGTTACAATGTATGTGTGTGTGCGTGTATATATATATATATATATATATATATATATATATATATATATATATATATATATATATATATATATATATATATATATATATATAATATATAATATATATATATATATATATATATATATATATATATATATATATATATATATACAC